>JAWRVF010000388.1:0-318745 GCA_036785485.1 Physcomitrellopsis africana | reverse complement strand
GAATCGATCAGGTTGCTGCAGCCTTGACGGTCGTGCTGGTTGTGCCAAATGGCAGCACAAGCTTTTTCTCCGTGTCATTGTTGCTGCTGCAGCTGGGTTCTGACAGGATTGCAAGCAGGGCCAGCGATGTGGGGGCAGGTCAGATTCTCACAAGCATTGCATTCTTATCCCTTCACTTCGTTGAGCTGAAAGGCGAACGTTGAAATAATCAGTGTAACTGCCGGAGTTGCTGATTATGGCACCTGGTCGCAGTCACTGTGTGTGTGTATATATATATATATATATATATACATATATTATTTATTTGTTTATGAGTTTTACGTGGGCAGTGAAACTTCTTGCAGTAGAATTTGTCAGCATCGGCACTCTGCCAATTCTAGAATAAGAAAAATGTTGATGTTGGGGGTAATACGAGGTGAGTTTTGAGCGGAACTACGCAAGTAAAGAGAAGCATCGGTGTCGATGAAGCGTTCGTCGGATGTCAGAACTTGAGGCTGATGTGATTTGTAAACCTGTTTATAAGCTTGTGATGACTTGTACATGGAAAACATGTGAGTAAGAAATACATTAGTGTTGGGTGGTTAGAGGATGGAAACAGCAGTGGAGGGTAGGAGTCATCCACTTGGTTTCTCCACAGCTTTGGCTTAAACAAGGCTGTAAGGCCAAAGTGTGTGAAGCTACAATCTAATGGTTCCTATGTAGATGTTTCATTAAACCTCCACCAACTAGAACTTCATCAAGCTAAAAATTTATTTCAAAGTTACAGTAGACATTGATTTTGTAAGGTCTAAATTATGTCCACAATAATTGGCTACTTTGTGAGTAAAGTATTGTTTCTGCATACATCATTAAATCAACAATTGAGTTGATTGTTTTAGGACAACTTAACTAGCAATTTCGCTCATCAATTTGATCTACAATGATTCTAAACTACCAAAAATTGGAAGGTTGGTATCAAGAGCTTGGCAGTTCAAATATTAGTTGTCAAATTTCTTGCTTTATAGATGTTAGCATAAAGATAATAACCCTTTCATGTTTTAAATTATAAAAATAATTATTTTAAAATGCTGATCTTTTTAAATCTCATTGCAGATGCAAGAAGGTTGTAGAAATGGAATACTTGGAGTAGGCATGGAGGCAATTATTTTAGCTCTAGAAAAGAAGGTACATAATTAAAATCAAACATGTTCAAGATTGTGTGAAAAATAATGAAATACATTAATTTCACTTTGTGTATCTATTCTATGTTGTATAATATAATATTGAAACAAAATCTTGTTATTTTATCATCTTTTTAACTTTTTATTTTAATTTATAATGTTTAATTAAAATTTCCTTGTTTGGATCTAATTCACTTGCAAATAAGATTGTCCAATTCTCTTTGATGAGTGTTTTTTCAAAATCTCAAATTATATTACTAAATAAATAAATTTATTTCACATAAAATTTAAAAATTAAGATGTTTTTCACTTGTCTCAAGTTATAGAGTATTATTGATAGTAATATTGGATTTTGAATAAAATTTATTTATTCCAAATTAAATTTTTATATGTTTAAAATATATAATCAAGTAATTATTTATTGAATATAAATTCTAATAAAAGATTATTTAGAATCATTAAACAAAACCAAAAAAAAATCTCTTAAATTTTTTAAATCAAATAGGAATCAAATAAAATAGTTTTATGCAGAATAATAAATAAATTAATAAATAACAATGTTTATTAATTTTTAATAAAAATTATCTCATAAAAAAATTATTATTTCAATAATATTCTTATTATTATTATTTTAAAAATGTAAAAATTTACTTTCTAAGAAATAACATGCTTTAGAAGTAAATTCTTTAATAATTCGAAATTTTAAAATTTTAATCATATTATTTATTATCATTTTTTATAATCTACTAATTTAATAGATTAAAATATTATATATTTTTTAAAATACTATTTTTAATAATTATATAATAAAATGGCATCAAATCATATCTCAAAAACTTTTCAATTTTTAGTTTTTTTTGCATATTTATATTTTTTAGACAAAAATAATACATATTTTTATTCTAAAAACTAAGATATTTTATTTATTAGATATAGTTTTTACATAGATGCAATAAATTTCAACCTCAAGTGACTTCCAATACTATCTTAAATATTTAAAATCTTTAAGTACTTTCCAGATATTTTATTACTTTTAAAAAATCTTGAGACTTCTATAAAATCTTCAAAAGACTTCTAAAAGCTTTTTCATCCATTTCTATCCATTTAGAATCTTTCAAAAAACTTTAAATTTTTTTATAATATACTTTTTTAGATTGCTAAGACATTCCAAATTCTTTGATATTTAATTCTTATAGAAAATTGACAACCTCAATCAAAACATAAAATCAAAAATCAACTATAGAAATTTTTAACATACATATATATATATATATATATATATATATATACTAATCATGAAAAACATAAATTACTAAAAAGTAGATCAACTTACAACTACCTATCTAAACAAATTGAGTTTTTTTACTAAAAAGTTTTAGACCAACCACAAAAAAATTCAAAGCCTTTACCATCACATAGAGATACTTGAAATTTAATATAATCTTCCAAATGTCAAATAAAACCTTATCTTATAAAAATTTGACAAATAAATTTTTACAAAGATGCTCAAGATTTATTTATGTTATTATAAGTTGATACATTAAAATCTATATAAAAAAAATATTTATATCTAAGAATAATTCAAAGGTCAAATATTAATTCAAGTTATTTTTTTTTTAACGGTATATATATATATATATATATATATATATTTATATATATATATATATATGTATATATATATATCTAAATTAAACACAATATAATATGTATTAATAGGCATGTTCATCCATTAAATAGAATACAAAAATATATTATATATAACAAAAATTCTTAAGAAATCTTTAATTTTTAGAAAATCAATAGTATATATATATATATATATTTATCTTGTTGCTAGGAGAAGATTTTATGTTATAAATATAAAATAAATTATAGCTCTAAATATCTTTTAAATATTTTAAATATATTTTAGAATCTTTTAGAACTTCTAAGATATCTTTAATATTTCCTATAAATCTTTAGAAGCTTTCTTGCACTTATTAAATTTTATAAAAGAAATGGCATTTATATTCTTTTCTTTAGAATTTTATTCTTTTTTAGGTTCAAAAAGATAAACATAAAAAACATAAAAAGCATAAAAACCAACATGAGTTTTTATAGTTATTTATAATTCTAAATAATAAGTCATATTGTAGCTCCAACATATGTTTTAAAAATCTTTACTAATAAATTGTTAATTCTGTGTATTAAGGCATATCAATTTTAGCATAATAACCATAGTTAGAATAGAAGTATATTTATTAAGTTAAGATTCAATTAGTATTAAAATTATAGAAATTCAATCAAGAACAAGTAGAATGTCAAATCATTTTGTGAAAATTGATGATTTACCTCAAATTTTGTTATTTTATTCATTTTATTTTTATAATTAAACCATTCATATAAATATATATATATATATATATATATATATATATATATATATTTTAAAAATTTGAAATTAAAAATTTTAAAATAAAAAAAATATTTATTTTGAAAAAGATATCATATTTTTAAAAAATCTATCAATATAATAATTATTATTAATAAAAATTTGTAATTTTATTGTACTTATTAATGTATTATAATTAAAAAAATCTACATGTGGTGAATTAATCTATTATAATATATATGGCATCAAAAATAATTATAAATAAAATATTTAAATAAAATATATTAAAATATAAGACCAAACTTCTATTAGAATTGGTAAAAATTATAAAATTATTAAACAAAATCCTATGGATATATTAATTTAACATATATGTTACATAATAAAAAATAAAAAATATAAATCATCTATATATCATGCTATAAAAAATTCTAAAAAATAATTCTTTAATAAATTATTATATTTAAATATTTAATAACAAAAAATCATGATGTATCTAAAAAATGAATTATTGTTTTGGTCTTTGAAAAATATCTAAATTCTCTTCAAATTTAAAAGTATGTTTATAAATTTTATATTTTTATATTTTCTAAACTATAAAATTTTTTAATTGAAGATAGTTTTAAATTTAAGATTACACAAATCTAATCAAGAAATGATGATCTTATTAACATTGTTTCTAGTTACACATTTTTAAAAAAAAATATATTAATAAGACTTTTTATTTTGTATATGTTATATTTTTTTATGGAAACTACTAGGTGGACATCCATTGTGCCATGCAACCTCTTATACATATAATAAAACTCTTGTTTATATTGAAAAGTTTTAAGATAAATTTATATTAGAAGATTCTCAAAATGAAATGAATAAGCTTTTTTAAGTGAATGAAAAAATTATATAAAATATATTTAAAAAATTTACTAAATTGAGTATTAAAAAAATAAAAAAATAAAAAAATAAAAACAAAAGAAGAAAATGTGCCATAAGCCATTGCACAAAAATCTTTTATTGTAAATTTATCCAAATACTTTTTAATGTAAATAAGAGTTTTATTGTATGTATGTAAAGATGTGTTATTTATGCATTAGAAAAGGGATGTGTACATAATAAAAAGGAGGTGTTCATTGAGCACTTTTCATTTTTATTTAATGCCAAATAATCTTGTCTAAGTAATGCATCTAAGTGTCACAGACATATTTCAAGTCACCCCATTCTAAAATCTTTCATAATTTTTTAAAACCTTCCATAGTCTTCTAGAATCTTTCATAGTTTTTTAGAACCTTCCAAAATCTTCTAGAATCTCCTTTAGAATCTTTTATAGTTTTTTAGAATCTTCTAAAATCTTCTTTAGTCTTCTAAAACCTCCTATAGTCTTTTAAAATCTTTTAGAATCTTCTTTAGTCTTCTTAAACTTACCTCTGTCTTTTAGAATCTTCCTCAATCTTCTAAAATCTTCTAAGATATTCTTAGAAAGTTTAATAGGATATAGCCCTTATAATATAAATAGGAGGCAAGACTAAGATATACCTCAATTTTGTCAATACAAATCTTGGAGTAATTCAAAGTATTGCCTTATTTTTTGATATCAATCTAGTCCCTTGTTCTTGTTAATCATGTAGTTCTTTATTATTGTCAATCTCGTTCTTTGTTTTTGAAATCATTTTAATTTTATAATCTTTTTTTTATCTCTTTGCTAACCTGTTATCTTATATCCTTAACAACTTAGCAAGATTATCTATGTAATCATATTAGAGCTTTGATTTCTTTATAGAGAATGGACTACCTCTCTTCAAGATATTATTGTGTTCTAAAGGAGTGCGGACTATCCTCTTTTAGATTGATATGCTTACTTATTATAAATTGATCTTTTTTCAAAAGAGTGGATTATTCATTTTCTAAGATATATCACTGTATTGTAGAAGTTGTAGATTATCTTCTTTTAAATTAACATTGTTTAAAAATATTCATTTTCAATATAAAAAATATTATATTGATAGCTTATTGATTTTTTATATTAATATGAAAATAGATCAAATTATGGGAGGTGCATCCTTAAATGTAGAATAGAGCGGGCGACTAAATCTTGGTTCTTTTATATATATATTAAAATATATTCTTTTTACAATCCAAATTGAGCAATTATAAATCTGAAAGCAATAATCCAAGGTTGTAAACAAGAAATCGATAAATTCCATAACAAAATGGTTGTTTGATTGAAGAAGCACTATTAGTTACGCGATAAATCCCCGGTGGAAGAGTTGATATGTCTAATAACTTGAATATCCAAAACCTGAAAGATTTATAATGATATTCACCGATAATCAGCACTAGTTCTATATTCTATTGATCTATTCAAGTTACTTTTAAAAAGACTTTTTATCACAGGGCACTGATCATGATTTAAAAAATTCCAATCCTATATAATTTGGAAGCTTTTATGAAAATATTTACTACTATATTTAGAGATAGTGATTGAAAGAGGGTGGTAGAAAGGAAGATTCAAATTCTATGACAAAGATAACATTCAATTGTGATTTATGTCACAAAATTTCAACAACTTATTTGTGATCTTGATTAGAATGATAAGGCTTTTATAACTCAATTTTGTTATGGCCTAAAAGATAATGTGAAGAATTTATTGATCACAATGTCAAGAGTTGAAAGCTTAGAAGAACTCATATTTCAAGTTATTACTTATGAAAATTGCCTATTTGATTTACAACAAGAAAGGCGATCAATTTTTAGTAATATCTATCATGGTACGTCTGCTATATCTTAAAAAATATTGGAGAAACCAATAACATATCTTAAATCCATGCAGATTGACGCAATCCAATTCAAGTTATTAATACTAATAAAAAAAAATAATCATCGACTAGAAAATTTATGTTTATATTGTGGAAGATCTAATTACTAGGTAATAAACTATTCAAATATGTCTAGAGAATTCAAGGCATAAGGTATAGTATTTGAATTACAGAGGTCAAAAAATGAAGACGTCCAATCACAATAGGAACCTTGTCACAGACATAAGATTTATTCTAGTAAGTATCTAATTATTAAAAACCAATAAGAGGAAATGTTTGATCTTTGAGCAATATGGCAGAAAAGCCTTGTGGTTAGATACATGTAGAATCACCTTATACATATTCATAGGAAGAGTCAGGTTAAAATCTTGTCACGTTAGCAAATATATGACACTATGGGGCTGGAAGTAATAAGCCAAATGCACACACACATATCATAGCTTACTTGAATACTAAACACGTATGTTCATGAAAACTTCATATAAAGTTTGACACGTATCTTGTAAATTAGACACGTGTAGGAGATCCCATAGAATATTGCCATGTAGCTTTTAGTTAGATAGTATTTATAGAGCCAAGAATGAAGCCTTCTTTATTCTTGTCAATTCTTTTCTTACTTCTAGTCCAGATTCAAGAGTCTATAGTTTTCTTGTCTTGTGGCAATAGCCATTCTAATTTCTTTTAATATACATACTTCCTTACTTCTATTTTGTTATTCTTCTTAATAGAAGTTTCATATGTTTATTTGTTTCATCGAGCCTGCCCTCGATAGATCGACAAGAATATACATATTAAAGAAGCTTCGTCTTTCTTGATTAAGAGTGGATTATCCCTTTCTCGATAAGACATAAGACATTAGAAGTTATGGAGCATCCACTCTAAACCGATATCGCTTAGGAATTTTTTCTTTCGAAAGCAAGTATTCTACATTTCGGCTTGGTAGACACCTTCCTTCCTATTATATTATCATAGCAGAGCTTGCAAAAATGAAGAGTGCAATGGCACAAATGCAAAAATAAATGAGAGAGCTAATGCTTGCAATACATCAGCAAAATTTACCACTACAAGGAACAACAAGATTAACAGGAAGTGAAGATGTAGAGATGGTTGGAGCTGCGTCAATATCTATATCAAACCATACTACCTCACCTATGATGGAGCACCGTTCAAATATTAAAGAACCAAAAATTAATTTACTTGAGAAGTTTGATGGCACATGATCTAAGTTTTAAGGATTCATCAATCAGGTACAATTGGTGATTGAACTTCAATCTCAGAGTTATCCTATGCAAGAATCTCAAGTTAGGTTTATTAGAATGTTATTTTCGGATTCTGTTTTATCATGGTTTTCATCTTTTTTTGAATGATGTGATCTAATATTGGATAATTTGGAGGCATTTTTAACAAAATTTTGATTTATATATGAAGAACATGATGCAATCCGTGTTACAACCAACAAGATTTGCATCCTATGATAAAGCAATCGATCAGTGTCGTTATACGCTTCATAATTTTGATAACTAGTGACTGATATTAAGTGGGATGATGTTGGACTTATCAGCCAATTTCTCTTTGGATTACAATTTGAGGTAAAAAAATTAATGTTCAATTTATCCAATCCTCAAATATTGAATCAAGCAATTGATTTTGCTGTAAAGTGTGACAATCGACTTTTTGAGTTTTGATCCAAGAGTTGTACAAAGGGGCCTCAATATTATTATTCAATGGCAACATCAACGCCCTCACAAAATGTACATTCAGAAATAAAAGGCATGCAAATTGATGTGGTACATTTTAAACCTCTTACTGAACAAGAACAGATTTGGCGTCATCAAGGAGGATTATGTTTATATTGTAGAGAACCTAAGCACACTGCTCAACATTGTCCGAAGAAATGACATAACTACAAAATGAAGAGTACGATTGTCAAAGAAGACAACATGTTGGAAAATGAATTTGTCCAGCTACAATAGGGACCATATAGTTGGAACCTTGTACAATTCCTAGTAAAGGTCCTATTCTCTCCTCAGAACCCTCTCTTTATTTTATAATAATGTATATTTAGGACCAAAAAACTACAGAGCCTTTATCTTATTAGATTCAAGAGCCTCAGCATGCTTTTTAGATGAATAATTTGTTAAGAATTGTAAAATACCTTTAGTACAGAAAACTAAATCTGTACATGTAGAAGTCATAGATGGTCGTCCATTGTCTTTTGGAGATGTCACTCATGAAATCTATCCTATAAAAGTAACAATAGATGGTCATAATAGCTACGTAACCTTTAACATAATTAAATCTCCATTTAATCCAGTTATTTTAGATTTATCATGGTTAGAAAAATATAATCCTCAAATAGATTGGAATTCTCGTAGACTTGAATTTTTTCAAAATATTATTAAACATCTTGCCGACCAGGTGAAAAGCTATAAGTTTAGTATAATAGAACCTGTACTTATAGGTGCAAAAGCTTTTATGCATGCAGCAAAAGAAGGATCAACTTTTGCTATTTATGCCACACCCGTTTTTGATAGTGAAAAGACTTTAAGTGGCATTCCAAGCCAATATCTGGATTATCAAGATGTTTTTGAAAAAAAGAATGCAAATATTCTTCCGAAGCATCATCCATATGATTGTTCAATCGACCTCAAGGAAGGAACTCAGCCACTATTTGGACCTATCTATAGTTTATCACAAGATGAGTTGATTGAACTCAAGGCGTATATTGATGAGAATTTGACCAAGAATTTCATACGCCATTCTAAATTTCCAGCAGGAGCTCCAATTCTATTTATGAAGAAAAAAGATGGATCATTACAGATGTGTGTTGACTATCGAGGATTCAACAAGATCACAATCAAGAATAGATATCCATTGCCTTTGATATCAAGACTCCTTAATCGGTTAAATCAAGCTAAGATCTATACAAAAATAGATCTAAGAGAAGTATACAATCTAATATGCATCAAAGAAGGAGATGAATGGAAAACTACATTTTCATGATGAGAGTCTTAGCCCTAAGAAACACTGGGTCTTTTGTGCCTCTAGTTTCTCAAGTGCAAGATGAGATTCATAAAGTTCATAAAATTGAAGAATTTACATAAAAAACATACTTTATTAATCCTAACATATTCTGCCTTTAGAAATCCGTCCTCAAATTTGCTCATAAATCCTAGGATGTCTTATCAACTGAAGCAAAATTTGGACACAAAGTACTCAAGGAAGTAAGGAAGTAAACCTCATAAACCTTTTGATTATAGCTCATGTGGTTAGAGAGAACCATGTTGTCAAAGTAATTCCTCTATGCTGCCTTTGATTCTAGACCCCCTTTGCTTCACACCTTCATTGCTCTTCATTAAAGAATACCTAAGTGTTGAAATTTGGTAGACTTATAGCTTGTCTCATGTTGTAAACACCTTCCAAATATTGCTCCAAAATTCTTCTCCAAACTTGAGTTATAGGTTCTATTCTTCTTCTTTAATTTTGCCTTCTAACAGCTCTAGATCTGACCACAATTTTTCTCAAAACTCCTCGAATATAACTCCAATAGCAATCAAATTTTTACACAACTTAATAGACTCATATATCTACAAATTCCAATAAATTTTACTCAAAATAATACTCTGATCACAAAGTTATGCTCTCTCAAACTTCACTGATTTGGAGATAGACCCCTGTCACTTTTAAAGAGCATAACATTTTATTTATAAGACTAATGAGTATCAAAATTACACTCATCTCTTTCTTAACTTACATAGATCATGTTTATCAAATTTCACACTCAAATTCATCTCCTAATTCCCTTTATATCCAAAAAAACCCACACACATGCACTGCATATACAAACCCTCAACCTTACCTTCACTCTATTTCTCTTTTCATTCAAGCTGGTTACAATTTCACTCATTACTCTTTGCTCAGAGGTCATATTGACATGAGATTTTGACACAAAGTAGTTAATTCTATAAGAAATAAAAACCCAATAAATTTTTCTATTAAAGTCTAAGTGGTTTCCAAGAACCAAGGCCCGAAATTTAGTAACCCTTAGTGCCCTAGTCTTAGACACTTGCAACTTTGACGACTCATATCTCCCTTGATACTTAATCAAAAGACATGAGAATTATCTCTATGAATTTTTTTTATCTTATCTACTACAAATCTACAAAAAATTGCACTTAAAATCCTCTCCAAGCTTCTTCTACATACAAAAATATATACTACCTATCAAAAAAATTCTATGCCTTCCAAAAAAACTCTTTCTCTTCTCTCTCACGACCTTTCCTTGTCATCTCCTTCATGATCTTCCTTATCCTCTTCATCAAAAAGACCTCTTAGCCTATATCTTTTCCACTTCCTCAATCTTTTCTTTTGGACTAACTTGAAGAAATTTTACTTTTCAAGGTAAATTTTCATTGTATCTTCTTATTACTAATTTTCTATCAACCTTTCTTCTTAATCTTTTTATTTTAATACATTCTTTTATGTTTTTCACACTATGTTTTAATTTACAACATGACAACGTTTCAAACCAGGTACGGATATTTTGAATATAATGTCATGCCTTTTGGACTTATAAATGCACCAGCTACTTTTCAATATCTCATGAATGATATTTTTTGTGAGTTCCAAGATAATTTTGTCATCTGCTACCTAGACAATATTTTGATCTATTCTAAGAACGTAAAAGAACATGAAGTACATGTTCGTCAAGTATTACAAAAACTTAGAGATGCGGGATTGTATGCCAAGATGATAAAGTGTGTATTTCACACTACTCAAGTTGATTTCTTAGGATACATCATTTTAAATGATAGTCTCATGATGGATTTTAAGAAAGTCTAGACAATCATGAATTGAAAGATTCCAAAGATGGTAAGAGATGTCTAATGCTTTTTGAGATTTGCCAATTATTATCGCATCTTCATCAAGGACTTCTCTCAAGTTGTAGCTCTACTTACACGTTTGACCTATAAAGACAAACTCCAATGGAATCAAGAAGTGGAAGTAGCAAGAAGCTGAAGTAAAGATTTGAAATTAAGATATCCTGTGCTTCAACAAGCTCTAACGATTACATGTTGGCTTTTCTACGATTTTTTAATAAAACAGATGACTTATTTTGCCTCAAAGGCACTCTTTGTCACAAATGGGAACAGATGATAAACTTCATCTAGTAGCTTTTCATTCAAGAAAATTCTCAAAGAATTCAGATCAATTATAAGACCCACAACAAAGAACTTTTTGAATCATGATTCTTTTAAGAACTAAGATCATTATCTGCTGTTGCACTTTCCATCTAATCATCACGATAATGGGATCACAAGAACCTTGAGTATTTTATATCGGCATGCATGTTGAATCGTCGTCAAGCTCATTGGAGTATGTCTTTATCAAGATTTGAGTTCATTATCACTTATTGGCTAGTAAAACAACAAGGTTTGTCCAATGTCCTTTCTAGACGTTCTTATTTTGCACCAAAAGATGGAGATGCAACTTTTGAGCAATAAAGAATGGCCCTCTTGAATTCAGAGCAATTTCATCTTCGAGCAATGAAATCAATATTGATTGTTGATTCAACTTTTCTCAAGCAAATTTTGTCAAATATGTCCTCAGACCCTCTTGTTCATGATATCAAGAATAATTCTTCCAAGATTCATGATTCTTCTAAATTCGAGTTCAAGAATAAGCTACTATATTTTGAAGGACGCCTATATGTTCCAAAAGGAGAAGCACGTTTACGTGTTCTTCAAGCACATCATCATTTTTCAGTGATAAGACATTTTGGATACAATAAGACTTTGAAACTTATATCAAGAGATTTTTGATGGCCTGAAATGTGAAAGATAGTCAAAGACTTTGTACAATCATATAATATTTGCTCAAGATCAAAGACTCCTCGGCATGAATTTTTTAGACTTCTTTAGCCATTACCTATTCCAAAACAACCATGGTCTTTTGTTTCTATGGATTTCATCACAAATCTTCCAAGTTCAAGAATTTATGACTTTATATTTGTGATAGTAGATTGGTTCACCAAAATGGCACATTTTGTGCCATGCATAATATCTATCACACGTGAAGAAAGAATTAAGCTTTTCATTGATAATATCTATCGCTACTATGGGTTACCTAAAGATATTATATCAGATAGGGGAACTCTATTCTTGTCAAGATTTTAGAGATTTCTTTTCAAGATCTTAAAAGTGGATATAAAGTTTTTTTCAGCTTTTCATCCCCAAACTAACAAACAAATAGAGCACATAAATTAAGTCTTAGAGTAGTACTTAAGGTGTATCATCAACTACCAATAAGATAATTGGACAGCTCTTCTGCCACTGGCAGAGTTTGCTTATAATAATACAATATATTTTTTTATGCAATAAACATCTTTCTTTAATAATTATGATTATCACCTACAACTTGATGCTTTTAACTTTTCAAAAGTTGATAATCCAACAGCAGAAGATTTGAAAAATCGTTTGTCAGAGCTACATACAATAATGAAGGTGCAATTAAAAAAAGCTTAAGAACGACAAAAAATAAATGCAGATGCGTATCGCAAGGAACAACTACAATTCAATGTGGAAAATAAGATATAGTTACTTCATTGCAATATCAAGACTACTTATCATTGTGATAAATTGGACTATCATAGGCTTGGATCTTTTTTTATTTCTGAACAAATCAATCTAATTGCATATCGATTACATGTGCTGGAGTCTATGAAGATCCATCATGTATTCCACGTGTCACTACTCGAGCCATATAAGATAGTGGATATACAAGGAAGAAGACAAATGCCACCACCTCCTATAGAAGTGGACAACAATAAAGAATTAGAGGTTGAAGAGATTTTAGATTCAAGGCGACGTCGAAATTGACTAGAATATCTTGTACATTGATATGGATACGATATTAGTGAATGCATATAGGAGCCATCTAAGAATCTAACAAATGCATCAATAAAAGTCAATGCATTTCATCGACGACATCTGCAAAACTAAGATAAAAAAATCAAGAAAATCTTTGCTATAAAGCAAAGCAGGTTCTATAGAGGTTTCATCCTACCTTGTATCATTGTTTGTTATTTCTTTAGATTTATTTGTGCTAAAGAGATGGAAGATTAACAACTAGCAAATTCAACTCAAGAGCCATCATTTATTGATTTATTAAATGAGACATTACGACTATTACAACCTTCAAGATGATGAAATACAGATGAAGACCCTCTAGAACGACATGTCTTTTCTCGGATTGATGGCAAAATACAACATGTTTGGTATCACGACTTTGGAAGAGACTCCCGATATTTGGTGATACTTTTAAAGGTAGGAACTACTCCTAATGGTGTTTCTAATATTTTCTTTGAAAGGATTTATGAAGGCCTCAACAATGATCAAATAATAGGGTGGTCTTCTTGCCGTGGTATGAGACATTATCGATGGCTGAAAGGACCTATCAACTACCTTCAAAGGAAATAAAGATCAGAATATGTGACAAGTATAATTCGACGTATCTTGGACTTCCTCAATATGTAATCACCGCTCCTTGTAGAACTCATCCCTAGAAAGGGGGGTAATGTCACGAACATAAGATTTGTTCCAATAATTATCTAATTAATATACATCGATAGAAGTAGATAAAATAAGTTGATTTGATAATATTTGATAGATGCAAAATCACCTTTATACATATCTGTAGGTGATTGGTAGGTTAGAAACTTGGTCAACAAGCTAGCCACATGGCGCACATGTTGGTAGCTTGTGGAACAAGCTAGCCATGTATCACATATGTTGGTAGCTTGTGGAGCAAGCCAAATACGTGGCGCACATGTGAAAAACTTGTTGTACAAGTTTGACATATGTCTTGTAAATTAGACACATGTAGGAGGTCCTATAGAATACCACCACATAACTGTTAATTAAATAATATTTATAGAGGCAAGAGTGAAGCCTTCTTCACTCTTGTCAACTCCTTTTTTGCTTCTAGTCCAGATTCAAGAGTCTATAGTTTTTTTTGTCTTGTGGCAATAGTTATTTTAGTTTTTTGTAGTATACATACTTCCTTGTTTTTATTTTGTTATTATTCTTAATAGAAGTTTTAAATTTTTCTTTTGCTTTTATCGAGTTCTTGTCTTTGATACTACCTTGTCTTTGATTGCTTGTGAATAAGCCTTAGCTTCTTATAAACCAAACTTCTTTTGCAACTAGTTTCATCTTCATAATCTTCTTAATACTCTAGATCTCGTCCTGTAAAGTTACAACTCCAATTTGAAGAGGTAGAAGGTATCCTATCACTAAAATTGCTGCCATTGCCTTGTCTTTGATTGTGTATATATAATTATTAGCTTTTCATAAATTAGACTTTAGAGCGCTTTTTTTCTAATAAGTTTTATCTTCAAACTATTCTTAACGCTTTCGATCTTATCCTCCAAAGTCACAACTCTAAGTCGAAGGGCAATAGACATTGTATCACTAAAATGGCCACCACTTCCTTGTTTATGATCTAAATGGTACATACAATACATCTTTGAAAAGCCAAAAAAAAATTCTACCACCTCCTAAAATTTTATGTCCTAATTCTATTCTTAATAGAACTTATGTGCAAATGAAACACAATTCGACTTAAGAAAGAAGAATTCACACTTCAAGGAGAAAATTTTCAAGGGGTTTGCCACCAAAAGATGAAAGAGGGAGCAAGAGTGGCCTTCCAAGCCCCTTTTATCTAAGAGCAAGGTAGCCGAGGGGTGGTGGCTATATTCCCACCCTTAAATTATTAATTCCTAATCAAGATCAAGGATCTAAAATGACCCTCAGCCTAAGTCTAAGCTTAATTTTATGGCTAGATTTGCCTATAATTAAGAATAGACTATCTTTTTAGCAAAACTTATACCACCAATGTGTTTTAAATATAGTTTTATCCTAAGATTGACTACTCATATGTCCAAATCTAAGTTCAAAAGCATAGTTCTAATTAATTTATTAATTATAACTTTTGACTATTATAATTTTATTAAAATACTTCAAGAAACTTTTACTACTATCTTCTAATCTAAATTTAGATGAATAATGATAATTTAAATAAATTCATAGTATTTTCTTCAATGAGATGTATTTTAATATGGTATTTAAAATCACCAATTGCTAAATAATTTTAACTTATAACACTTAGAAGTTGGTAATTTTTAAAAATTACCAAAATTTATAGAATTCTAATTTTTAGAATTCTAGTAATTTCTAATAATAGATTAGACTAATATAATTCATTTTAGCTCTAGATGATTATTTTATTACTAAATTTATTTAATTTATTATATTTTTATCTAATTTTTATATTAATACATCGAGTTTATTTTTTAGAATAATAAGAATATCTATTTGGTAAGAATAATTTATTTAACAAGAATTTTAGCTACTAATAAATATTGATTAGCCTAAGTTTATCCTAACTATTGATTTTTCATTGATTTTGGATAAAAATAAAAATTTGAGCCGTTTTGATGGATCACATATGGCGACCATCTGTGATAATTCAAAGAAACAAAGAATTCAAATCTCCTAGTAAAGAAGGACAAGATTTTGGTTCAATTAGGCTATATGGTCAATTAGTTAATCACCTAATTGAAGTATATAAATTAAATAGAATGGCATTTATTTGAAATAGATTTGATTTTAATGAACAAATTAAATTCTTGAAACTGAAATCATTCTTGCTTGTAGATGTGGGTTGTAACTAAGAAAGATAATAAGTTGAAAAAAACTAGTTATATTGTATCCAATTATTTGGAAGGATCCAAAACAATGCTGTAGCCAAAAGAATTTTTTCAAAACTGCCTTTTGCCTTCATCAGAGTAAATTTGGATTATATGGAATATAAAAAAAATAAGAAAAAAAATAAGAAATTAAAACCTAATTATTTTTTTTACATAGAATTAGTATTAGATCTACAAAAGGTTGGTTTAATATATCATCCTCCTTCAACAACCTAGATTTGGATTTTAAAGCACAAGTATACTTAGACATATTTCTTATGTTGTAACAGATGGTCTTTCTTACTCTAACACTAGCTCAACTAGGGATAGCTTGATTTTTGATAATGAGGTTCAAAACCATGTTGTCTTGAACACAACTTATGGCATGGCCAACTAAACTGCAACATTGAAATGTTAAGTTGGAAGTAAAAAACCACATATAACTACTCACTCATTTTTTTATTGATTTGAACCTATGAATTCTTAAATATCTTAATTTTGATTTTGATTTTTCATATCTCTTTTGAAACTAATTATATACAATAATAGTAATATATATATATATATATATATATATATATATATATATATATTAAGATAATAGATCCATTTGGCATCCACTAATTAATAATATTCTATTTTCCTTCATGAAAGCTAATTTGAATCTATAGAAAATAAGAATTCAAAACCTCCTTCCTCCCTCATTGAAGTGAGTTTGGACTAGGAAGAAGATAGAAAAGTGATGCAAATAACAAAAGAAGGAATCTAGACCTATAGATACATTAGTTGATTTGGAAATTAAACTCTCTATCAACCTGATTTCCTCAATTGGCCATAGGGAGGATTCAAGTTGTCTATCTTGTGTAGATTAATTGGTGGTCTTTTTAAGATTCAAACCTTGAAGGTCTAGTTTAACTTTTGAGAGAAAAATTGGTTCTTATCTTCATTATTATTACACCTTGTATTCTTTGCTTCTACTTCCCATGGTTTTGGTTGGAAATACCTTTGTAGTTACCTTATACGTGGTACAATAAGCCTATAGAGCTGCCGATAGCTTAGTATTCCAATCCTTCTTTGAATTCTGAATTATTTTTTTCAAAACATTAACTAGGATTTGGTTGACTCGTTCCGTGTTGCCATTGGTTTGAGGATGATAAGCAGTTGTCAATCTATAATTGATATTAAATCTCTGGATCATATTCTCAATTATTGTATTCAAAAAATATTTGCTTCTATCACTGATTAGGATTTTAAGACATCTAAATCATGTTATAATTTTCTCAAATAAGAAATTGGCAATATGACCTGCATCGTTAGTTCTTACTGCCGTGACTTTAGCTCATTTGATTAAATACCTAGTGACAATTATAATATGTCTTATATCCCTTGAAAAATTAAGATATATCTCTTTGATATAGTAAATTTTCCATTTCTCAAAAGGAATTAAAAATAATGATATATGAAGAGGTAATTCCATATGTAAATCATTTTTTGTATAATATTGACAAGTGTCATATTGTTTGGCATGGTCATATGCATCTTAGAATATACTAGGCTAATAACATCCAATTCTTAAAACCTTTTGAATTGTCAATCTACCGGAGAAATCAATCCCACATGCACTATCATGGCATGCAGTCAGAATAGTTGGAATTTCACTTACTACTATACAACGTCTGAGAAGTCTATCTACTCTTTTTCAACATAATCAATTATCAATAAGAATAAAATACCTATTATTTACTCTGACCTTTCAGCGCTCATTTTTGGTTAATTCAAATGGTAATTGCTACATTGTAAGAAATTTTGCAATGTGGTCATACCATGTGGGTTGGATAGAAATGGTGAAAAGAGTTTTATCTATTAATTTGTCATCAATAGAAGTATGGCCTACCTTCTTTGACAATCTAGAAAGATAATTAGCCTGATTATGCATCTTGCCAAGCTTATACTCTACTTTGTAGTCAAATTCTTCTAATAGTAATACCCACCTAACTATCCAATTGTTCAAATCTGCCTTGTTGACTAAGTATTTGATTGCCATGTGATCTATGAAGAATACAATGAGATTTAATAATAAATAATGATAAAATTTCTTCACCAAGAACACCATGGCTAAACATTCCCTTTCTGTGGTGGTATAATTTTTTTTTGTGGCATTGAATTACTTACTAGCAAAGGCTTTAGGATAATCTTTTTGTTAGTTGCCAATAGATTGGTACAGTGCACTACCTACTGCTACATCTAAAGTATTGCAATAGATATGGAAAGATATGTTCTAATTTTGGTGGTTTTAGTATAGAATATGAACTCAATTTCTTCTTTAATCAATCAAAGGCTTCTTGGAATTCATCAATCCATTCAAATCTTATTGCCTTCTATTGTAGCTTAGTAATAGACAAGATTCTCATGGTGTTGTCGTATTGTAATTGCTTACAATATGTAAAATCCACTCAAAATATATAATATATTTATAAATTTAGATATGCATTAGAATGGTTAATAAAATAAATTAAAGGGAGTTGGTGTAAGAAAATTTATTTTAGATTTTTACTTAATTTGGTTATGGCTTTTAAATTATATAGAACCTAAATATTTAGTATAAAGCCTTGAAAGGCAATTGGAGTCCAAAAAAGAAGAATTAAACTACTAGAAGGCCATTTGAGAATCAAAGACTAGGATTAGAAAGCTTGTTTTTTGTACTATAATTTTGGTATAAGAATCAAGGTTTTAGAGTTTTTAAGAGAGAGGAGTAGGCGCTTGAAGTTAGGATATACAAATTGTACCTACTGTCACTCTTTTGAAGATTAAAGGAGTTATATAAAAGATTTTAGAGATTGGGAGGTTCGGCTAGAGAGGTGATTTGAAGATCTATATCTAATATGGATAAATTATTATATTTAGAGTTCTAAAGAAGGAGATATTAGGAGTCAAAGATAGTAAATCAAATTCCAAGGCAATAAGTAGGCTGTTTTATTGATAGTGATGGGATTTGCCATATCTTGAGTTTTTGGATGAATTTTTGTCTCAACTATTTAAAAAGGTGTATTATTATGCTAAAAAGCTATATATAAAAGTTTCATAGTATTTGGACTTTTAGATTGTTAGATATGAAGAATTTATTACACAGGTCTTTGTAAACAAGGGTTTGAAGCTGTTCCTAGGATTTTGGCGATATCTAAAGATTGGTAATGAATCAATAATTGAAATTTGTGTTGATAGTTATAAAGACTATATAACTACTTCATATAAATTTTAAGTGGATTTGAATAGTTAGATTAAAAATTATGAATTAATGAAGTTTAAAAAAAATTCCCTCCCTATAAGGGAATGAGGATTTTAGAGCATTTGTTATGTTTTGAGTGGTTTGAGGAAATAAGGCTTATATATTGGATGTAATAGCCCTATGAAGATCTCTTTTATATAAATTTAAGGGATTTATTATACTTGGATCTTGATTGAGTAATAAGTGGCAATCAAAAGCCCAGTGTTGTCTTGAGGCAAATTCTATCTACCACAATATTATTGGTGCTTCCATTGAGAGTGCCTTAAGGTACTTATTTCTTCAACAAGTTAAGATGGGGGATCAAAATGTAGGGTTTGAATCACCAAGAGGTTTAAGTGCCTATGATTTATTCAAGGCATTTGCTCAATTTATGGAAGAAAGGCAATAGGTGCAAGGAGAGGATAGGAGCACCACTAAGGATTTATAAATTATAATAGACAAGGTTAGAAGATTTGATGGGAGGAATATCACCAAATTCTTAAGGATTTACACATGTGAAATGGAGGTTCATCAAGTTCTTGAAATGAAGATGATTACTATCTTTGAATTGGCAATAATATCAAAAATAAGGAAGAAGGTGCAAGAGTTATATGCAGAGGCTATATTATGGAAGAAATTTAAAGAACTCTTGAAAGATGAGTTTTTTGAAGAAGATTAAGAAAGAATGACTAAAGTAATTTTTTTGGAGTGGGTTGAACAAAGGCTAGGGAATCAAATGGCTCCAAATGAATTAATTAGGAAATTTGAGACTAAATTTGATCATTTGCTATGGCAAGAGAGACAACTATTGGAAATAAGGAAGATTGGATTATTCTTGCAAGCCATTGATGAACACTTGGAAGATAAGTTACTCCTTCATCTAGTAGACAAGACATTTGAGAGTGGTTTTACAAATAATTGGAAGCTAGTAAAAGAGACAATAGAGTTTTTGATTAAATAATAGAAGATTAAGACTCATGGTTTAATATCAAGGTTGGAATGAGTGCCTACATCTCAAAATCTAGTACCACCTCAGAAGGTAATTAAGACTGTTAAGGATGACATTCTTGAAGGATTAGTTAAAGACATACAAGATTTAAAAGTGGAAATGATAGAATCGAAGAAATCCCAGATGGTAAGCTTATCAAAAATAGTTGAAGGTTCAAAAGGATTTGTGGAGAGATATATGTGGTGTGATAATCCAAACCATAGGCATGGTGAGTGTGATAGCTATAAGGCTGCAATTAAAGATGGTACTGTATATTTCAAAGAGGATAAGATAAGACTCATAGGATCAGATGAGCCTTTAAAGACTAATTTTGGAAAAGGTGGCATGAAAAAATTGATGGAAGAAGAAGCATCAAAGAATATTATCATACAAGAAGAAGGAGCTGAGTCTTATTCTATTATAGTTGAAAAAAAATAAATTAAGGCTAATTTCTTATTAGCTACAGAAGACATGATTAAAAAAGTTGAAGCTATCAAGAAAATAATTGGATGGAATGATCTAGTTGATATCATTAGTATTAAAGCATTTTTATATGAAAAAAAATATGATCATGATTTGTATGATGCTATGGTTGAAAGGAAAAGAGATAGAACTATTCATGAGGAAGATGTTGCTCAGCTTATAAGCAAGAGGAGGTCTCTAAGAAACAAAGAAGCTCAAGACAAATAAAAGCCAGAGAAGGTACCTTCTTCTGCTTATCTTGGAGACATACCATTACCAAAGGAGTGGTGGGAGAAAGACAAAGTGAAGGAGAAGGATGATGCCAACAATGCCAAAGCTGAAGCTATTATGGCTAAGCATTGGATACTCACATAACTATGAATGAAGAGGAAGAAATTGGCTAGGTATTTGCTCTCAAATGTGACTCTATGGTTAATGATGGCTACCAAAAAGAGCAAAAAAATTGACTTTAATGAGACTCAAGAAGAGAAAGTTAAAAAAATAGAAAATAAGATTTTACAAATATTTATTGGAATGAATATGAATAATATAAGGATTATCATGGATACAACATATATCCAAAATCAAGGTGAATTTTAATATGCAAGAGTGCAAGGCTTAATAAAACAAGCCCAAACCATACAAATTCAAGAATGTGTGGTTGAAGAAATAACAAATGAAAAGATGGTTCACAAGGACACAAAGATACTTATCTATGCTGATAACTACAACTTTGAGTGTAGTAAAGAAAGGAAGGTGGATTATTATCATTTATTTTGAAAAAAGGTGAAGCTTGGAGAGCTTGAAGATATGATTTTAGCTTTGATTATTCATGGCTTCCATATAAAAATCATATTTAGAAGACTTTTTTACATAGAAAAATGGTCCATTGAAATAAGCTAGAAATTGATACTAAGAGTTTCAAATAATGTGGAAGATAATAAAACAAGGATTTTTAATGATATTTGGACCACCAATGTAATATATGGAAGAAATTTGCTTGAAGGCAGTTTGAGTCATATATAGTTATAACAAAACAACACAATTAAACATATATATTTTATGAATTGGATGGTACAATATTAAAAATATATGCGGCTTGAAAGCAGATCAAGGCAATCTATAGTAGGGATGACAAATTAATTTCAAGTAATCCTTTAAATTTTGAAATATTAGATATGGACCAAGTAGAAGATGGAGAAGAAATGAAAATAATGAAACAAACGGAGATGGTTAGGTTGGCACATGTTGGAGGATATGTAGGTTTGGAGGGGGTGGATGTCGTATTGTAATTACTTACAATATATAAAAATTAATTAAAACATATTATATATTTATGAGTCTAGATGTGTGTTAGAATGGTTAGTAAATTAAATTAAAAATGATTGATGGAAGAAACTTTATTTTATTTATTTTTTACTTGTTTTGATTATATTATTTAAAAATTATAAGATCTAAATGTTTAGTATGAAGCCTTGAGAGAAAGTGGGAGCCTAAGGATGAAAATTTAAGCTAGTAGGAGGCTAATGAAATCAAGGCATGGTCGGATGAAGGCAAGGAATGGGAATCCTCATCCCTATTGGTCAAATATCATGCCCAATGGGCTTTCAAGAGGCTGCCCTCGACCTTACTAAGGATTTCGGCAACTTCAAGGAAGGCATTAGAAAATCAAAAGCTAGGATTATAAATTTTAGGATTTTGGCTACAATTTGTGTACAAAAATTAGAGTATTTGGAATTAGGATAAAGAAGTTATAGCCATTTGAAGTTAAGGTGTCAATTTGAGACATATTGTTACTCTTTTGAATATAGGAGGAGTTGTACGATAGCTTTTGGAGATCAAAAGGTGCGGCTAGAACAGCGATTTTAAGACCTACATCTTTTATGAAAGAATTGTTGCAATTGAAGTTCATACAAAAGAGCTATAGGGAGTTGAAGGCAGCGCTTCCAAATCAAAAGCAGTAAGTAGGCGGTTTTGTTCATAATAATGATTGGAGCCATAACTTAAGTTTCTAGACAAATTTTTGGCTCAAACTCCTTGGAGAAAGTGATATTTTGTGTCAAAAAGCTATACATACAAATTTCGTGGCATTTAAGCTTATAGTTTGTGAGATATGAAGAAATTTGTATGTAGATGAATAAAGACAAGGGTTTAAAGCGGCTGTTAGGATTTTCAAGATATCTCAAGATTTGCAATGAATTTACAATTAAAATTTGTTGTGGAGGTTGAAAAGAATATATTAGTATCTCATGTAAAATTATACTATGTTTGGATAGTCGGATTAGGAGATATGAGGTGTTGAAGTTTGAAAAAAATTTCACATTAGGATGTATAAGGTTTTAGAGGATTTTACCATATTTTGGATGTTGTTGGTTACTTGAGGCTTATGTATTTGGTATAATTGCTCCAAAAGGAAAAATATATATATAAACTTAGAGCTTTCTTATATTTTGAAGCTTGATTGAGAAATTAATGATAGCCAGAAGCCCAATGCTTTCTTGAGGCAAACTGTCTCTATTCCGACAGCGTAATCTGGAATCAACATACGATACCATCTAATATGGCCTAACACTTGTTCAACTTCCTTCACATTTTTGGATGGTGGTAATTTAACAATAACTTCTATCTTCTTGAGATTAGATTCTCTATCATTTTTAGAAACCACATATCTTAGCAATACTCCCTTCTGGACC
Source organism: Physcomitrellopsis africana (assembly GCA_036785485.1). Lineage (NCBI taxonomy): Eukaryota > Viridiplantae > Streptophyta > Bryopsida > Funariales > Funariaceae > Physcomitrellopsis > Physcomitrellopsis africana. The sequence goes on along the minus strand of JAWRVF010000388.1, from coordinate 295,245 downwards.
GCCAAAAAGATTTTTTTGATATTGAGGGCTATCCCTGTTCTTTTGCATCATTCAAAAGCTTCTTTCATATACTTTAGATGGTTCTCAGCATTGGATTGTATACTAAAATCATCTATGAAAATACTCATGGATTTGTGTAACAAGTCCGAGAATACATATGTCATAGCCCTTTGGAAGATAGAAGGAGCATTACAAAGCCCAAATGACATCACCAAAAAAATTAAAGGTCCCCCAGGGTGTAATAAAGGCCATCTTGTGGCAGTCTTCATGGGCTATGGCTATTTGGTTGTAATTAGAATAACCATCTATGAAGGTATATAGCTCATGGCCAACAACCTCATCTAAAATGCTATTCATTAAAAGAAGTGAAAAATGATCTTTTTGCATATTTTGATTCAACTTCTTGTAATCTACATAGATCCTAAGTTTGCCATTCTTCTTTCTTACTAATACTATAGAAAATATCCAATCAGTAATTTCCACCGGTTTGATAAAACCAACTTGGAGTAGCTTCTCCAATTCATCTTTGACTACCAATTGTAACTATGGATTCATACGACATTCCTTTTGTCTAATTGTCATAGCCTCGAGGACTAAAGGTATTTGATGTTGGACTACCTTTGGCAGTATATCTTTTAAGTCTTTAGAAGACCATGTAAACACTTCATGATACACCATTACTATGTTTTTATACTTAGCAATTTCTTCATCGCTTAATTATGCCTATACTTTAAAATTTTTGATTTCTTCTCCCTCTTTGGATACATCCATATATTCTCAATCCATTTGGTGCACATGTGATTGCTTTACAGAGCCTCTATACCAATCGCTATGAATATGAGAGTAATTAGTAACACCTTCTCTTGTAGTAATTCCTAATGAGGATTTTTGGAAGCAAAGGATTGGAACTAAATCATTTTCATCTTTGAAAACCTCTATGGTTTTTTCTAGAGTTCCACCTATAGCTACTCCATACACTCTTTCTTCTTCTAAAACTTCCAAACTGATGGTAAGTTCTTTGTTCATCTCCAACTTCCCTCCAGTATGTAGCTGGTTGTGAGGAATTTGACTACGATTCTAATTTTGATTTAAAAGAATGAATCCAATGTTGGTTTGAAGACTAATTGGAGGATTTTGGTTTTATCTATTATTATTGTAGTCGTAGTATAGACTAGATGGCCTGAAGATATTATCATTAGGGGGCTATCTAGCACCTCTACGATTATCATATCCTTGTTGTATATAATTGCCTATAGGCAATGGCAAGGAAATGACCCTATCAAGTTTCTTATACATGTCAGTGGCATGGTTACCACTGCAATTGTTGCATATTACCTGGCTTTCTATCCAATACCAATCAAGTGGATGTTGCTTGCCACAAAAAGCATCAAATTCATATCTTTGTCTATACTAACCTACAAAACCTTAATTGGTTGACTGATAATCTTATTGTCTATAACTAAGGCCTTGTAAGTTTTTATTTTTATAGGAGGATACGTACACCTGTTGCCGTTGCATCTATTGATTTTGCAAAGGCATTGCATTGCACAACTGGAATGCATGCCTTGACTGTCCGTACAAGGTGCTCTATAAGCCTAAAGAATGTTTTTTTGACTCAATTGGAGGAGAGGGAAGGTTAGGATTTTGATTTCTAGCCAATCTTGCCATGTTTTTAGTTAACACTTATAACTGTTTCATGATATCATCCTTGAATCCTTATTGATTGCTTTATAATTCCTTCTTCAAAGCATCTAGTTTAATATCCTTTATAGGCAGAAGTAAGGCAGATAAAAGAGGAGGTGGTTTCATGGCTAAAGGGGTGAAAAAGACCTTTGCTGATGTCTCCAAGGGAATATCATGACTAGATATAGGAATAAGAGAGACAACCTCTAGTTTTTCATCTTTAACGCGAATGGAAATAAAAGGAGGAATAGATTCATTTTTTCTCCTCCGCAATTTATCATACTCTTTTTTTATGTTTTCCACTTGCTTGGCAGTTGCCTTGGCTTCTATCAAGGTTGTGGGGTGCCTATCCAAAATTCCTCTAAGAATAGAGGTCTTAAAATATATCACCTACAAATCTTGAGCACACTAGCTCAAAACGACAAATGTAGGAAGAGATATCCTCCTCTCTATCTTATCTAATTGCCGCTAGTGCTTGTAATGTGGCACTTTGACCTACTCTAGGTCTAAATTTGTTAAGGAATTTCCGTTGGAGCTTCTCTCATGTGGTAAAGGTTCCTTCAAGTTGGTTTCGATACCATTCATATACTTCATCTTATAAAGTGGTAGAAAACCATACAAGATAATACCTTAGATTGGTAACTAGGGAATTAGTCAAGGTTTTGATATATTATTCCACATGATATGATGGATCTTCTGTTTTGGTTCCATAAAACTTTGGTAAATTAGAAGCTGCATTAGCTGGTACTAAACCTTCAAGTACAACAATAGGAAGGCCCTTTGGTCTGACTAAGGGATTAATAGCTAGTTCTGTCATAATTGTATGATCTAAATTATTTAATCAGATAGTACTTGAGTTTGATTGTAAACTAGCAAGACTATAAAAAGATGAGGTTCAAATCCATCTTGTAAAAGCAGTTCAGGAATGAAGTAGGATTTCCACCACAAAATAGGTAACTCTGAAGTAGCACTAATTGGTATCAAGCTTGATTGCAATAAATTAGTAATATATTGATGGCCTTTTCTAATATCAAAGTCGGAATATTGAAGCAATGGATCTGAATTTGTCATCCACACATATGTAACACTTCCATTAAATTACAATATTAATTTGAAATTTTTGAGGTTTTTTATCAGAGATACGTGCAATCCACTTAGGTCTTCAATCTCCCCCTCATAGATAATAAAGAAGAAATCAATATCTAGTGAGAAAATGTAAGCATAAGAATCACCTCATACTTAAATTTCCTTCACTAAGTGTTATACGAGACGACCTAGGGTAGGAGTAACCTTTTTCTATCAATTTCAAAAGGAACTTATCTTCAAGATAAGAAGGAGCCGTTCCTCTATCCCCTTCCTTCTAAAATTAATAGATGAGGAATTATCCACTACTAGATTAACTACATCAATTTATTGAAGAAAAAACTTCATTTTTGTTTCTTTTGAATATGTGTACCGCAAAGATTAATTCACTTGGTTGCATTTCCAACCAATCTAACACTTAGCCTCATATGTGAAGAAGATATTAATTTTAATTTTAATTAGCTAATTCTATTTTGATCATAAGTCTAAGGCTTCAAATTTTAGTTCTAAATTACTATGCATTGATTTTAACAGGAAATCCACAAAGAGATTAGACGAAATGGCTAAGTTTCATATATCTTAGGCATTTTTAAGAGCTCTAATTGGTCCCCTTAAATTTTTATCCTACTGCCATGAAGAAAGTTAAGAAAGTTTACTTCATGCCGTATTCCTTCCTATCATAATTCCAACACTCCACCACAGCTCCATCAAACTCTATTGAATTTCTATCAATACCAATTCCAACCAAACATAGAAGCATCCAACAAGAATAAAAAAAATAAAAAAAAATCACTTCATGGCCTCTTATCTTGGTAGTAAACCACTTTGGAGGGAATAGGAGGCCCGATCTTATCCCATACTCAGTCGCTTAGGCCTCCCCTATCGATTAAAGGGCTCACTACAACTTTGTAATTGCGTGGGAGAGTCGGAGCCTTTCACCCCTTAGCCCCCTAGTTAATTGCAAGCACAAAGAATGAACGAGGTTCACCAAGAGTCATGTACTAATCTCCTTGATGTCGGACTTATATCTCACTTTCATTCATCTTCCCACCACAATTGGCATCATGAGATTTAAACTTGATTTTTGAAGAAGGTGAGAATGAATTGATTCTTTGATTTAATTATATATGAATTCAATTATGGTAAGATAGATGTATTATGAAACAAGCCAATGTCAATAGTCCACCTCTTTACTCCAAGCTCTACTTGGACTACAACCGTTCTTTATATACAACCTGTATCAACAATCAATACTACTACTTAAATACTTATAAAATAAAAAACAATTAAGAATCATCTTCCAAGTAATGCTAAGACTTATTAGATTGGCCTTTCAGCAAATGCACCATTATGTGAGCCAAAAAAACTTATCATAAGATTTTTTATAAATTTATTTGATTGAATTAGAAAAAAAAATTAAAATTTTAGATTTTTTATGGATTTTATTATTATTAGCATTTATAGTACTACTATCTAAATGTCTTCCAAATAATACACCATTAGTATTATACATAGATGAAAAAAATAGAAGAATCGAGGTAAAAATAAGAAATAAAAGATATCTAGTAAAAAATAAAATATAAAAGATTAAAATAAAAATAAAAATAAAAAGTAAAAAGATAAAAAATAAAAGATAAAAGATGAATATAAAAGTAAAAATATAAAAAAATAAAAATAAAAAGTATAAACTTTAATTGGCAATAAAAATAAAACAGCGAAGTAAAAAATATAATAGAAAACTTTCAAATAAAAAAAATAAATTAAAAGAGTAGAATAATGAAAAAAAATTAGATCAAGAAATATTTAATAATAAGTATCAAGATTATTCAATAAGGTACTAGAAGAAAATCACAAGCAATTGAAAAAAAATTGAAAACCTAACTGATTGATGCTTCCGATCCAAATAATCAACCCCTCTTTATTAAAATAGCTGATGTTGTGTCGTCCTTGACTGGATTCAAGAATGCCTAGATCCTCTGAAAAGATTACTTTAAGTTCTATCATCCTTCAAAAATTTAGCTCCAAACTTGCTCTAGTTTGGAAGATATCTCTCCTCAAAGTTGGTACTCCAAATTTTATCAATAGCAGACACCCTGTTACTAAAATGGCCACCACTACCTTGTCCTTGATTGTCTATGAACATGCCTTAGCTTCTTATAAAACAAACTTCTTTTTCAACCAATTTCATCTTCAAAATCTTCTTAATATTCCAAATCTCATCCTCCAAAGTCACAACTCCAAGTCGAAGGGGTAGCACATATCCTATCACTAAAATAACTGCCACCACCTTGTCCTTGATTGCATGTGAACAACCCTTAGCTTCTTATAAATTAGACTTTAGAGCGCTTCTTTTCCAATAAGTTTTATCTTCAAACTCTTTTTAATGCTTCTGATCTCATCCTCTAAAATCACAACTCCAAGTCGAAGGGCAACAGACATTGTTGTCGTATGACATAGCCTTCTATCTGGGAATACACTGGGTACCTGGCTGTGGAGAGTTTATTTGAAACTTGATGGCAAAAATCCAGCAAGTGATTTGTCCTTAATAAAAAAATAAATAATATAACAATTTCACAAAAAAAAAGTTATATATATAAACCTTCTTGTATTCAAGTAAGTTTGTACAAAAGATGTTCAAATTTCTACTAAAATCCTTCAAAACATTATTGACCTTCAAAGACTTATTTCTTGCTGAACTTTAGAGTTCAATAACTCTTGATCCAAGTATTCAATTTCTATAAAATTTACTTCAAAGTGTAGACAATTTTCTTAAGTTTCACCACAAGAAATAATTGACTATAATTTCATTTTTGATCGTCTGATATCTCAAAACTCCTAGCAAGTGCTTCAAACCCTCGCTCAGAGACACCCAAAATCCACATGCCACAAAATTTTTGCACATAGTCTTGTGACATATACATATACAATCCTGAAAATTTTGAATAAAAAATCTACCAAATTGCATAAGATGTAGGTCAAAATGTAACCACTATGTGTGAAGGACATGAACAAGAAAAAGATGTATAATCTAATGAAAATTGTGTCAAAGTAAAGTCACAAAATAAAATAAGAAAGTATGTATATTCAAAAGAAAATTGGAATGGCTATTGCCAAAGACTGGAAACATGAGGACTCTTGAAACTAGACTAGGATCAAGAAAGGAGTTGACAAGAGTGAAGAGGGCTTCACTCTTGCCTCTATAAATACTATCTAACTAAGAGCTACGTGGCGGTATTCTATAGGACCTCATACACATGTCTAATTTGCAAGACACGTGTCAAACTTGCACGACAAGTTTCTCACATGTGCGCCACGTACTTGGCTTGTTCCACAAGCTACCAAAATGTGTGACACATGGCTAGCTTGTTCTACAAGCTACCAACATGTGCGCCATGTGGCTACCTTGTTGACCAAGTTTCTAACCTACCAATCACCTATAGACATGTATAAAGGTGATTTCACGTCTATGAAGCTTCTAGGAAGCTTCTCTATCACATATTATCAAATCAACTTATTTTACCTACTTCTATTGGTCTATTATTACTTAGATAATTTATTGGAATAAATCTTATGTCCGTGACATTATCCCCTCTTCTAGGGACGAGTTCCACGAGGAGCGATGATTACATGTTGAGAAAGTCCAAATTACATCGAATTGTGTTTGCCACATACTCAGATCTTTGTTCCCTTCGAAGGTAGTTGATAGGTCCTTTCAACCATCGATAATGTCCCATACCAGGGCGAGAGGACCACCCTGTTATTTGATCATTGTTGAGGCCTTCATAACTTCCTTCAAAGAAAACATTAGGAACACCATCAAGAGTAGTTCCTACCTCTAAAAGTATCATCAAACATCGAGAGTCTCTTCCAAGGTCGTGATACCAAACACATTGTATTTCGCCATCAATCCAAGGAAGGACATGTCGTTCTTAAGGGTCTTCATCTCTATTCTGTCATCTTAAAGGTTGTGATAGTCGTAATGTTTCGTCCGGTAAATCAGCAAATGATGGCTCTTGAGCTGAATTCGCTAGTTGTTGATCCTCCATCTCTTTAGCACAAACAAAATCTAATGAAAAATAATGATACAAGGTAGGATGAAACCTCTATAGAACTTGTCTTGTTTTATAATGAAGATTTTCTTGAGTATTTATCTTGATTTTGATGGATGTTGTCGATGGAATGCATTAACTTTTATTGATGCATTTATTAGATTCTTTGATGGCTCCCATGTGCGTTCACTAATATTGTATCCGTGCCAATGTACAAGATATTCCAATTGATTTCGACGCCGCCTTGAATCTAAAATCTCTTCAACCTCGAATTCTTCATTATTGTCCACTTCTACAGGAGGCGATGGTATTTGTCTTCTTCCTTGTATGTCCACTATCTTATATGGCTCGAGTAGTGACACGTGGAATATAGGATGGATCTCCATGAACTCCAGTAGGTGTAATCGATATGCAATTGGATTGATTTGTTCAGAAATAGGAAAAGGTCGAAGCCTACGGTAGTCCAACTTATCACAAGGATGAGTAGTTTTAATATTACAACGAAGTAACCATACCTTGTCCCCCACATTGAATTGTGGTTGTTCCTTGCGATACGCATCTATATTTGTTTTTTGTTGTTCTTGAGCTTCTTTTAATTGTACATTATTTATTGCATGTAGCTCTGACAAATGATTTGCCAAATCTTCTGCTGTTGGATTATCAACTTTTGAAAAGTCAAAAGCATCAAGTCGTGGATGATAACCATAATTGGCAAAGAAAGGTGTTTGTTGCGTAGAAAAATGTATCATATTATTATAAGCAAATTCTGCCAATGGCAAAAGAGCTATCCAATCATCGTGTTGGTAGTTGATGGTACACCTTAAATATTGCTCCAAGACTTGGTTCACGCGCTCTATTTGTCCATCAATTTGAGGATGAAAAGTTGAAGATAATTTTATATCTATTTTTAAGATCTTGAAAAGGGTTCTCCAAAATCTTGACACAAATTGAGTTCCCCTATCCGATATAATATCCTTAGGTAATCCATGATAGTGATAGATATTATCAATGAAAAGCTTAGTTGTTTCTTCACTTGTGATAGATTTTATGCATGGCACAAAATGTACCATCTTGGTGAACCGATCTACTATCACAAATATAGAATCATAAGATCTTGAGCTTGGAAGATCTGTGATGAAATCCATAGAAACAGAAGACCATGGTTGTTCTGGAATAGGTAATGGCTGAAGAAGCCCAAAAGGTCGATGACGAGGAGTCTTTGATCTTGAGCAGATATCACATGATTGTACAAAGTCTTTGACAGCCTTCCATATTTGAGGCCACCAAAAATCTCTTGATATAAGTTCCAAAGTCTTGTTGTATCCAAAATGTCCTGCCGCTGGAAAATCATGACGTGCTTGAAGAACATGTAAATGTGCTTCTCCTTCTGGAACATATAGACGTCCTTCGAAATATAGTAGATTATTCTTGAACTCAAATTTAGAAGCATCATGAGACTTGGAAGAATTATTCTTGATATCATGAATAAGAGGGTCTGAGGACATACTTGACTGAATTTGCTTGAGAAAAGTTGAATCAACAATCAATGTTGATTTTATTGCTCGAAGATAAAACTGCTCTGATTTCAAGAGAACTGTTCTTTGTTGCTCAAAAGCTGCATCTCTTTCTTTTGGTGCAAAATAAGAACGTCTAGAAAAGGCATCGGACAAACCTTGTTGTTTTCTTGGCCGATAAGTGATAATGAATTCAAATCTTGACAAAGACATACTCCAATGAACTTGACGACGATTCAACACGCGTGCCGACATGAAATACTCGAGGTTCTTGTGATTCGTATACATGGTGACTGGACTCAAAGCGCCTTCTAGATAATGACGCCATTCTTGAAAAGAATCCACGATTGCAAGAAGTTTTTTGTCATGGATCTCATAATTGATCTCGATTGCTGAGAATTTTCTTGAATGAAAAGCTACTGGATGAAGTTTGTCATATGTTCCCATTTGTGACAAAACCGCATCCAAGGCAAAGTCTGATGCGTCTGTTTCCATAAAAAATGCCTTGGAAAAATCTACACGATACAGGATTGGTGCAGAAACAAACAATGTCTTCAAAGCTTCAAATGCTGCTTCCGCTTCTTGATTCCATTGAAGTTTGTCTTTACAAGTCAAACGTGCAAATGGAGCCGCAACACGAGAGAAGTCTTTGATGAAGATCCAATAATAATTGGCAAATCCCAAAAAGCATTGGACATCTCTTACCGTCTTTGGAATCTTCCAATTCATGATTGTTTTGATTTTTTTAGGATCCATCATGAGACCATCATTTGAAATGATGTATCCTAAGAAATCAACTTGAGTAGTGTGAAATACACGTTTTTCCATCTTGGCGTACAATCCCGCATCTCTAAGTTTTTGTAATACTTGACGAACATGTATTTCATGTTCTTCTATATTCTTAGAATAGATCAAAATATCATCTAGGTAGCAGACGACAAAATTGTCTAAGAACTCGCGAAAAACATCATTCATGAGATGTTGAAAAGCAGCTGGTGCATTCGTAAGTCCAAAAGGCATGACATTATATTCAAAATGTCCATACCTGGTTCGAAAAGCAGTTTTCCATTCATCTCCTTCTTTGATGCGTACTAGATTGTATGCTCCTCTTAGATCTATTTTTGTATAGATCCTAACTTGATTCAACTGGTCGAGGAGTCCTGATATTAGAGGTAATGGATATCTGTTCTTGATTGTGATCTTATTGAGTCCTCGATAGTCAACACACATCCGCAATGATCCATCTTTTTTCTTCACAAATAGAATTGGAGCTCTTGCTGGAGATTTAGAATGACGTATGAAATTCTTGGCCAAATTCTCGTCAATATATGCCTTGAATTTAGCTAATTCATCTTGTGATAAACTATAGATTGGTCCAAATGGTGGCTGAGTTCTTTCTTTAAGGTCGATTGAACAATCATATGGACGATGCTCTGGAAGAGTATCTGCATTCTTTTTCTCAAAAACGTCTTGATAATCTTGATATTGGCTTGGAATGCTACTTGAAATCTTTCTATCATTGGAAATAGGTGTAGCATAAATGACAAAAGGTGATCCTTCTTCTGCAACGTACAAGAAAGCTCTTGCACCTACAAACGCAGGTTTAATTCTACTAGACTTGTGATTTCTTACTTGATTAATTATATTGTTAGCTATACTTTTAGAAAAGTTCAGAGTACGAGAAATCCAATCTATTCGAGGGTTGTGTTTTTCTAACCATGATAGACCAAGAATAACTAGAATAGATGGAGATCTAATTATGTTAAAAATTACGCAAAAATTATACCCATTTACTACTACATTTAGAGGAAGTGTTTTATGAGTAACATCTCCAGAAGATAAAGGACGACCATCTATGACTTCTACGTGTACGGGTTTAGATTTTTGTACTATTTGTATTCTATGGCTTTTAGCAAATTCTTCATCTAAAAAACAAGCCGAGGCTCTCGAATCTATTAAAGCAGAGGCTTTGTAATTATTAGGTCCTAAATACACATCTATTATAAAACAATGAGATGGTTGTGAGGAGAGGATAGGACCTTCATTAAAAATTGTACAAGATCCCAGCCGCACGGTCCTTATTGTGGCTGGACAAACTCGTTTTCTGACATATTGTCTTCTTTGACAGTCGTACTCCTCATCTTGTAGTTGCGTCGTTTCTTTGGACAATTTTGAGCAGTGTGTTTAGGTTCTCCACAATACAAGCATAATCCTTCTTGACGACGTCGAGTCTTTTCTTGTTCAATAAGCGGCTTGAAACGTATAGCATCAATTTGCATGTATTCAACTTTTGAAGGTACATATTGAGAAGTCATTGGTGCTGCCACTGAATTATAATGCCGTTGAGGTTCTCTTCTACGACTTTCAGATCTAAATTCGAAAAGCCGATTATCACACTTCACCGCAAAGTCTATTGCTTGACTCAATGTTTGAGAATCGGGTAAGTTCAACATCAATTTCTTCACTTCATATTGTAATCCGTAGAGAAATTGACTGATGAGTGCAGCATCGTCCCACTTGATATCGATTGCTAGTTGTCAAAATTGTGAAGCATATAATGTCACTGATCGATTGCCTTGTCGTAGGATACGAAGCTTGTTGGTTGCAACACGAGTTGCATCATGTTCTCCATACATAGATCAAAATTCTGCTAAGAAAGCTTCTAAATTATCCAATATTGGATCACGTCATTCCAGAAAAGATGAAAACCAAGATAAGGCAGAACCTGAAAGTAGTGTACCAATAAATCTGACTTGTGATCCTGGAGTTGGAAAACTTTGCGGTTGCAATTCAATCACCAGTTGGACTTGGTTGATGAATCCTCGAAACTTGGATCTTGTGCCATCAAACTTCTCAGGTAGACCAATTTTTGGTTCTCTGATGCTTGGATGATGTTCCAATGTAGGAGGAATTATATGGCTTGGTGTAGATGTTGAAGCAACTCCAACCATATCTATATCTTCATTATTTGGTAACCTTGTTGCTCCTTGTGGAGGTACAGTGAATTGATGCATTGTAAGCATCAATTCCCTCATTTGTTCTTGCATTTGTGCCATTGCACTCTTCATTTCGGCAAGCTCGGCCATAATAACACTTCAAAAAATATATAACACTACTCGAGATAAGTAACAGGGAGAATAAAGAAAACACTAGAAATAATATCAGTTTAGAAGAGGATAATCTGCAACTTCTAAAATACTTATGTCTTATCAAGAAAAAAAAAGGGATAATCCACTCTTAGAATCAAGATAAGACAAAGCTATGATATTATAAGTGTACTCTTGTTAATCTGTCAAGGACATGAACTAGAAAAAGATGTATAATCTAATAAAAACTGTGTCAAAGTAAAGTCACAAAATAAAATAAGAAAGTATGTATATTCAAAAGAAAACTGGAATGGCTATTACAAAAGACTGGAAACATGAGGACTCTTGAAACTAGACTAGGATCAAGAAAGGAGTTGACAAGAGTGAAGAGGGCTTCACTCTTGCCTCTATAAATACTATCTAACTAAGAGCTATGTGACGATATTCTATAGGACCTCATACATGTGTCTAATTTGCACGACGACAAGTTTCTCACATGTGCGCCACGTACTTTGCTTGTTCCACCACAAGCTACCAACATGTGCGCCATGTGGCTACCTTGTTGACTAAGTTTTTAACCTACCAATCACCTATAGATATGTATAAAGGTGATTTCGCGTCTATGAAGCTTCTAGGAAGCTTCTCCATCACATATTATCAAATCAACTTATTTTACCTACTTCTATTGGTCTATTATTACTTAGATAATTTACTGGAGTAAATCTTATGTCCGTGACTGTAACCATCTTGTAAAAGGTAGTTGTAGGCTTTTCGCCTAATTTGCTTAAAATAAATATCATTCCATCTTGGTTGCCTTGATAGCGTGCTCAAATAATATCCAATATCTAACCATTCTCTTTCATATAGTTCTTCCATGAATAGTTTTAGATATTCCTTCTCTCCTGATTGTGTTCAAGAATAGAATGTAATACGTACATCTTCGGTATCATCAATTAAATCTTCTTTTTGTTCATACCTAGCCCGAGATAGCATATCCGCCACTGGATTATTTTTACCTGCTATGTGCTTGAATTCAGGATTTAAAGACTTAATATATGCAATCCACCTCAGCATAGCAATATCAGGGGTATTACAATTGGTGATCATTCCCAATAGTGGCAAACAATTTATTTCCACTATCACTGATGCTCCAATTAGATAATCTCTATCAGTTTTCATGGCTGTCACTACCCCCCATAATTCTCGTTTTACTTGTGGATAGCACCTTTGTCTTTTACTTAATACCTTGGCTCCAAATCGTATAGCAAATCGATTCCCTTCTTCATCATCTTGTCCCAGTGTCCAACGAATAGCTATTGGACTTGTATCAACTGTAAATATCACCGGTTTTCTGTTCTCATAATTTATTCTACATAGCACAAGTGGAGAAGACAATGATTGCTTTAACCTTTGCATTGCTTCTGTATGTATCCTCTCCCATTTAAACCTCTTTCCTTTTTGTAGCAGACCATAGAGGGGATTTGCTATATGCGCATAATGTGGAATCCATATATAATAAAATATACAAGCTCCTAAAAATCTCTGTACTTCTGTTTGTGAGCTACAAACTTCCTTCATTTGTTGTATGGCATCCACTTTAGTAGGATCTGGTTTACGACCAAACCATCCACATAAATGCCCGACAATAACAACCTCTCGAATGCCAAAGGTTGATTTAACTCCTCATAAGGTCAAGTGAACTTCTTCAAGCCGTGATAAAATCTTATCACAATCCAAAATATGAATAGATACAAATTTACGACACCCTCTTTGATCCATTCTTTCTTCTTTTTTTTCTTCTATACACCTTTTTATTGGAATATCATCCAAGAAAAGGCATAGTCTTTTCTGGAATAAAATTACGGAGCATCTTATTCATCCCATTCATTATATGAGCAACTGAGTTTATTGCTCCTTGTGGTAATATACACATTTTCACTAGCCCTAAAAGTGTCCTCATAGTAGTGATATCCCTGCTTCTTTCCGCAAGTTGAAACTGATCATATCCAGAATAAAGATCTCCAATAGAATAAATAGCTCTACCAACAAATACTTCAGCAAATTTTCCAACAATTGGTCCCACTCCTGTATTTCTAATGGTCACTTGATTCACTGGTTGCATATCTTGAATAAACCATAGAGTTCCATTTTTCTTTGGTACTGTAAACCAATGACTAGAATATGGTGCAAATGATGGTTCTAAGATTTTCATCTATTTCTTTTCTTTTAACAGCTCTATAAGTTTAGATAGATGCGCTTTAGGTACCGAAATTGGCCTCAGATCCCATGGAGCATGTGAAACTGTAAATATAACCATTGGTACCACAGTACTTGGATCCACACATCCAATTTCTGAGGGTTCAAAAGCAAAAACTTTTCCATGCTTCCTCAATATTTTTCTGAATTCTATTTCTTCGGTAGGTAGAAGAAAATCCGCGGATCCTACTTTCAACTCTTTAAACGTACTTTCTGTAAACTTATGGCCAATTTGATCAAGATTTTGTAAACCCCTTTCCTTTGAAGCCTCTTGAACTTGGTGGTTTGAATCACTAGGCAATGGTGTAGCTATAAGTTTTATTTTTTGTTTTACAATTTTGTACCTAATTTCAACTTTGATTTCATAACCCTAAAACGCTTGTATAATAGAGTAGAGCTCTCTTGAATGTACTTGCACCACTTGATCTTCATCTGTTACTTCAACCTTTATAAGTTCTTCCAATACATCTTTTAAACCTATTTCTATATATATACCTATTATCTTGTCATCTTCATCAAGCACACCCACTCTTTTTAGGTCTTTTTCTATTTTTCTCACAATCCTTTTCTCTTATTTTTGTAGATCATTAATTTACATATGTACAGCAAATCTATTTTTAAAATTTTCTACAATTTCTGTACAAAAGGTACTTTCTTCTCCTTGCGAGAGTACCTTCTCTAATGTACCACCACATCCTCGCTCTATAGTGGTACCCTGCAAAAATCCTTAAACTCTTCATCAATTTTTGGTAATGAGCCATTTCATAGATAATCCCTGTTGCGCTCATGATTAGCAAGTATTGTTAAAAACTGCACTGCTCGTTTACCATCTTGGCTTCTAATGCGAGCACATGTAGATCCATCATCTAATACTTTGGTTTCCATCCTCACATCAATAATATATAGTTGTCCAAGAATTATAGGATATGAAGTATTGTTCTGAACAAAGAAGTTTTATTCAGTAGATACATCTCCAATTTTCACCTTTACATCTGGACAAGCACCATAAAGATTTCCACGTGTGTTATTTGTTGCTCAGATCACCCAACTATGTTCAGTGTCAATAGGCCACCTCCCACATTTATAAATGTCTTTAGACATAATATTGATTTCAGATCCATGGTCAATAAGAGCAACTACTGGATCTGTCAAATCTCCCACCTTCACCAAAGTTTCTGTAGTGGCTCTAGCCTAATACTTCTTAGAGTAATGACTAGGACCTTTGTAATCAACCTTATCTTCATCCAAGGAAAATTGATCCGTTTGATTGATACAATATTTAGCCAACTCCAACTCTTCTTTTTCTATTAATATTGTATTTAAAGCATTAGACATTGCTGATTCTCTTATGAATTATTTTTTCCGTTTAATGGTGTCAATAATGACATCATGAAATTCTTTTTTTATAATGCCTAAAATTTCACATAAAGTGAATTCAATTTTGGCATTCAACACCTTTTTTTCTAATATCCCTTTTAAATCTGTAGTTGCCTCTATATCCGATTGCAGCTTATAGGCAATAAGCTTATCCTTTTCTTTATTTTTATTGGCTTCCATCCCTTCTTTCCATTTTTCTTTTCGTAGTGATGCATTTCTAAAATGTGATATTGATGGCTCAACCTTGGATGGACTACTACCTTGTAATATAGGTACTTCCTTGTTTTGTATTATTTTTGTATCCTTTTGAAATCTCCTTTTGTTATCTGGTTCCTAGAGATTTTCTTCCGTTATATTTCTTCCCCTTTTTACATCCATCAAAGCTTCATGGTGGGATTTTGCCATATAAGCATGTACAGACATGGTATCAACAGGGTCATCCCATCCTGTTGCATTCCTAATTATTGTGGCTGCATTGAGTAACTCTTGCCTTGATATTTTTTCTTTATTCATGCTAGTGATAGCATGATTCCATAAATTCCCCGTGTCTACATGTTTGTCAAAAACATCCTCCTTCTCTCTTATAACCTCGATACCATAAGTGGTAGCTTTTTCTGATATTATAGTATGTTGAGATAAATAATCCTCTAAAATCCTTTTCATCCCTCATTTTCCAAAGTTGGTTTTGAGAACCTCACATGTGTCACGCAGTGCAATCTTTCCATCTTTCCATATAATTACTCCTTGTTGCAAAATATCAGCAAAATCTCCACATTCCTTGCGAGGATGCTCCATACTATCGCACCAAATATATCGCTATATATATCCTTGCTTTGATGTAGATTTGATCTCAGATATTCCTCTTTTTTCTTCTAGCTTTGCTAATTTGATTTGTAAGTCTTTCATTCCTTTCACTAACTCCTCAATTGCATCTTTTTGTGGTACAACTGTGGATATAGGAATTGGAATAGTACTTACTAATATAGCAGGTTCTGATACTTGCCTACAAGATATCATAATTGGAAGAGGCCTAGTTTCTTGTCTTACCACTACCTTGCCTCTTCGGTATTCTCTCTTAGCAAGTATACCTACTGCTTCCGAGACCTTCTTCCAGTCAGTTGTAAGTCCATTGTCTTCTGTATTATCCTCTAATAATAATTCCAACTCCCTTTGTAACTCACTGTCAGCCGACTGGAGGAATAGCTCTACCTTGTCATTTTCAAGTGTTAGTTTTTCTACTCGAGACAATTGAAGAAATTATCTTTCAAACTCCCGAAATAATTCTGTTGCAACCAACTCCTTGTTGGATTTATTAACCTATTCCATAAGTGATTTTTTTGTCACCCTTTCAGCATCTTCTAAAGAATATTCTTCTCTTAGCTGAAGGATAAAATCTTCCCATTTTGCTCCATGAGTTTGAATAATCTCCTTAATGTGCTCACGGAATTCAGGTACAACTGCAAGCTCAAAAATAAGAATCATTTCCTTCTCCGATACTTTATTGAGCTCCATCTCCCGAGAATAATATTTCAAATACTTAGAAATATTTTTTCCATTAAATTGATCCAATATACCAACCAACTCCTTGTTAGATTTATTAACCCATTCCATAAGTGGTAGCCATAGCCTCCTTACGCTCCATTGCTTGCTGTTGCTGCATATAAAGAGTAAATGCTTGAAACATTTGAGCTGTAGCAGGATCAAGCTGCATTGGTGAAGCTCCACTCAAGTTTCCACTACTATCTCCTTCTTTCCCTACCATAATAAAGGCCAAAATATTTCTTCAAAACTCTCAACCCCAAATGTTTCACATCGAGTTCACCAATATGTCGTATGACGTGGCCTTTTAATTGAAAATACACTAGGTACTTGGCTGTAGAGAGTTTATTTGAAATTTGATGGCAAAATCCAAGAGGTCGTTTGTCCTCAATAAAAACGGCAAATAATACAAAAATCTCACAAAAAAGAAGTTATATATATAAACCTTCTTGTAATCAAGTAAGTTTGTACAAAAAGGATTCAAATTTCCAGAAAAACCCTTCAAAACTTTATTCACCCGGAAGGACTTATTTCTTGCTAAACTTTAGAGTCCAATAATTCTTGATCCAACCATTCAGTTTCTAAAAAATTTAATTCAAAGTGTTGATAATTCTCTTAAGTTTCATCACAAGAAAGAATCAACCATAAATTCATTTTCGATCGTCTGATATCTTAAAATCCCTAGCAAGTACTTAAAACCCTAGCTCAGAGACACCTGAGCACTATTTTCCTTATATCTCACAAATCCAAAATTTTAATGCCACAAACAAATTTGCACATAGTTTTTTGACATAAACATATATACTTTTGAAAATTTTGAGCCAAAAATCTATGAAATTGCCTAAGTTATAGCTCAAAATGTAACCACTATGTAAGCGAGTCACTTACTGCCCTTAAGTTTGTAAGCACTAACTTCAACTCCCAATATCTCCTTCACCCTAGCTTGGATTTTATCAAGCCATACATAAAAAGTGTAGCCGTGAAAATGTTCTCTCCAATTCCAATTGTTGATTTTGGATTGCTTTCTGTATGCACGAGTTATATCCAAAAGACTGACAATAGGTCCAAAATCAACACCTTAACTTTGTGCGCAAATAACTTCTTCATAAAAAGTGCAAATCACACAAAATTTGCACCTAAACCAGATCCAAAAACCTAAACCTTATGATCCTAGCCTCTAATATTTGACTCCTCTCCAAAAAAAAACCCTAACTCTTAATAAATCCTCGGGCAGCCTCCTTGAAGCCCATTAAGCATGATTTTTGGCCAATTAAAATAGAGATTTCTATCATCCACCTCTATTCATCCACACGGATGGCCAAACTACCCTTTTTACACTATAAATCCTTTTTATAATCCTTCTTCTTATAAGATTTACATACTTGGTGCTTTAAGCACCAAATAAAAGAAGTAAATAAGATCTTAAGGATCACTAATGTCTAACACAGGTGAGTTAAGATATATACAAGTTACTATCAATATAAAATTAACTTCAAGAGTCACTACTAAAAGAAAAATAAGGTTGTATAAACCTTAATAATAATCCTTTTAATAGATCCTTTTTAAACTAGCAACCTAATCACATCCTATAATCAATAAATTCTACTGATATGACTTTCATTTAGCTAAGTAGTAAATTGTATATTAAATATATATATATATATATAATTTTTTTACACAGTAGCCAAACCACAACACGACAACGTCTAGAAAAGGCATTAGACAAACCTTATTATTTTTCTGGCCAATAAGTGATAATGAACTCAAATCTTGATAAAGACATACTCCAACGAGCTTGACGACGATTCAACATGCATGTCGATATGAAATACTCAAGGTTCTTGTGACCCGTATACATGATGATTGGATTGGAAGTGCCTTGTAGATAATGATGCCATTCTTAAAAAGAATCCACGATTCCAAAAAGTTCTTTGTTGTGGATCTTATAATTGATCTAGATTGCTGAGAATTTTCTTGAATGAAAAGCTATTAGATGAAGTTTGTCATCTGTTCCCATTTGTGACAAAATTGCCCCCAAGGCAAAATTTGATGCATCTGTTTCCATAAAAAATGCCTTAGAAAAGCCAACATGATACAAGATTGGTGCAAAAATAAATGATATCTTCAGAGCTTCAAATGCTACTTCCACTTCTTGATTCCATTGGAGTTTGTCTTTACAGGTCAAACGTGTAAGTAGAGCTACAACTTGAGAGAAGTCCTTGATGAAGATGCGATAATAATTGGCAAATCTCAAAAAGCATTAGACATCTCTTACCATCTTTGGAATCTTTCAATTCATGATTGTCTAGACTTTCTTAAAATCCATCATGAGACTATCATTTGAAATGATGTATCCTAAGAAATCAACTTGAGTAGTGTGAAATACACACTTTATCATCTTGGCATACAATCCCGCATCTCTAAGTTTTTGTAATACTTGACGAACATGTACTTCATGTTCTTTTACGTTCTTAGAATAGATCAAAATATTGTCTAGGTAGCAGATGACAAAATTATCTTGGAACTCACAAAAAATATCATTCATGAGATATTGAAAAGTAGCTGGTGCATTTATAAGTCCAAAAGGCATGACATTATATTCAAAATATCCGTACCTGGTTTGAAACGTTGTCATGTTGTAAATTAAAACATAGTGTGAAAAACATAAAAGAATGTATTAAAATAAAAAGATTAAGAAGAAAGGTTGATAGAAAATTAGTAATAAGAAGATACAATGAAAATTTACCTTGAAAAGTAAAATTTCTTCAAGTTAGTCCAAAAGAAAAGATTGAGGAAGTGGAAAAGATATAGGCTAAGAGGTCTTTTTGATGAAGAGGATAAGGAAGATCATGAAGGAGATGACAAGGAAAGGTCGTGAGAGAGAAGAGAAAGAGTTTTTTTGGAAGGCATAGAATTTTTTTGATAGGTAGTATATATTTTTGTATGTAGAAGAAGCTTGGAGAGGATTTTAAGTGCAATTTTTTGTAGATTTGTAGTAGATAAGATAAAAAAAATTCATAGAGATAATTCTCATGTCTTTTGATTAAGTATCAAGGGAGATATGAGTCGTCAAAGTTGCAAGTGTCTAAGACTAGGGCACTAAGGGTTACTAAATTTCGGGCCTTGGTTCTTGGAAACCACTTAGACTTTAATAGAAAAATTTATTGGGTTTTTATTTCTTATAGAATTAACTACTTTGTGTCAAAATCTCATGTCAATATGACCTCTGAGCAAAGAGTAATGAGTGAAATTGTAACCAGCTTGAATGAAAAGAGAAATAGAGTGAAGGTAAGGTTGAGGGTTTGTATATGCAGTGCATGTGTGTGGGTTTTTTTGGATATAAAGGGAATTAGGAGATGAATTTGAGTGTGAAATTTGATAAACATGATCTATGTAAGTTAAGAAAGAGATGAGTGTAATTTTGATACTCATTAGTCTTATAAATAAAATGTTATGCTCTTTAAAAGTGACAGGGGTCTATCTCCAAATCAGTGAAGTTTGAGAGAGCATAACTTTGTGATCAGAGTATTATTTTGAGTAAAATTTATTGGAATTTGTAGATATATGAGTCTATTAAGTTGTGTAAAAATTTGATTGCTATTGGAGTTATATTCGAGGAGTTTTGAGAAAAATTGTGGTCAGATCTAGAGCTGTTAGAAGGCAAAATTAAAGAAGAAGAATAGAACCTATAACTCAAGTTTGGAGAAGAATTTTGGAGCAATATTTGGAAGGTGTTTACAACATGAGACAAGCTATAAGTCTACCAAATTTCAACACTTAGGTATTCTTTAATGAAGAGCAATGAAGGTGTGAAGCAAAGGGGGTCTAGAATCAAAGGCAGCATAGAGGAATTACTTTGACAACATGGTTCTCTCTAACCACATGAGCTATAATCAAAAGGTTTATGAGGTTTACTTCCTTACTTCCTTGAGTACTTTGTGTCCAAATTTTGCTTCAGTTGATAAGACATCCTAGGATTTATGAGCAAATTTGAGGACGGATTTCTAAAGGCAGAATATGTTAGGATTAATAAAGTATATTTTTTATGTAAATTCTTCAATTTTATGAACTTTATGAATCTCATCTTGCACTTGAGAAACTAGAGGCACAAAAGACCCAGTGTTTCTTAGGGCTAAGACTCTCATCATGAAAATGTAGTTTTCCATTCATCTCCTTCTTTGATGCATATTAGATTGTATACTTCTCTTAGATCTATTTTTGTATAGATCTTAGCTTGATTTAACCGATTAAGGAGTCTTGATATCAAAGGCAATGGATATCTATTCTTGATTGTGATCTTGTTGAATCCTCGATAGTCAACACACATCTGTAATGATCCATCTTTTTTCTTCATAAATAGAATTGGAGCTCCTGCTGGAAATTTAGAATGGCGTATGAAATTCTTGGTCAAATTCTCATCAATATACGCCTTGAGTTCAATCAACTCATCTTGTGATAAACTATAGATAGGTCCAAATAGTGGCTGAGTTCCTTCCTTGAGGTCGATTGAACAATCATATGGATGATGCTTCGGAAGAATATTTGCATTCTTTTTTTCAAAAACATCTTGATAATCCAGATATTGGCTTGGAATGCCACTTAAAGTCTTTTCACTATCAAAAACGGGTGTGGCATAAATAGCAAAAGTTGATCCTTCTTTTGCTGCATGCATAAAAGCTTTTGCACCTATAAGTACAGGTTCTATTATACTAAACTTATAGCTTTTCACCTGGTCGGCAAGATGTTTAATAATATTTTGAAAAAATTCAAGTCTACGAGAATTCCAATCTATTTGAGGATTATATTTTTCTAACCATGATAAATCTAAAATAACTGGATTAAATGGAGATTTAATTATGTTAAAGGTTACGTAGCTATTATGACCATCTATTGTTACTTTTATAGGATAGATTTCATGAGTGACATCTCCAAAAGACAATGGACGACCATCTATGACTTCTACATGTACAGATTTAGTTTTCTGTACTAAAGGTATTTTACAATTCTTAACAAATTATTCATCTAAAAAGCATGCTGAGGCTCCTGAATCTAATAAGATAAAGGCTCTGTAGTTTTTTGGTCCTAAATATACATTATTATAAAATAAAGAGAGGGTTCTGAGGAGAGAATAGGACCTTTACTAGGAATTGTACAAGGTTCCAACTATATGGTCCCTATTGTAGCTGGACAAATTCATTTTCCAACATGTTGTCTTCTTTGACAATCGTACTCTTCATTTTGTAGTTATGTCATTTCTTCGGACAATGTTGAGCAGTGTGCTTAGGTTCTCTACAATATAAACATAATCCTCCTTGATGACGCCAAATCTGTTCTTGTTCAGTAAGAGGTTTAAAATGTACCACATCAATTTGCATGCCTTTTATTTCTGAATGTACATTTTGTGAGGGCGTTGATGTTGCCATTGAATAATAATATTGAGGCCCCTTTGTACAACTCTTGGATCAAAACTCAAAAAGTCGATTGTCACACTTTACAGCAAAATCAATTGCTTGATTCAATATTTGAGGATTGGATAAATTGAACATTAATTTTTTTACCTCAAATTGTAATCCAAAGAGAAATTGGCTGATAAGTCCAACATCATCCCACTTAATATCAGTCACTAGTTATCAAAATTATGAAGCGTATAACGACACTGATCGATTGCTTTATCATAGGATGCAAATCTTGTTGGTTGTAACACGGATTGCATCATGTTCTTCATATATAAATCAAAATTTTGTTAAAAATGCCTCCAAATTATCCAATATTAGATCACATCATTCAAAAAAAGATGAAAACCATGATAAAACAGAATCCGAAAATAACATTCTAATAAACCTAACTTGAGATTCTTGCATAGGATAACTCTGAGATTGAAGTTCAATCACCAATTGTACCTGATTGATGAATCCTTAAAACTTAGATCATGTGCCATCAAACTTCTCAAGTAAATTAATTTTTGGTTCTTTAATATTTGAACGGTGCTCCATCATAGGTGAGGTAGTATGGTTTGATATAGATATTGACGCAGCTCCAACCATCTCTACATCTTCACTTCCTGTTAATCTTGTTGTTCCTTGTAGTGGTAAATTTTGCTGATGTATTGCAAGCATTAGCTCTCTCATTTATTTTTGCATTTGTGCCATTGCACTCTTCATTTCTGCAAGCTCTGCTATGATAATATAATAGGAAGGAAGGTGTCTACTCTCACTTCAAGAAATGTAGAATAACACACTCAAAAGAAAAAATTCTAGAAACAATATCAGTTTAGAAGTGGATACTCCACAACTTCTAATATGCTTATGTCTTATCAAGAGAAAGGGATAATCCACTCTTAATCAAGAAAAGACAAAGCTCTGATACTGTATGTGTACTCTTGTCAATCTATCAAAGACAAGAACTCGATGAAAGCAAATAAACATATGAAACTTCTATTAAGAAGAATAACAAAATAGAAGTAAGGAAGTATGTATATTAAAAGAAACTAGAATGGCTATTGCCACAAGACAAGAAAACTATAGACTCTTAAATCTGGACTAGAAGTAAGAAAAGAATTGACAAGAGTGAAGAAGGCTTCATTCTTAGCTCTATAAATACTATCTAACTAAAAGCTACATGGCAATATTCTATGGGATCTCCTACACGTGTCTAATTTACAAGATACGTGTCAAACTTGCACAACAAGTTTTCCACATGTGCGCCACGTATTTGACTTGTTCCGTAAGCTATCAATATGTGTGACACATGGCTAGCTTGTTCCACAAGCTATCAAGATGTGCGCCATGTGGCTAGCTTGTTGACCAAGTTTTTAACCTACTAATCACCTATAGATATGTATAAAGGTGATTCTACATGTATGTAGCTTCTAGGAAGCTTTTCTATCACATATTATCAAATCAACTTATTTTACCTACTTCTATTGGTTTTTAATAATTAGATACTTACTAGAATAAATCTTATGTCTGTGACAAGGTTCCTATTGTGATTGGACGTCTTCATTTTTTGACCTCTGTAATTCAAATACTATACCTTATGCCTTGAATTCTCTAGACATATTTGAATAGTTTATTACCTAGTAATTAGATCTTCCACAATATAAACATAAATTTTCTAGTCGATGATTATTTTTTTTTATTAGTATTAATAACTTGAATTGGATTGCGTCAATCTGCATGGATTTAAGATATGTTATTGGTTTCTCCAATATTTTTTAAGATATAGCAGACGTACCATGATAGATATTACTAAAAATTGATCGCCTTTCTTGTTGTAAATCAAATAGGCAATTTTCATAAGTAATAACTTGAAATATGAGTTCTTCTAAGCTTTCAACTCTTGACATTGTGATCAATAAATTCTTCACATTATCTTTTAGGCCATAACAAAATTGAGTTATAAAAGCCTTATCATTCTAATCAAGATCACAAATAAGTTGTTGAAATTTTGTGACATAAATCACAATTGAATGTTATCTTTGTCATAGAATTTGAATCTTCCTTTCTACCACCCTCTTTCAATCACTATCTCTAAATATAGTAGTAAATATTTTCATAAAAGCTTCCAAATTATATAGGATTGGAGAATTCTTTTCCAATAGTGGAACAAATCATGATCGAGTACTTCTTGATAAAAAAGTACTTACAAAAGTAACTTGAATGAATCCATCTAGATAACAAGAATGATATAGTTATCAGTAAAATCATACTTATTGCATAAATCCTCAAAGGTTGGATCTTGTTCCATCAAATTTATTAGGCATATTAGCCTTTGGCTCCTTTATGACAACTCTTAGAGCTTCTACAGGGATTATATGCATAACTTGTCTATTGCGTGCTTCTTTCAATCAAATAATATTTTATTGTAAATTATAAATTTCTTGTTTAGCTTCTGCAGATACTTGCTCCATTTATAATTTATTATTTGGATTGTAAAAGAATACCATTTTTTCTTATACAATATATAAAAGAGCTCAAAGATTTGCAAGAGTCGCCACTCTATTCTCTGTTTGTAAGGATGCACCTCCCATAATTTGATCTATTTTCATATTAATATAAAAAATCAATAAGCTATCAATATAATATTTTTTATATTGAAAATGAATATTTTTAAACAATGTTAATTTAAAAGAAGATAATCTACAACTTCTACAATACAGTGATATATCTTAGAAAATGAATAATCCACTCTTTTGAAAAAAGATCAATTTATAATAAGTAAGCATATCAATCTAAAAGAGGATAGTCCGCACTCCTTTAGAACACAATAATATCTTGAAGAGAGGTAGTCCATTCTCTATAAAGAAATCAAAGCTCTAATATGATTACATAGATAATCTTGCTAAGTTGTTAAGGATATAAGATAACAGGTTAGCAAAGAGATAAAAAAAAGATTATAAAATTAAAATGATTTCAAAAACAAAGAACGAGATTGACAATAATAAAGAACTACATGATTAACAAGAACAAGGGACTAGATTGATATCAAAAAATAAGGCAATACTTTGAATTACTCCAAGATTTGTATTGACAAAATTGAGGTATATCTTAGTCTTGCCTCCTATTTATATTATAAGGGCTATATCCTATTAAACTTTCTAAGAATATCTTAGAAGATTTTAGAAGATTGAGGAAGATTCTAAAAGACAGAGGTAAGTTTAAGAAGACTAAAGAAGATTCTAAAAGATTTTAAAAGACTATAGGAGGTTTTAGAAGACTAAAGAAGATTTTAGAAGATTCTAAAAAACTATAAAAGATTCTAAAGGAGATTCTAGAAGATTTTGGAAGGTTCTAAAAAACTATGAAAGATTCTAGAAGACTATGGAAGGTTTTAAAAAATTATGAAAGATTTTAGAATGGGGTGACTTGAAATATGTCTGTGACACTTAGATGCATTACTTAGACAAGATTATTTGGCATTAAATAAAAATGAAAAGTGCTCAATGAACACCTCCTTTTTATTATGTACACATCCCTTTTCTAATGCATAAATAACACATCTTTACATACATACAATAAAACTCTTATTTACATTAAAAAGTATTTGGATAAATTTACAATAAAAGATTTTTGTGCAATGGCTTATGGCACATTTTCTTCTTTTGTTTTTATTTTTTTATTTTTTTATTTTTTTAATACTCAATTTAGTAAATTTTTTAAATATATTTTATATAATTTTTTCATTCACTTAAAAAAGCTTATTCATTTCATTTTGAGAATCTTCTAATATAAATTTATCTTAAAACTTTTCAATATAAACAAGAGTTTTATTATATGTATAAGAGGTTGCATGGCACAATGGATGTCCACCTAGTAGTTTCCATAAAAAAATATAACATATACAAAATAAAAAGTCTTATTAATATATTTTTTTTTAAAAATGTGTAACTAGAAACAATGTTAATAAGATCATCATTTCTTGATTAGATTTGTGTAATCTTAAATTTAAAACTATCTTCAATTAAAAAATTTTATAGTTTAGAAAATATAAAAATATAAAATTTATAAACATACTTTTAAATTTGAAGAGAATTTAGATATTTTTCAAAGACCAAAACAATAATTCATTTTTTAGATACATCATGATTTTTTGTTATTAAATATTTAAATATAATAATTTATTAAAGAATTATTTTTTAGAATTTTTTATAGCATGATATATAGATGATTTATATTTTTTATTTTTTATTATGTAACATATATGTTAAATTAATATATCCATAGGATTTTGTTTAATAATTTTATAATTTTTACCAATTCTAATAGAAGTTTGGTCTTATATTTTAATATATTTTATTTAAATATTTTATTTATAATTATTTTTGATGCCATATATATTATAATAGATTAATTCACCACATGTAGATTTTTTTAATTATAATACATTAATAAGTACAATAAAATTACAAATTTTTATTAATAATAATTATTATATTGATAGATTTTTTAAAAATATGATATCTTTTTCAAAATAAATATTTTTTTTATTTTAAAATTTTTAATTTCAAATTTTTAAAATATATATATATATATATATATATATATATATATATATATTTATATGAATGGTTTAATTATAAAAATAAAATGAATAAAATAACAAAATTTGAGGTAAATCATCAATTTTCACAAAATGATTTGACATTCTACTTGTTCTTGATTGAATTTCTATAATTTTAATACTAATTGAATCTTAACTTAATAAATATACTTCTATTCTAACTATGGTTATTATGCTAAAATTGATATGCCTTAATACACAGAATTAACAATTTATTAGTAAAGATTTTTAAAACATATGTTGGAGCTACAATATGACTTATTATTTAGAATTATAAATAACTATAAAAACTCATGTTGGTTTTTATGCTTTTTATGTTTTTTATGTTTATCTTTTTGAACCTAAAAAAGAATAAAATTCTAAAGAAAAGAATATAAATGCCATTTCTTTTATAAAATTTAATAAGTGCAAGAAAGCTTCTAAAGATTTATAGGAAATATTAAAGATATCTTAGAAGTTCTAAAAGATTCTAAAATATATTTAAAATATTTAAAAGATATTTAGAGCTATAATTTATTTTATATTTATAACATAAAATCTTCTCCTAGCAACAAGATAAATATATATATATATATAAATATATATATATATATATATATATATATACTATTGAAATTTCTAAAAAATTAAAGATTTCTTAAGAATTTTTGTTATGTATAATATGTTTTGTATTCTATTTAATGGATAGACATGCCTATTCAACCAATGACTATGGCCAATGACTTTGGTCTTAAGATATATATATATACATATATATATATATATATACATATATATATATATATATACATATATATAAAAAAAATAACTTGAATTAATATTTGACCTTTGAATTATTCTTAGATATAAATATTTTTTTTATATAGATTTTAATGTATCAACTTATAATAACATAAATAAATCTTGAGCATCTTTGTAAAAATTTATTTGTCAAATTTTTATAAGATAAGGTTTTATTTGACATTTGGAAGATTATATTAAATTTCAAGTATCTCTATGTGATGGTAAAGGCTTTGAATTTTTTTGTGGTTGGTCTAAAACTTTTTAGTAAAAAAACTCAATTTGTTTAGATAGGTAGTTGTAAGTTGATCTACTTTTTAGTAATTTATGTTTTTCATGATTAGTATATATATATATATATATATATATATATATGTATGTTAAAAATTTCTATAGTTGATTTTTGATTTTATGTTTTGATTGAGGTTGTCAATTTTCTATAAGAATTAAATATCAAAGAATTTGGAATGTCTTAGCAATCTAAAAAAGTATATTATAAAAAAATTTAAAGTTTTTTGAAAGATTCTAAATGGATAGAAATGGATGAAAAAGCTTTTAGAAGTCTTTTGAAGATTTTATAGAAGTCTCAAGATTTTTTAAAAGTAATAAAATATCTGGAAAGTACTTAAAGATTTTAAATATTTAAGATAGTATTGGAAGTCACTTGAGGTTGAAATTTATTGCATCTATGTAAAAACTATATCTAATAAATAAAATATCTTAGTTTTTAGAATAAAAATATGTATTATTTTTGTCTAAAAAATATAAATATGCAAAAAAAACTAAAAATTGAAAAGTTTTTGAGATATGATTTGATGCCATTTTATTATATAATTATTAAAAATAGTATTTTAAAAAATATATAATATTTTAATCTATTAAATTAGTAGATTATAAAAAATGATAATAAATAATATGATTAAAATTTTAAAATTTCGAATTATTAAAGAATTTACTTCTAAAGCATGTTATTTCTTAGAAAGTAAATTTTTACATTTTTAAAATAATAATAATAAGAATATTATTGAAATAATAATTTTTTTATGAGATAATTTTTATTAAAAATTAATAAACATTGTTATTTATTAATTTATTTATTATTCTGCATAAAACTATTTTATTTGATTCCTATTTGATTTAAAAAATTTAAGAGATTTTTTTTTGGTTTTGTTTAATGATTCTAAATAATCTTTTATTAGAATTTATATTCAATAAATAATTACTTGATTATATATTTTAAACATATAAAAATTTAATTTGGAATAAATAAATTTTATTCAAAATCCAATATTACTATCAATAATACTCTATAACTTGAGACAAGTGAAAAACATCTTAATTTTTAAATTTTATGTGAAATAAATTTATTTATTTAGTAATATAATTTGAGATTTTGAAAAAACACTCATCAAAGAGAATTGGACAATCTTATTTGCAAGTGAATTAGATCCAAACAAGGAAATTTTAATTAAACATTATAAATTAAAATAAAAAGTTAAAAAGATGATAAAATAACAAGATTTTGTTTCAATATTATATTATACAACATAGAATAGATACACAAAGTGAAATTAATGTATTTCATTATTTTTCACACAATCTTGAACATGTTTGATTTTAATTATGTACCTTCTTTTCTAGAGCTAAAATAATTGCCTCCATGCCTACTCCAAGTATTCCATTTCTACAACCTTCTTGCATCTGCAATGAGATTTAAAAAGATCAGCATTTTAAAATAATTATTTTTATAATTTAAAACATGAAAGGGTTATTATCTTTATGCTAACATCTATAAAGCAAGAAATTTGACAACTAATATTTGAACTGCCAAGCTCTTGATACCAACCTTCCAATTTTTGGTAGTTTAGAATCATTGTAGATCAAATTGATGAGCGAAATTGCTAGTTAAGTTGTCCTAAAACAATCAACTCAATTGTTGATTTAATGATGTATGCAGAAACAATACTTTACTCACAAAGTAGCCAATTATTGTGGACATAATTTAGACCTTACAAAATCAATGTCTACTGTAACTTTGAAATAAATTTTTAGCTTGATGAAGTTCTAGTTGGTGGAGGTTTAATGAAACATCTACATAGGAACCATTAGATTGTAGCTTCACACACTTTGGCCTTACAGCCTTGTTTAAGCCAAAGCTGTGGAGAAACCAAGTGGATGACTCCTACCCTCCACTGCTGTTTCCATCCTCTAACCACCCAACACTAATGTATTTCTTACTCACATGTTTTCCATGTACAAGTCATCACAAGCTTATAAACAGGTTTACAAATCACATCAGCCTCAAGTTCTGACATCCGACGAACGCTTCATCGACACCGATGCTTCTCTTTACTTGCGTAGTTCCGCTCAAAACTCACCTCGTATTACCCCCAACATCAACATTTTTCTTATTCTAGAATTGGCAGAGTGCCGATGCTGACAAATTCTACTGCAAGAAGTTTCACTGCCCACGTAAAACTCATAAACAAATAAATAATATATGTATATATATATATATATATATATACACACACACAGTGACTGCGACCAGGTGCCATAATCAGCAACTCCGGCAGTTACACTGATTATTTCAACGTTCGCCTTTCAGCTCAACGAAGTGAAGGGATAAGAATGCAATGCTTGTGAGAATCTGACCTGCCCCCACATCGCTGGCCCTGCTTGCAATCCTGTCAGAACCCAGCTGCAGCAGCAACAATGACACGGAGAAAAAGCTTGTGCTGCCATTTGGCACAACCAGCACGACCGTCAAGGCTGCAGCAACCTGATCGATTCTACATTCAAGCCTACAACTGGATCATTATCTTCACACTTAGGCCATACTCATTGTGCACGGAGGAGCCTCTTCCTTCGCATGGACCCCACATTGTGAGAAATGCGCCTCGCTTGCTGCTGCTGCTGCTGCCGAAGAGTCAGAGTTGCAACTATTTCCTGCAGGTTTTGTTCATTGTGCAGCATGGGAAGCTTATGGTTTAATTAACCTAGTCAAACCTGAAAGTGGGTTTTTCTGTGTCCGAGCTGAGGTGGCAACGAGGAGTTGCTAAAATCTCATGAAGTACTGCAATCCAACTCTTCTTTTGAGGCTCTACTGTAAAAGGTGTCAGAAGAGGAGATTGAGTCAGAACATAAAAGAGAGAGAAAATGAAATGTTTAGTGAATGCTGTGAAAAAAGTGTGTGTGGAATGAGTTACATATTTAGATAATGTTGTTTCTTTTGTTAGACGAGCAGGAAGCGACTTTTTTACAGAATTATTGATAGTTTTTTCAGAAAAATTCATTGTGGGGGTTGAGCACTGACCACTTTTGAACTTTTTACTTTGAAAAAACTATGAAGTTTCGAAAAAATGATGTCTGTCCCAATCCATTTCAAAAGAGATTGGGCCACGTGCATTTTATAGAGACGAATTGGTTGATCCATTCTCTTCTTTTGACACTTGTCAATCGTGGTTGTCAAGCTATAAGCGAGGAGAAAAAAAAAAAAAAAAAAAAAAAAAAAAACTTATTGTTAGAGATTACATGTGTACCAATAAAACAAATACTAGATGGAAGAGGCAATGGTGCCACTAATTTTTTTTGTTTAGAGAACTATTTTTAGATTTTATTTTAAAAAAACATACAAGGAAAAAAAATGGAAGGGAGAAGAGAAGAAAAGTTAGGGGATTAATTTCTTTCTAAGCAAGTTGTAGTTTCTAGTTGATGTCCACATGGAAGTGTCTCATTTTTTCTCAAATTCTTTAAATAATTTTTTTCTACCTTATTATCTTGGATTGTGCCTTCTAATATTTTCTAATTTGCCATAATATGATTAGCTGAGAGTTCTTTCAATTCATCTTCTTAATTATCTAATTTTAGTAAATATGAATATTATGAGTATTGCAAAGACTATTATAAATTTTAATTTAAATAAATATGATACTTGTACAATAAGGCTTTATAAGTTAATATGTTTTTAAATGGCTATATATAAAAGTTATATATATATATCTAAAGATCTACATATCCTTTAAAAATATAAAATCAAAATATATAGATAAATTTAAATTTTTGAGATATTTATTATAAAATATAAATATAAACATAAAAATTATATAATAATAGAGGTAGTTACTATATATCAAAGATTACAGATATTTTTTATTAAAAATATACAAACTTAATAATTATATGTAAAAGAGTTTTGAAGTTTACATTATTATTGTAATTTATGCAAATGATTTAATCTTAGTACATGACAACAAAAATATCCTTGGTATGAAAAAAAATTGAATTTGGTTTTAAAAAATAAAAAAATAAAAAAAAAAAAAAAAAAAAAAAAAATATATATATATATATATATATATATATATGTATTTATACACACACATATTTGAGTATATGTGTGTATGTACTTGGCATGTAAATTATATGACATAATACATTTATAGTATTACATGACCAAAAATAATAATATATATATTCGTAAAAGGTTTGACATTAAAGATTATAAACTTTTTACTTCTCAATCAAATAATTTTAGCAAATATATTTAGGAATAAGCTTTTAAAAATTTCTTTAAAATCTTGAAGCAGCAAAATTTATTATTTTTTTTGGAATATATAGTAATTTAATACATCCAACAATAAACACTCATATGAATATCTCATACATAATTAGTATTATGAATAATAATATGTAAAATATTACTCTATAAAATTAAAAACTATTAAGAGATTCTTTTATATTATTAGGATATATTAGATTATATGCCACTATATAACAAAAATAATTTATATCTATATTATTTCATATATTATTTTATAAATTATAAATCTCTTGTAGAAATTAATGCTTAATTTTTAGCTATATATTTTTATTTTATGGTAGTATATAAAAATATAACTAACAAAAAATAAATAATTATTTTTATATGCCATTAAATTAAAATACATTAAATCTAGAATATTAATTATAAATTTGGTAAACTCTTTCAAACATTTTATTCTTAAAATATATTTTAAAGTATATCCTAATTTGTATTTCACTGTCAAATAATTTTGTTTATGTTTCTATTGCCAAACATGCTAGATTTTGCAAGAATTCTTATTTATAAGAAAATCAAAGCCAAGACCATCAATTTAAAATTTTAAAAGATATTGATATTATTAGAGATATTTTGACCAAATATATAACTTATATATTATTATAGGTTTGAAATTATAAAAATCATAAAATTAAATTATATACTATATTTTATTTCATAAAAGTCTTAATAAAGTATTTACATTATGTGTGATTTTTATTAATTATTATTATTACAAAATAGATAGTTTACATGACTTTATTAATCATGAAGTTATAGCAATAATAAAATATTAAAAATACTATTTGGTCATAATGATCTATTAAGTTGCCATGTGGTCTAACAAAACACATATCTTCAAATTAGTTTGGCATTTTTTGATGAAATTCATTTTTTTTAAGTAAACATAATAATTATATACTGTTCAAACATAAAATTATGTAATATGAACAGCATAATTAGATACTTATGTTTACCTCTTAAATAGTTATAATTAGATAGTAAAATTATTTATCTTTGAATCATTTTATTGTGTAAGAATAAAATGTTTGTGAATAAAATTCAACTAATTCTTAATACGAAATATTTTTACTTTTTAAATTATAATTATTTTTTAAAATTGAAAATTAAAAACCACATAATATCCATAATATTTAATTTAGTTTTTATTGTCATTCTAAAATACTAAATAATATCTATATTTTACTTCAACCATCACAAATTTTATTTAATAACATCAAAATATTCATTCTCATTCATTATTCCGAATTTTAAAATTCAGACATTCATCTGAAGAAGGATTTCAAATGCTATCTAAATGACAAATCAAGTAATTTTTGCATAAAAACGACACTTCATAAACACTTTAGCATGAAATATGTACAAGAGAAATATTAAATGTACAATATTCTCACAAGTTTTTAATCACAACACTATCAACCAACCCTTGTGGTGAGGACATTGTAATCCAGACGTCATGCACATATTCTACCTAGAATATTCTGGACTTTGGTAATAGGTCCACAAGTAAACCTATTTTAAGATGTTACTTTAAAATAGGATACTTGTATACAGAAAACACGTTTGG
The DNA here is from genome assembly GCA_036785485.1 of Physcomitrellopsis africana. NCBI lineage: Eukaryota > Viridiplantae > Streptophyta > Bryopsida > Funariales > Funariaceae > Physcomitrellopsis > Physcomitrellopsis africana. Next base: position 261,655 of record JAWRVF010000388.1, on the reverse strand, counting down.
GCAAAAGTAAAGTAGGAAGTTACGATTTTCATGTAAAGTATGAATCACGATTGATGATATTGCCGGAAACATCATAACTCAATATTACATCAATAAATGAAAATATCAATAAAAAACTTAAAAGTTTTGACATGAGAGATTGTACTTTTTTTACTTCTTGACCAAATAGTTATAACACATGATTCAGGAATAATCCTCTTTAAATTCTCAGGACTATTGAAGTAACAGAATTTACTTATTTATTTCGTATGTTTGGTTATTCTATAAATAGTTGTATAATTACGCTAAGATGGTCTAAAGTATTCCTGTTCATGAGAAATTTAAAAGCAACAACATCAATTTCAGTTTTGTAAGACACAAGACATGGTTGGAGATGTTTTAACTAAAGATTTAACTCATAGTAAATAATAATATCTTTGATTTTTTTTTTTTGTTTTTGGCATCCTAGAGTAATACATTACAACTGTACTTTTGCTTAAATCATTCCAAGTTTCATTGTGAAAATGTATAAACTTTAATTTCCATTAACCACCCTAACTTGCAACTATAAATTCATCCAAACAAGGATTTGAAATGCTACTTGCATGACATACCAAATAAGTTTTGTATAAAATACAGTACCGTGTAATGTACATACATACATACATACATACATACATATTCTTAAAAGTAAAAATATAAATCCAGAACATTCTCAGAAGTTATAAATTCTCGCAATGTATTCCTTTAGCAGCAAAATTCTCTTATTGCAAAATAAAGGAAAAGGCTGAGGTGCAGCGGATGAGGCCCCTCTCCAGCGGATCAGGACCTAAGACCACGCCCATTCTGTCGAGGGAACTGGAACATCGGAATCGTCCACGTGGCAGAAGTTTAGCAGAGGAGATGGTACCCGCTTTTCACGCTACCACGTGTCAGTACATTTGCTGTTGGGATAAATTTTCAGCCCGCGATTATGTCGTCCCCAACTGGAGCTGAGGCTACCGGGCTGCCCGACTGCGAGAAGTACAAAATAGGTACATCTTCCTACGTGGCATCGCTATCCATTATAGAATGAAGGCTCCTTTTCACACGAGGAGTTTGAGCCAACTGAGGCTAAAATTGTCGCTTTGAAATTGGTGAAGGTGCTAAAAATACCTTTATGCATTGTATCTGAGCTGAGGTGCGGTTAGTAACCAGCATCGTATTCTTAACAAAGAGAGAGCTTTTGTGAGTTTCAAAAAATTTAATTCCTAACCTTGATATTGAGAGTTTGTTTTCTTGTTAAATTGCATTTTTAAACTATGATTTTAAAAATTATTGTGGTGGGAGCAGAGCTAACCTAATACAAATATTTTGTTATTTAGCTTACTGTGCTCGTTGTTGTTTGTCCTTCCATGAGATGGTAGAATGTTATGCTAAATGGAAACTTTGCCATGGACCCTTCAATGTTTATTTCTATTTAATCCATTTGATTTTTCTAAAATTTTGGATGTGAGCAAAAGTAAGAACCCCAGTTTTGATGTTCCCAATAATATCATGGATTGTGATATCTTCCTTTACATGAAAAGTTTTATCTCACTTTTCCTTTGTCAAAACGTGCTTTCTGAGTTCAGATTTTTCAATCCAATGCAGGGTCTTAAAATAGGTTTAAAATGGACCTATCAACAAAGCCTATTATTGTCAGTCAATGCATTGTTACAATGATGACAAATCATATCCAGTATCCTCCCTCATTGTTACCATTATTTCACTTTTTATTTTTATTTTTATTTTCCTCTTTTCTTTTATACATTGTCAAATATAATGCACTATTTATAAATTCTTAGCCACTCAATGGTGGGCGGGAGATTTCCAATCCAAAAATAGGTATTGTGGAGGCAAGTTTTATATTATTTGAACATGTTGACATTGCATCCTTTGCCCAATTTAAACATGCAGTAGTGAATCCAATCCAATGGTCTTGCATGTTCTAATCATAAAGTTTTCTTGGTTAAAAATAAAAATAAGAACATGCGTTGAATGTGTTGAATAACTGTGTTGAATAAACATCATACAAATGTGTTGAATAAATATGCTCTTCAAGTTTAGATTCAATGGAACGAAATCTTTGAAATTATATTTACTGCATTCACAATCCCCAAAGAAAAGAAAAGAAAATATTCCATTAAAAGAAGAACACCTAGTTAATCAAAATCCAAGAGGGAACGGACAAATTAACCCCGGACATTTTTCAAAATGCCTGCGTCGTGGCTGAGGTGGCTCAAATATAAATCAAGGGCTAGAAGACGGATGGGACTTCTCACCACAATAGAGTGGCCGCTATGGTACCAACGCCTGCATAGCGGGCCCGGCATACCAGTACCGACCTACCTAATTAGATACTGACCACGAAAGACCCACCGTGCAGCTGGTGCCCGTTTTCGCTGCTTTCGCCGACGCAATGCCACGCGGTCGACTCCTGTCACGCGATTGAGCCAATACTCGACAACTTCTCGCCGCACTTCGCCTTCGATCGCTGAATCAACTTCGCAGTGGCGATGTCCTTCACAAGGTGAGCTGGGAGAAGAGCCGAATTTTGCTAGTAACGATGGAACTCCGCATCTTGGCGCGAGGGCGGCATTTGCTGCAAGCAGGCGTGAGCGTGGCTTTGTTTGCAACCCTAGTCGTGTTATTGGTGCAATCCGGTAGCATGCACGGCGAAGCCGTTGCTGGGGACAATGAGTGGAAGATAGAGTCTGTGCTGGAGCGAGAGGAGGGCATCCAGCCGCTGCAAGCGCTGCGACGCTTCTTCGGGAAGTGGGGAATTCGGGGGGAGAAAGGGTGCGAGGAGAAGTATGGGATTCTACCCTGCTCGACGACCTTGGGGGGTAACGCGTCCTTGTTAGTAATCTATGGCTTCATGCTGCTCAAAGCTGCGCAGCTGCTGTCCGATGGGAGTGAGCTTCTGTTGGCTGTCATGAGCCCCGGCATCATTGGCGGCCTTGTCTTGCCCATTCTGGGTGCCCTCCCCGATGCAATGCTCGTTATTGGTGAGTGGCGTCTGTTTTTTTATGTTCCGGAATCTCTTGTGTGGGGTTTCTCCCTTTTCTGATTCAGATGCGTGGTTTGGCATTGTTGCTAAGCAGAGCGTGGCTAGGTTGTTTCGCTCTTCTTCCAGGTTTGCTTTAAGTTATTTTGGAGTTGTACAGATATGCTCAAGTGATGTCTGTGAGTGTGGGAGGGGCAAATGATTTCAGTATGATCGGCAACTGTCCATTGACCTCATCTAAGTAGAATGCTTGTGTTCATTTACAGAGAATGAGTTTTTAATCTAATTTTATTGCTCGATTGAGTCTTCATCAGGCTTACAGTCGATTTAAGTTCTGTTAGAGCGTATTGAAAAAAGCTATTTTTCGATTCTGCGATATCTCGACTTTCACGACTTTCACCATGTCGGTTCCTATCTGTGACAAGGTCCTCATTCGTCAATTTTTGACGTCAAACTTGGAAATTAACGAGCGCGGAGATTGATTCTGCTTTAGTCTTACATGGTTTTCGTGGGACGTAGTTTCGGGATTGGGTGCGAGCCAGGCGGAAGCGCAAAATGAAGTGCTTGTTGGAATGGGTTTGGTTGCGGGATCATCAATAATGGTGCTCACTTTGCTGTGGGGATCATGCCTTATTCTCGGCCGATGCGATCTTGTTCCACATGAGACGACTGGCCAGCTCAGAGCCAAAGACAGGACTCTGACACATGGATTCAATCTCACAAGTACGATGAACACTCCTCTCATAATATTCATTGTTGTAGTCAAAAAGAGAGAACGAATTGATCACGTTTCTCACTCTGTTTGCGAGGGTTCTTACAGCAGAAATGAAATCTATTATTTCTTGTTTTTGTTTTTGCTTCGCTGAATGGTACTGAATTGATATTGAGCTGTTGTTTATTATTGGAGTAGAAACTGGAGTTACCAACGATCGACAAACGAAGTGGGCATCTTGGATTATGATGGGCACGCTTCTCTCCTTATTCGTGGCACAGTTTCCTCGTCTACTCCGTTTGAACACAGATGGACGCACATTCGTTGCAGCTGGAGCTGCTGTTGCGGTACTTAGTCTCTGCGGTTACATTACCTATCAGGTGGGTTAGTAACTCCAGGTCCCCGGTTCAATTGTGTGCCACTCCCGTTGTTTCGACGTTCATACCAATGTGTTGCTGTTTGGATTTGGATGCAGCTTATGGTCCCCTGGATGCAAGAGAAGAGGATCACGTCGGCGAGGCGCAGATACTGCAAAATCTATGCTCTCAACAAAGCCGCCGAGATTACACAAAGCAAGCAGTGGGGCAGTCTTTATAATTCTAAACATGAACCAAACGAGGAGGTGCTGAAAAAGTAAGTCTGTAGATTCAGCTTTGTAAAAGTCTGTCAACTAATTTCTTTAGAGGCATCAGTAACCTTAACATCAGACCTGATCCTTTTCGTGAACTTAGCCTCTCTCGAATTGAAGGGATGCATTGGTCTTTTCATGATAATATCTTAAAAGTTCATTTGCACACTTGACGCTTGATGTTTTGATAGGTTGTTTGGACATTTTGACGGTAACGGCGATGGCAATCTCACGAAGACGGAGCTGAAGAGTTTGATGGTGGGCTTAGGACTTAAGCGCCACAATGGACAAGTACCCGAAGAAGAAGAACTTGAGCACTGGATGTCAGAGTTCGACGTTGACAATAATGAGAAGGTTTCCGAAGCCGAATTCCTTCGGGCTATTCGGAGATGGATGAAAAATTCTACCTCACGCAACTCCAAAAGAAGGGCGGTCTCCAGTTCAGACGGCTCCTCTCCCGAGCCTGATCACGAGAATTGGGACTTTGAGGCTCAGGTGAGGTTCAATTACACCCAAAAAATGAATATCCTGGGCTTCCACCAACAATTTGTGCGCCACTCGCTTTAATGATGTTCTGCCATGTATATCATGGGAGAAGTAAGGATATTGAGAATTAAAGGAAACATACGATATTTGAGTTACCACCTTGTGATGACAAAGTTACATTGAAGTAGAGAAAGTCGAGTTGTAGAGTTTTGGTGATTTTCAGCTTTACTTGCATCCGACTGAAGCTTTTTTAACACGTTGCAGAATGCGAAGTTGCATTTAACTACTTTGGAGGACGAGGCTAACGACGACGACGACGACGACGATGACGACGAAGGAAAAGGAGGTGCTCCCTCTAGGAAACAGATTATAACAAAAGCCATTTGCTTCCTGATTGCTGGAGCCGCACTTGCAGCCATATTTGCAGACCCCTTAGTAGACGCAATCGGTGGCTTTTCGAGAGCGTCTGGTATCTCGCCCTTCTTCATCTCTTTCATAGCCACTCCTTTGGCGACGAACTCTAGCGAGGCAATTTCTTCCCTCATCTTCGCCACGAAGAAACGCAAGAAAAACATCTCCATGACTTACTCTCAGGTATGTATGACTTACTGGGGGAACCCATTTGGAGAAACACGAGTTGTCTATAGTTTCTGATAAACATGACTGAACATCCAGTTACACTTAACATTCGGCTAAAACCTCTGCTGTTAACTTAATCTGAGCCTGCTGTAGAAACGTGTTAACTTATTTCATTCCATCGCGGTTGCGCAGATCTATGGAGCTGTGACCATGAACAACACCATGTGTCTAGGAATTTTCTTAATGATAGTGTACTTCCGGCACCTGTTGTGGGACTTCTCAGCCGAGGTTTCAGTTATCTTTTTCGCGACTTTGATCATGGGTTCCGTGGCAGCTTTCCGCACCACATTACCGCTCTGGATGGCCTTCATTGGCTTGGCTCTTTACCCTCTCTCCATCGCCTTGGTAGCTTTCTTGGACTACGTCTGTGGGTGGCACTAGGGTCTTCGTGATCCAAACCATCCGGTAGAAGGGGCTGCTCTCATTACAACGAACGAAGCGCAGTCCAAATCTTAGTTTAGCCAACGGGACCCGTACTGTAAAAAAAACCATGCTGTACCGGAACTGTTTCGATATGTTTCTTCCAGTTTCGCCGACGCAGACTTTGCTTGCACATGTTGTTGGATCTCTACAACTTGAAGATGATGTGCGATCTGGTTTTGTGTGTATGTTCCTCACGCACCCTTCAGTCGGTACCCATGTCTATATTTTTTTGTGATTTACCGATTGTGTTCTTTCAGTTTCACCGACGCAGACTTTGCTTGCAAATTGTGTTGAATTTCTGCAACCAGAAGATGATGTGCGATCTGGTTTTTTGTCCACCCTCGTCACGCATCCAACATGTCGGTATCCTTCCACGTTCACCGACTTTGTCCACCGACTTAACTTAGCCTGTAAATGTTGTAAAATTGTAATCTAGACGATGGTGTGGACATTTTGGTTGTGTCTATCTATGTCATTGTTACTTCCTGTTTCTATGTTGGTGCATATACAAAGTGTGGCTGTAGAGAAATAGATACTCAGCTGGTACCTGGTACTGCATGACAGAAAATACAAATGTCTCCCCATATATAAAACATTATTATAAACCTTGAATTCTTAATCATGTCCAGTAGATAAAAAATGATTCTTTTTCATTTTTATGTATTTATTTTTTTGAAACCCAAAATTATTAATCTTAAATCCCTTCGCCAATATCTTAGGGGCAACTCAACAACTGGTTGCCTGTCATTGAGTTGCCCACAAGATTTGAGGCAACTATCTAACATCCATCTCTATTGACACCCATGAATGACAAGTAAATGAAGTAAAAAGGTCAAAGTGCAAGTTAGGTATTTGTTTTGCAAAAATTGCAGAAGTGTGACTATGTATTTGTTGCCAGCTCTTGAGCCATACTCTAATATTTTATAATTGAAAATAGATCAATACACAACATTAGTATAAGACATTTTACATTTTACATTGAAATACAAAATCATTTGATTTTTATTTATCTACAAAAATGTACATTAAGGTTGTGATTTAATACTTGAGTGTTTGTATTCAATGAACACTTGAATATTCTCATATTATTTTTGGGTGTAAATATACTATTTTGTAAACATAGATAGCATAAAAAAAATCATTTTTAGAGAATTACTGTTATGAAGTGATGTTGAGTTTTATAAGGAATTTTTATGATTAGAGAATCTACATAAAAATTTATAAGAAATATTTTATGTATGTTTGAGCAATAAAATTACTCAAGATAAAAATTGTAAAATTATTAAGGTAGATTTATAAATGCATGTAGAAATAAAGTTACTAATAATCTTAATTTAAAAAAAAGGTTTTTAAATTTTAAAACAGTCATCAATATATAAATCATTAATTTTTTTTGCAGATTTGCTTGTTTTTATTTTTTTTACTTCCTAATATTTTTAGTATATAATTAATGATTAATACATTAAAGTATCAAGTTATATATTTAATAATACCAAATTTGTTTATCTTTAATAAGAGAAAGTTAATTTTTTTACTTTGTGGAAGTATAACATTTTTTAAAAGATTTGTACTCCATCTTTAATTTCATACTATAACAATCTTATTAAGAAAAAATACATTATGGTGAATTTATCAAGTTTGGAGTAGTAAAAATAAATAATATTTTATTATACTTGGCATTGCAAATAAAGGAATTAATTGGTGGATTATAAAAGTTTATATTTTCTAAATTTATAATTTAAAATATTTATAGAGATAAAAAGATAGAAAGAAATTTTTATTCATAAAAAAATTATTGTATTAATCTCAAATATATAATTATAAGTAAAAGAAATAGAATAGTCTACAATAACTAAAATAAAAATTATAATATATTAAATCCATATAAATTATTTAAGACTTATATAAATATTTATTTAATTAAGTGAAATAAATTAAATTTTAATCATAAAAGTATATTTTAATTGTAAGATTTCTATTCACATTGAAAATTGTGTATTTAGATTGTTTACATTAATTATAAAATTATTCTAAAAATTTTATATTTTATATATATATATATATATATATATATATATATATATATATATATATATATATGTTTAAATTTTATAATACTATTTTTTCTATATTTTTTTCAAACAAATAATACAAGTTTTTAAAATAAAATCTTATTGAGATTCAAAGAGATTATAAATGAGAAAGTTGATTATATAATTAAAAAAATATATAATTTTTTATTAAATTTTATTTAAGAATAAACTTAGATTTAAATTAATAAATTTTAAATTTTATTTGATGAAATAATAAAATCTAAAGTATTTTTTTATTTTCTTGTATTTTAATTTTAATCAAACTTATGAGATTTATTTGTTTATATTATCATTTGTGTATACAATTATATATTTTATATGTATGATTAGAAAAAAATTGGCTTTAAATAATTTAAAAGACTTAAAAATAAAAAAATAGATTTTAAGACTAAAATTATAAAAGAAAATAATATCATTAGACTTTTTAATAAATTAGAGTTACTAAAAGAAAATGTATTAAACTCTATAAATGTGATCATAAAAGAAGTATGTGTTTTTTTATTTTTATGATTATAGATTAGCATAGAAGTATTTAGAAAGTCTTAAGTAGTATGGCTACTATTCAAACCTCAATGCTATTGACATTTTAATACTTATCAGCTGTTAAAAAGGCTATTTTTATAAAATATTTGTTTAAATTTTAATAGAAAATATACAATGTTAATAAATAAATATTTTTGACTTGCTATTGTTATTTTAGATGTGAGAAAAAACTGACCATTGAAGATTATAGAATCATTCTAGGTGATAAGTAGTGGTTATCATGCCACCAAGTATAACCAATTTACAATATAATGTTAGTTTAGAACCATGGATTAGAGCACAATCTTGCACTTATTTTTAATCAAGCTAGCTTGTAATAGTGATGATTTAAAGCTACAAGTTTATAACAAAGAACACAATTTATATGAAATATTGGTTAACTATTAACATTTTATATATACATAATATGTCTAGTTGGAAATGCATAATATATGCCAAATTTTGTTTTGTTTAGTTTAGTTTTTTTGTTGAATTTAATTTTTTATTTTAAATTATTATTCTTTTAAAAATAAATCTATTTTTTTTGTTTAAGACAAGTATCCTACTATTTTAAATATAATTATGATTTGTGTTAATTTGTTTTTATTTTTAAATATTATAAAACTATTAATATATGTGTTTTTAGAATATTTTTAGAACTCCAAAAGTTGTAGAAGATTTATTTAATAAAAATCAAGAGTAATAGAAGGTGTTAAAAAAATTACTTAAAAAGAAACATCTTTTTATTTTGAATTGGCAATAAAATGTAGTTTTTTTATTGCAACATTAACATCAATTAAGTTAAAAATATGTTACAGTATTTAAAATCTAATAATTTTATTAGTATCTAAAATGAAATAAATTTAATATTTTACAGGCTAAAATATTATTTATATTTATGAAGACACTTTTTAAAGTTCTTCGATATTCTTTCAAAATACTCTAATATAAGTGAAACCTTTTTGTTTAAAAATATCTAACACCAGTATTAATACCAATATATAACCAGAAAATTAATAATAATTACTATAAAAAATAGAGCATGTATTTGAAATTAGAAATTATATTAAAAAATCAGATTATTTAAAATTTTAGTTCAACTATAATATTAACATGCATTAATAAAAATCATCACAGCATTTAAATAATTCTTCTTGATAATTTACAATTTTACAAAATTATTGTAAATAGGAAAAAACTAAGACTGGTTTTATTCCTATAAATCCATTTTTAAAAAACTCATTTCTATTTTGGCTTGCAAAACTTCTTGTACCTTACCAAAATATCTTATTTTACATTTTTGTGATATATTTTTTCATGTCAGTTTTTATTATTTTAACGCATAACTACTAGCTTGTTACTTGAAGAATTATATCTTTTTCTTAGTTTCTGAACCTTCAAAAAAATATCAATAAAATAAAAACATCAATTAAATGACACAAAAGTGACTTTATTTACAGGTTATAAATAAGCAGGTAAATTGAAGGTTCCTATTTGGTTGAATACAAAAATTAGTTTGATTGTGCGACTTTGAATTCTCCACAAAGTCAGCGTTATGAAAACTGGAATTGGTTTAAAATGTAGTCCTGAATGAATGAGAAAGAGTGACGAATTAATTCTATCAAAGGGAAACTTATGTGGAAAAAAAAGAGTTAAGAAACCATACTTTCATCTCCAATTGACTTGAGAGACTCCCTAGAGTACAGAGGTTTCTCAGTAAGATGCTAGCAGCCATCTGGAGAAGACGGGCATCGATCCCGTTACCTCCTGAATGCGAATCAGGCGCTCTACCATTTGAGCTACTCCCCCGCAGTTGGATAGACAAAATTAATTTTGTACTTTTAAATTTTTTTCTAACATGTAAAAAAATTTTTATGTGGAGAAGACGTTTTCTAACATGTAATAAATTTTTTAGAAAAAAATGTGTATTTTTTCTTGAGAAGCTTGCACCCCGTTTTTCTTTCATAATAATTCCTAGAAATTCATTTTTCAACGCAATTTTTAATGCATTTTCTAACCCATATTCTCTTTTTTTTAACACCGCTTGTTGGAATTTGCATAGAAATGAGAAAATTAGATATTCAAGTATACAATATTTAGACAATGTATTTGACCCACATGTAATTAACAACAAAAAGGAATTGAAGAAAAGAGTGCCTCAACCGCCTAAAGTTTGCACGCACTCAAAACAACCACATGATATCAGAACAGTAATTCGCACAGTTGGGTACTTTTTGAAAAAGGTTATGAAAGGAAAAAAAAGAAAAAGAAGAAAAAAAAAGAAAAATACCAACTTCCTGCATCAGTCCATGGCGTTGCAAACCAAACTCAAAAAGTAAAAAGTATCTAGAAAGTATCTGGAAAGTTTGGCGGAAGGCTTCACGCAGGGGCCGACAGACGTTTGGAGCACATCGCAGATTTGCAATCAGTTCGACAAACGCGAATCGGAGACCCTGATTTTTGAAGGCAAATTGTAGCGCACGGCGACTGCCAGACTCGATGCTATTAAAACTTAAAATATACAAAACAATTAGGATCGTGTAGCTGGCAACACCGGACTTTACACACGACAGCTACGCTTAGTTCAGGAGTGAACTATCGGAGAGACGATCCGCACATGAATCTAGACAGTGTCGTGATGGTCGAAGGATGGCCGGAGAGTTGAGTCGAAAGGGAATCCAATCGCGAGAACGTAATTCAGGTTATGGTTTACTGGACATGGTCATACTGCGATGGCGCCGAGGGCTTCAGTTGTCTCGGCGAGGACTTTTTCCTCCACTTCCGCTGCCACATGCAGCATTTGCGCCTCCAGTACTGATTGAACGTAGTCCAGCCTGTAAAAACAACACATTCCTCACGTTGCACGCGCGTGAGTATTCTTCGCTATCCGCAGGTCATGCGTTCAATGGTTTCTGAGGGAATGAGTTCTAGTGGGCCACATGGGATGAATCGAAATTTATTAGTGGACGATGATGTGGTGACATACCGCACTTCCATGAGGTCAGTCTCGGGGTTTTTCTCAAATTGGATGCGGGTAGGGCTGCCTTGGTACAACAGAACCGCCTGTGAGCGAATCCACGACAGTCAAATGAGCAAACGAGACCGGGTCGGTTAGTATAGACCAGGTCGGCTAAATAGTCGGTTAACAAATTATGGATACTGATCTCAGTCTCTGTTAAGGAGGATAACCTTAAGGAATTGGTTCTTGTCGAGCGAGAACCGGTGGTACATTCCTGGGGGCAGCACGATGAGGTCTCCCTTCTTGATCTCAATTCGGATCCATTTCCCATCGAAATCCCTTACGTCCTCGTAACCTGCATGTTAAAGCCTCCATTCTGCTTGTTAAGTCGTGAGAAAACTACAAGTATATATATATATATATATATATATATATATGTATTTTGCACGGAGTAAGAATTCGCCTATCCATATGGTTAAGTGAATTAGGACCGGGTTGAAGAGCAACCCACCTATGCCGTCAAGGATGAAGCGGATCTCTTCATGATCGTGGAGATGCTCCATGAAAAATTTCTTCGTGTTCTCTTCGAAGAATGGAATCTTCTCACGGGCGACAGTCAAGACTTCCTGTGATTGCATGACATTTGGGCGCAACTTAGAAATTTACGTCGGGAGTAAACATGGTTCTGGATTAGTAAACGATGTGTAGCAGCTTCAGGTATTGGCATCGCAACATTCTTTTGTGGTCAGCATGGATTGTGCACGAGAGTCAAACAATGAAGTAACTGATTTACCTCGTAGTGGTAACCACGAACGGTCTTGATATTGTTCAAGAATTTATTATTCTCAAACTGGTCTGTTTCAATTTGTGTCCACGTGAGTACTCCCAGCTCTGGATAGCCACAAATGCAATAAACACCGAACACGAATCAGCGACTGGAACTGCCTAGCAGTGAACAACTTACTGATTTTTAGTCACATGTTTCACCATTGCAACTGTGTAGCGGGAGTTTATAACTAAAATTTTGGATTCTTGGGCCAAAATCATGTGTATACCACTCAACTGTAAGAGTAACTCCAAATGAACGTGAGGTCCACACAATTTATAATTAAAGCCATGTTCAGGGGACATACACTACGTTTGCGTTCTGTATAATATTCCACGACGAAACCGTCCCGCACTGGATAGAAAACCTCACTGAAATCGCGAGAAAAAATGACTTACTGTGTAGATGATCGGTTGATACTTCTCGGTTGGGACAATACTGGTGCGGATCACTTGGGGGTGCATCGCTGGGACTGTAGTACCAAGCTTTTATGGGAAGAGACTTCCAAGGCTCCTGCAGCTCCATGCATGCGCACGATTAATTCCCTGTCCTGCGACTATCGGCATTCCTCTTCGAAAGCACCAGCATAGATCCTATAACCTAATGGAGCAGCCGCGGTCACACACAGCCTATTCAGCTTTTCGGACCATCACGAGTCACCAAGTAGAGGATTAAAGCTAGGAGAATTTAGCCGTGGATGCTCCGAAATGAAACCTTAATCGATAAAAAGGGTGATGGAATTGGGCAAATTCAAAAACCTGCGCCTGCGGAGGAGGCGCGTTGGTTGGAGTTGAATTGTCCACAGCCATGCTTGCCAGAGTCTTGAAGCCTCGGTGATCACAGATAAGGTTATCCTGCACACGAGACAACGAATCCTGTCGTCACCTCTACGAAGCTGCATCGAAACGAACTCTCTCAGTCCAAGTTCACTGAACATTATGCCGCGGTCTAGAACTAGCTAGCACTGCCGCCACTGAGAGGAGATGCTGGCTATGCATTGGTGAAACCAGAGCCACGTCGAAGAAAGTGAAGCGTCTAGATAAGAACATTCTTTTCTAAACCCGAACTAACTGAACGGTACCTCGTTCACTTGAACCAGACAGTCCTAAATTGGTTGCAATGGTTTGAAATAACAAATGCACATAAATGAGCCACACAAGAAGTCATACTGTGCACTGACAGAATCGAAGGTCACGCCGGGTTAATAGCTTCTGTTCCATGTCGGGCCAGATTGTGAACTGCGACCAGCCGACTGATTTAAAAGTCCATTCGTATCTTCGGCATGAAAATTTAAGTTCGAAGAGACAGAAGAAGTCTTGGATACCCCATCTGATGATCTAGACAAAAAAATGAAAAAATAAGAAACAAAAATACATGGCACTTTTGGGAGGTTGCTACAGCTTCCCCGAGGACAAAGGTGTCAACGGCGACATGGAGATTATGCCCAAAGCGTTACGTGGAAATAACTGTTTTACGCAGTAGGTGCTAATTCTACGCCACCAATAGCATCTCCTTCAACGACGCCCGTCGGAAATGGCCACCCAGAATTGGACGAGCTTCAGGTGGTTCTATTTTACAGCGACGAGCAACTGTCAAATTCACTGTGGAACGTACTCTACGACAGATTTCTCTTCCAAACGACAAGAGACGTGCAAGGCTCCACAATCAAGTTTTCTGATCACAGAAGAAGAGTCATGGAGGAGTGGTAGTAACCAAATTCTAACTCTGCAAGTCAGAAATAAGAAGAGAAAATGACCTACGTCCGTCACGCACTAAGTATTAGAATTGTTGGACATGCGCGGTCATATCCCGAGAGGACCAAGTGGAGAGCGCATCCTATGAAAATTCACACTGTGAAGCCATTGAAATTGGTATTCATCCAGAGAACTACTACCTCAAAACTCCCACCGACACCAAACGATGCATGTCTGCTACACCAGTACGTACAAAAACATGAGCAAGCAAGAGACAGTTCGACGTACTCATTCAGCGCCACACGCCCTGTGAAGCTCAGCGACTGACCTCCAATACACCACTCCACCAGCGAAGAAACCCGTGTCGATGTCTTTTCTGACCCTAGGAATAGTGCATATAAATATACCGAAGCTCTTGCTTTGATCTTTTAAGCCTTCTCCCTAGAGCCTGCATCTCTAGATTGCGACAGCCCCCCCTCATAGACAATGTTCGAGTGGAGCGCAACGCAGTCACTGGATACTTATTGATAGTTTCCACTCGCACAGAACGATCCGGATTTCGCAAGCTGTCTCGAATGCGACATTCGCAAAGGACTTCATGTACGGTGTGTGTTTATATATATATATATATATATATTAGCCAGTCGTATTGAACCACCTCCTCCCCAGTGCGCTGGTGCTGCGCAAAATGCAAAGCCCGGATTCACCTCTTCGTGTCCCTCGCTCCTGCATCTAATGCTACACTAACGCACGCTTCCTTCGCTGTCGGTGCAATTCTGTTGGGCTGCCACAGGGCAGCACTAAAACTGGCAACCAGTGACATAACAAGATCACGGCGACAAAATGTTGCCACCTAGCGAGCCGTAATTAACAGACGCTGCATTGCAATCGGCACGGAAACCTGTACTGCAGTTACCGTGACGTGGAATTGTCTGAATCGGTGATGCGTTCGCTCGCGTCTGGTCAACCTTCGATCTTAAATTAGGCCATCTCGCTCTCACTGAAGATCCTGTCGCACATCCTGCACAACATGATTTCCGAGTAACCAAGTGTCTAACACGATACGACGCTACCTACCCACAAACGCATATCACTCGCGCCCAGACGCTACCTACCTCGTTGCGATACGCGATTCTCCCTTCAGCGACCGGGACTCGAAAACAGAAGCCTGATCATAATTGAGATCTTGTAAAGAAACAGTCCGGAAGCGAGCAGGAGTTGACCAAACCTCGATCGTTCCTCGATCCTTCTAACCTGGTTCGTGAGACCCCATGTAGGATTCTCCCCCGTTGACATCCATTGCATGATGTCATGAACTGGACGAGCTGCGGCGCTCCAGCTCGATCCTCGGCTACAGCGGCAATGATCATGCGCACTGCTATGAATGCTCAATGGCTCCACCCCCAGTACAAGAAATCGCCAACCCATTGGTCTAGACCTCGACGACTAGCTTGATACTTTTCCCCCTTCAGGCCACAATCGGTGCAAACACCCTGTCGTCTCGAATCTTTCCGCTGTCGGCACTGATTCCTTCACACTTCTAGAACCGCATCGACGCAACTGGGTGGTATCGCTAATCAGGCTCAGATTAGTGGCTTCATAACCTCGCACTTGTGTGCCGAAATCCACACTAGGACGACTTGTATTCCAAATCCACCACCATCAGTGCAGCATTCTGTCTTAGTGGCCACGTTTGTGAACATGCCATAGGAGCTGTACACAAGCCTAATGGGTAGAAGGAAGCACCTCACACAATAATGTGGCTACTGGCATTTTTTAGGGTATTGTTAATGTAATCATAGTTTTTGCTACTGTCACCACAATTTGCCATTTACTACAATTTTTGTTTATGCCACTATAAGTTGTCCTAAATTTGTTTTGCACACAACAATGCATATGCATTTTATGGAACATTGGTAATGTACACCATAATGGATAAAGTGCGCATTCTTTATCAATGTGTATTTTAATGTTCTATAAAATGCATTGTGGTGTGTAACACAAGTGGCACTAGTAAAAACTGAGATGGCATGTAATGGATGTAAGTTGTGGTGGCTCTAGCAAAAACTGTGGTGACATTAGCAGCACCCTTTTTTTTAATTAACTCATGTAATGTTTGAGGTGGAGCGCAAGATGATAGTTCTTTCAAGTGGGTTCAAGAGGATGTAATGAGTGGATGATTTGTTACCTACTTCTTTGTTTTTAACATTAGGATCCAAAATTTGTTTATAATTCCTCTTTTGTGTTTATGGAACTTTGGTTTGTTCTACAAAGTTTTAAAACTATTAAAGTGATTAAAGAAATGAAAAAAACTTCTTACAAGTAGTATTCTAATCAGAATATTTTTTTTTTGCAGTCTAATACAAATAATTATTTGGTTCTGATGTATTTATTTATTTATTAGTTATTTTTCTCTTCTTTTTTTCTTCTTTTTCAATTAAAAGGAGAATGTGTCTTTTAATTCTTTAAAAATAATCAAGATCTAGAATTAAATCCAATATATGTTTTTCCATTGCTATCAAATGTGAGAAGCATATATCAACATTGAATAAATAATTCTTTCACCCAATAGCCATGTTACAACATGACAATGCTGATGAGGATCTACCTTCACATGGATTTTTCAGTATACTGCCCTGTTTCATCATGGCCCTGCCTTCCCCTTTTCAATTTTCCCCTTCTATTCTCTTGTAGGTTTTTTTATGTCACTCCCTTCAGCCCCATCACAATAGATGGGTGGGTGTTTTATGGGCTGAATCTGACGTGCATGACGCATGAGCTTTGGCCACATCATGCGTTTGTTTTGGGGAGGTGGTTCATAAGTATTGTGGGAGATGGCATCCTTGAAGTGCTTCTGGAAGAACTTGTTGGGTGCTTTTGTTTTCAGTATTGTAGTAGGGATTGTTATACCATTCTACCATATTTTTGAGTTAATGCTTGTTTTGTACATACATATGGATGGATGGATGTGTGTGTTAGTGGGTGTGTGTCACTACCATATCACAATTATATAAATTGATTTTTTGAATGCACAATCAAGTTATTACACTAAGAATTTTTTTGAACTTGATTGAATAAATAAATAATTAAATAAAAAAATAAATATATTGTACTGATTACATATACATTGTACTATTTAGCTTTACATATACATTAGAGTATTATTTACATGTTATATTCACTGATTAGTTAGTTGTGTTTTAGTTTTTAGTTGTTTTAAAAAAAATCCCAAATGAAGAATCATTGAATATCAAACATTGTTGTATACATTACATATTGGTATATAATATTCATGTTCAAAACACCTAGAGGTTTATGGTATAAAGGTGTGAATACTCTTCTATATTAAGACATAGTGAATGTCCATTTCGAGCTTAGTCTATTTCTTCTTTACAAAATTGATGGAATGGGGATAAAGGATGGAATCTATCAACCTTTCATTTTCACCACCCTTTGATTCAATTTCTTCCTTTGACCATTTTCATATAGATTTGTGGGGTTCCATACACAAAGATATGAGTTTATCTTTGACTTGTGATTTAGACAATGGGGCAAGGATGTGCACAGAAAAGTTGTACACTTTCAAATGCCATGTTGTGTTTACTTGTTTAAAAGTAGATTAAGGCATCTATTTCATAAAGAAATCATTTTGAGTTTTAATTTTGGAAAATTGCAGCATAATCAGGCTCTTGACACACACACACACACACACACACATATATATATATATATATATATATATAATCTTTGATTTTCAAAATTTTTTTTTTTAAAGATAATTTTCTTTTAAAATTCTTTAAAAATTTCTTACCATTTTTTTTATTCTTTTCAAGGGTGTTTGTAGTTTGGGATACAAATTTCAATATTCATCATTTAAATGAGTCTTCTATGTCATCTTCCACATATATCTCCATTCCTTCACTCAATCTGTGCTTCAGTCTTAATGTTGAACAAGGACTTTAATGGAAATTAACATAGATCTTTATTTTTCTTAGTTTAACAGATCAATGAATACTAATGATATTGTTAGGCAATGCATCAAACACAAATCTTGATTATGTATTTATTCATTGTAACATATTACTATATACCATGGTTTATACATTTAAAAAAAATTATCTTGTTTTAAAAAATCCTTAAAAGAATTTAAACAATTAAAAAAAACTCATTGAGACCCTCAACATTCATGGTGTAAAAAATGTGTTTTTTCTTCACATGCCATACCAAAGGTTGTCAAATGAACTCTTAATCCTATTATTTTATATTATAAGGCTCTAAACATACATCCATTTTTAAATTTATTTTGCTTCTCTATAATCCTTCAACCCTATTGAAATATAGAATTCAAGCTTCTTGCAGATATTCATGGATCTCATTTCTTTTTACACCTTCAATAATGATACAGAGACTTGAGAGATGCCTCCATAGAATTTTTGTAGTTTTATTGGCCTGAATTGAGTGCTAATTTTATGTCATCTTATTAAATATCATTATTAAGCTTACAGAAAGAAACAGAGTGAATATAGGTTATCAAGAAACATTTCTATTGATAATTTATCTAATTTGAAAAAATATTGAAAAAGGATGATCATAAAGAAGAATATAATTCTGAATGAAGGGATGGCCTTGCTTTTGTGAAGCATAATCTACTTTTATTAATTCTGATATTCTGTGGAATCAAGTCTATAGCATCTTAATCACAAACTCGTAATTAAAAATATTCAGACCATGAAAAGATCCTACAACTAATTTTCAATCAAATCCCCAATGAAAGCCCCTACCCACAAAACCTTCCAAAAGATAATCTACAATGTATCAAGTGAAAAAGTCACACATATACTTTTATTTATTTTACCATTATGATGCAAATAAGAGTGAAAGGATGAAGGAATAAACCTCCAACAATCATCATGTAGTTGTAGATAATGAAAACATTTAATAAAGATTCAGAAGCAAGGGTGGTTGTGGCTGAGGTGGTGGCAGAGAGAGAAAAAAAGAAGAAGAAGAAGATAGTGAGTGTTGTGAAGGAGAGTGAATGGTAAACAAGGAGGGCGGCAGAGATGGAATAGAATGCACAGTCGCATATCCAAACGTGAAATTGAAAAAAAAAAAAGGATTGAAATACACTCGAGATTAGCTTCAAGTCGTGGTTTGTGGAGCAAATGCCGAGAAAGCGGCCGGAGCTGGCTGGGTTGTAGGTGTTGTTGCACACTAGCCAAAATGAATTTCTAGCTAAACTACTCTACGTCGCTACTTTAAGGAGGGTTGATTGCATGCAAAATATTAAGGATGAGGCAGGGCTTGTAGAATTGCTCTAAAAAATATACAAGAAGCAAAAGTTGTAGCAGTAGGGGTTCATGATGATGATGAAGAGTAACAAAAGTCGTGGCAGTGGAAACGCTTGGAGAGGCGCCAAACTAGTGAATTATATGCCAAATATTGGAGGCTGGCAAGATTATCGCCTTTGAGGAGATAACTGGAGCCAAAGCTTGATGACGCACCTGAACTTTTTTAAATCGCTGTAGTCATTGCCATTGTCATCATTGAATATAGTTTTGCACCAATATCAAATCCAAAAGGAAGACTCAAATCTCAAGAGAAGTTGCCCGTACGCCAGTAAAAGATTCCAATTCCAAATAAAGAGACTGCAAAAGTTGCAGAAGATTGTGAAGAAATGCTTCTGAGTGGCAAAGGAGAAGATCTAAGACTACACTTTGGACTAGCTGGACATTGACCTGACGCTACAATGCTAGCGGTGATGTCATCCAGTCTTCTGCCTGCATAAACGTTAATCTCTCTATTTCGGTGACTGCACTCATCGTCTTGGACCATCCCTCTCTCGACCTCATGAGGAGCTTGTACAGAATGTGGTATTTTCACATCTGATGTGAGAATCACATTCATGAAATCCACCACATTCTAGTAGACCACAATTACTCAACTTAGGCAAAGCATCATTCGACCATTGTAACCTACTTGGATCACTGAAGTTCATGAGCACCAGATTCCATGAACAACTACTAGCTTTGAGTTTCTTCCTCCTTTTGATCCATGGGTCAATTACCATCAAAGTTACTGTTGTTCTTCTTCGTCTCACTTACTCTACCAATATTGCCTAGAATAAATTTGTAAAGGGGGATTTGAACACAGAGAAAGACTATCCGCATTGAGTTAAATCATTAGAATCATGCAACTTAGCACCCTCTGAACACTAGAGACCAATGCACACGTACACGCTTTTAAAATAATGCCATCCACTCTATTGATTCTGCTATTCTGCAACTAAAGATAAACTTTGTGACACAATCCTCCACCAATTCTCCTACTATAATCTTCTGTCTTCTTCCGAGCTCATAACAACAATCGGCAATGTTGCACCATTTCCATAGACTGCATATACCCGCTTTTCTCTTCAATCACTGGAAATAATTCCTCATCCAGAACGTCTTTCAAAACAATTTATTTCTCCAATATTCTCCTTCACTGCTCAACTCTCACAGTCAATACGGCAGGACACTCTCATCCACAATCAAACTTCATTAATATAGCCGGTCTTCGACCTCCAATTCACTGTAAAGAACTCACACATCAAACAATTATAATTTCTTACTCCTTCTCATATATAAATTTTTTTTGTTTTATTACTGTTCTTCATCATTGACATATTATAACCTTTCGGAATAGAATCCGGATCCTTCACTACGGCCTAACAAAAAAGAGAGAGGTAGCACCAAGCTTACTCTAGCTCAGCACTATCACAGTTTGGCCCCGACTTCCCCGTACCAAATCAATTTATACTTACCCCATCTATGTTAATTGCTACACAACCAATGATAACTACTTTTTTTAACTTCTCATCCATTCTGTCTTTTAAATTGGCCATTTATCGGCTTTTTGCCTATAATTAATCCTACAAACTATATATCGTAAATCCTAAAATTCCTATCCATTCTACATAGCCCTACTCCTAATTGTGCAGTGCCCTCGCAAACACATAATTGGTAAAAAAAAACTTTTGTTATGAAGCTGGCTCTTGGGATTGAAATGCTCTTAGATTTGTAAGAGGTTCCTCTGCGTCTGGCTTTAATGGCACGTCTTCATCCTCCTCTGATAAATCAACATGGTTACTCTTCAATTGCGTTGATAAATCTTCATTATCTACCCCCAATTTCCGAACTTGAGCCTCTAATTATAAAATCCTGGCATCTTTCACATCTAATTGGCGCCCTTGTTGCTTCATCTTCTCTTCTAGCTCACTAATACTCAAAACTGGTAGAACAAATTCCTGTGGCCAAATGGCATTGGCTAAATCGTCCTCCAATTTTTCCACCTCACTCTTCAAAGCAACAATTTTTGCTTGCAGCTTATCTGTTCCAATTTTGTATTGGTCTCCCCATTCTACCTTTTCATGTTTCAATTTTGTTGTTCTTTCATGTTCTGCTTGTAATTGATACTTCAATGCTTCCCATTCCAAATCCCATATCCTGCAATTTTCTATTAATTCGTGCTTTTGGCCGTTCAGGATTCTTTGAATGCAATCTTTATCATTCGCCCAATTTTTCTTTTTCTCTGCTAACTTACGTTCCAATGCCAACTTGGATTTCGTCTTTGCCCTAATAAGGTGATCCTATTCCACAATTTGGCGGCTTTTCTTGATTATCTCCTTCCTACTGGACTCCAATTATTGTCTTAGATTTCCTTCCAACTGACTCACGGTAAGCTGCAATTAGGAAATTTGACCCAATATTACTTCTATGAGATTCCCTCCTTCCAGTATTCCGGTGTTCAAAACTGGAGCCTCAGTCACTCTTTCAATCACTACATGAATTGAAGTCCGCCTTGGTATAGTCTTCGGGATAGCCTCCTATTCCTGCGATCTACTTGATTCTCCAATTTTGTGCACCACTACCCCTGAACCAACTGGTAAACTCCGCATACCATGTTGCGACATTAGGAAGGTACACTTTTCTCCACTGCTAGTTGACTTAATGTATGTGCAATAATGGAGTGCACATAGTTAGAACTTAGCAAAGAAGCGAATTTACCTGTTTTCCACTTGGCTCCCATTTTTGCATGGATACGGGTTGTTACAAAGGCTGCCCAATTAAAGACCATGCCTTCAAGTGTTCCAATCACAATAAACAATAAGGACTTGGATATGTATGTGATATGCCGATTCAAGCCTAACTGCTTCTGAATGAACTGCATCCACTCTGCCAACTCTGGAGTAAGTGCCTCCGCCACTTTCCAGCCTTGATTCTTCTCAAAGGACGCCATGTTTCCTTTGAAATAACTTCCTGGTCTGAAGTCACTGGACACTTCAAAGCCTATCGCTAATTCACTTATTGATAAATATAATATCTTTTATAATATATTCTCATCGATCCCAATTATTCTCTCCTTCACTATACTTGAATCATCCTCTGGGTCGTAATTTTCTATATACTTTGCCACCAGTTTTATATCAATTGGAGGCAAGTTATCCGATCTTCTCAAAAACACATACATCTGTGCATTTTTAAAATCTCTCTGCCTTTGTGGAGACCAACAGATTTCCAACTTAATGGGCTCCATGTTGGTGACCACTACTAGGATTTGTGTCGCATCAGAATTACTTACAGTATGTAAAAACTAGTTAAAATATATTATATGTTTATGAATCTAGATGTGTGTTAGAATGGTTAGTAAGTTAAATTAAAAATGGTTGATAGAAGAAACTTTATTTTATTTTATTTTACTTATTTTAGTTATGGTATTTAAAAATTATAAGATCTAAATGTTTAGTATGAAGCCTTGAGAGAAGGTTGGGACTTAAGGATGAAAATTCAAGCTAGTAAGAGGCTAATTGGGAGGGATGAAATCAAGCCATGGTCGGATGAAGGCAAGGAATAGGGAACTTCATCCCTATTGGTCGAATACCATGCCCAATGGGCTTTGAGGAGGCTGCCCGCGACCTTAACAAGGGTTTCGGCGACTTCATAAGGAGGATTTGCAATTTCAGAGGTAGGGTTGTAAATTTTAGGATTTTGGGTATAGTTTGAGAGGAAATTTTAGGCGATTTGGAGTTAGGGTGAAGAAGATATACTTGTTCAAAGTTAGAGAGTGGATTTTATACATACTGCCACTCTTTTGGGATTTTGCGGAGTTGTACGGAGGCTTTTGGAGATCGGACGGTGCGGTTGGAAAGGTGATTTCAAGATCTACGTCTGTTACGAAGGAATTCTTAAGTTTTGAGTTTAGACGAAGGAGATATGAAGAGTTGAAGACAGCGCATCCAATTCCAAGGCAGTAAGTAGACCATTTTGTTGATGGTGATGGGGTTTGCCATATCTTAAGTTTTTGGACGAATTTTTGTCTCAAAATTTCCAAGAAGGTGTATTATTGTGCTAAAAAGCTATACATCAAAGTTTCATAGCATTTGGACTCTTAGATTGTGAGATATAAAGAATTTAGTACACGGGTGTTTGTAAACAAGGGTTTAAAGCTACTGCTAGGGTTTTGGCGATATCTAAAGATCGATAATGAATCGACGGTTGAAATTTGTGGTGGTAGTTGTGAAGAATATATCAGTACTTCATGTAAATTTGGAGTAGTTTTGGACGGTTGGATTAAAAGTTATGGGTTATTGAAGTTCGGGAAAAATTCCCTTCCTACGGGAGAATGAGGGTTTAGAGTATTTTGTTATGTTTTGAGTGGTTTGAGGAAATTAGGCTTGTGTATTGGGTGTAATAGCCCTATGGAGATCTCTTTTATATAAAATTGGGGGTTTTTATTATACTTGAATCTTGCTTGAGTAATTAGTGGCAGCCAGAAGCCCAACGCTTTCTTGAGGCTCTCTATCCCGACAACGGCCATTGCAAGTTATTTTTACTTTGCATATTTTGGATATTCTCTTCTCTGTCCGTAGCTCTCTTCGACCTTTCCATCGACATTGTATAGTGCTAACTACGGACTCCTTGCTCGGACTAATCATTACTCTCTAAGTGCAGAAAATTCTACACTCCAATAAGCATATACTTGGACGACCAAGCTCAAAACAAAATGCTAACAAAAATTCCTACTAAGTGCCCCGTTCCTAACTTTTTACTCGGGGTCTGAATCAACAATCTTTAATCCAGTGTACCAGATCATCACTTCCGATTTGCATGACTAGTCCGTATTAGGATCCAAAATTGACCATCAGCCGTCTTTCTAGCCATCATGCACCTTTATTAAAGGTGAGCTATCATGAACAGTTACACCCTCTTCCTTCCAATTTTGAAAATCCGTCCCGGATTTACGTAAAAAAAAGACGTAAACGGTTGCCATTAATTCGGGTGGTAAATTGAGTACCCATAAAATCTTCTAATTGAACTGAACGATTAGAAAAGGCTTCAATTACTTAATAAGGGCCATGCCAACGGACTTGGAATTTTCCCAAAAAATTGTGAAAGCGACTATCATAAAGAAGCACTAGATCATTGGGCATAAAAGGTTTAGGATATAATTTACTATCGTAATAACTCTTACAACAGTGCTGTGTAGCTTCTATAGTTAAAAGAGCCGTAGCCCTAGCTTCATCCAATTTTTCTAATTGTGCTAACCAATGTTGAAGGGATTCCTTGTCACCAAGACATTCATCCAAAGCAATTCGTAAATTCAAAAATTCCAATTCAATTGGTAATATTACTTCTTGTCTGTACACTAATTGGAATGGTGTGGAATTAGTAGTTACTTTATACATAGTACGATATGCCCAAAAGACTGCAAACAATTTTGTATCCTAGTCCGTTCCCACACTAGACACTGTTTTATTTAAAATTTTACACAAAATACCGTTGGTCCTTTCAGTCTGCCTATTGGCCCCAGGGTGATATGGGATTGTCTTTCGATGCTTGATCTCGTATTTATCTGTCAAAGCCGCAATTGTAGAATTAATAAAATGGATTCTACGATCACTAATCAATTCTTTGGGACACCCAAATCGAGTGATAATGTTCTCATATAAAAGTGTGGCTACGATATTGGCATTATCAATTTTTGTTGCCATCGCCTCTACCTATTTTGTCACATAATCGGTCGCTACTAAAATATA
Organism: Physcomitrellopsis africana; assembly: GCA_036785485.1. Classification (NCBI taxonomy): domain Eukaryota; kingdom Viridiplantae; phylum Streptophyta; class Bryopsida; order Funariales; family Funariaceae; genus Physcomitrellopsis; species Physcomitrellopsis africana. Next base: position 236,592 of record JAWRVF010000388.1, on the reverse strand, counting down.
TCTTTTTTTGTCTATTACGCAAGGCTGGTGTTATTGGTCCTATAAAATCAATACTCCATTTCTCAAACGGTGCTTGTGCTAAAATTGGTACCATCGACATGACAAAAGTTTCTGTAGGTCTACCAATATGCTGATAAGGATGACAACGTTTGACGTAATGGTGTGCATCTGAGAACATTGTTGGTATCATGGACACAAATTATAGACTTGAAGTTTAAACAAGAAATTCAAGAAGAACTGGTAGGAACTGGATTAATATCATGAACACACAATATAGACTTGAAGTCTAAATAAGAAATTCAAGAAGAACTGGCAGGAACTGGATTAATCAGATGTGTACAAAAACAACACTAGAGAGGTGAGCTAGAGCTCCAAGAGATGTGTTGTCGAGACTGAAGAACTCTTCAGCCTCGATTCCAATATATACTCCTACCTAGGAAGCTTCTCAAGTAGCTTCCACCAACTAGGAAGCTTCTCAAGTAACTTCTACTAACTAAGAAGCTTCTCAAGCAACTTCTATCAACTAGGAAGATATTAGAAGGCTCTGGAAGGTTCTAGAGAGTTCTAGGAAACTTCTAGAATATTCTAGAAGGTTCTAACAAGTATGTATCCTAGGAAGATATTAGAAGGCAGGTTCTAGAGAGTTCTAGAAAACTTCTAGAATGTTCTAGAAGGTTCTAACAAGTATGTCCTTGACATCACCTCCTCCTCTAGCTTCGAGGTCTCCGAGAAGCCATTTGAGATGTATACTCACAAACATAGGAAATTAAAAATTTGTCGCATAGTCTCTGTAATATATTCCAGTTGTCGTTCACAAGGCAGATGATTCATGGGTCCTTGTAGCCACCGATAATGACCAATACCTTCTACTTGAGACCATGCTTGAATTTCTGTATCTTCATTGTGGAAACGACCTGAAAATATCGCTTTGCCACTACTTGTATGAGCTGGTTCAACTTCAAAGACAATTACAAGTGACCTGCTGCTTGGTATTCTTCGACGTCTTCTTGGCTCTTCTAATTCTTCATCTCGAGGTCAACGTCGTGAGCTACTCGGTTGAGATGGTACCACTAGTACAGTATCTACATTCTCACTAGCCATATCTAAATACATCTTGATATTAGATATCTTGATACTATGAAATACAACAAGTTATGTTTTAATGAGACCTGGATCCCTTTTTCTATTCATTTCTCTAGAGAAGGCTTCATCTTCATGCTTCGTTAATGACCAGTTTTTGGTTTATTAGGATATTGTCGATGGAATTTTTGTACCTTTTGTGATGCATTGGCAAGATTTTAGGCAAGTTTCCATGTTCTTTCATTAATATCATAGCCGCTCCAATGCACAAAGTACTCTAATTTATTCCATCTTTGCCATGAATCTAGTATCCTTTCTACCTCATATTCTTTGTTGTTTTCAATTTTTATACTAGGTGGCGGACATTACACTCTTCCAGGAAAAGACGATTCTCGATAAGGCTCTAACAGAGAAACAAGAAAGACAGGGTATACCTTCATAGCAGCTGGTAACTCTAAGGGGTACACCACATGATTGATCTGCTTTTGGATAACAAATGGTCCCAATCTCCGGTAGTTCAACTTATCATATGGCCACTTGGTCTTGATATTCTGTCGAAGCAGCCATATTTTATCTCCAATCTTGAAATTAGGTGCCTGATTACGAAATTTATCCGCGGATGCTTTTTAAGACTCTTGGGCAATTTGCAATTGAAGCTTCAATGTGGTTTGAAGCTCCGATAGCTGCTGCACCAATCTTTCAGCTGCTGGGTTGTTATTCGCTGATAGACTCAATAGATCAAGCTTCGGATGATACCCATAGTTGGAAAAGAATGGTGTTTTTTGAGTCGACCCATGAAGGGTGTTGTTATATGCAAACTTGGCTAGCGGTAGATATGCAGTCCAATCATCTTGTTGATAGTTGATGCTGCATCATAAATACTGTTCCAAAACTTGATTCACCCGTTCCGTTTGGCCGTCAGTTTGAGGATGGAATGCCGAAGAAAGCTTGATGTCCACCTTCAATATTTTAAAAAAAAATCTCCAAAACTTTGATACAAATTGGGTTCCTCGATCCGACACGATATCATCTGGTAGACCATGATATCGATATACATTATCAAAGAAGAGCCTTGCTGTATCTTCGCTTGATGATGTCTTCTTGCAAGGGATAAAATGTGCCATCTTTGTAAGTCGATCCACTACAACAAAGATGCTGTCAAATGAATTTGATGGCGGCAGATCTGTAATAAAGTCCATGGAAATTGAAGACCATGGACGACACGGAATAGGCAATGGCTGTAGAAGTCCATAAGGGCGATGTCGAGGGTTCTTGGATCTTGAACAAATGTCACAAGAGAGGACAAAATCCTTCACATCCTTCCACATTTGGGGCCACCAAAAATCTCAGGAAATGAATTCGAAGGTCTTGTTGAATCCAAAATGTCCCGCAGTTGGAAAGTCATGACGAGATTGAAGGACTCGAAGTCATGCTAGCCCTTTTGGGATATATAGCCGCTCCTCAAAGTATAAGACATCTCCTTCAACCTTGAACTTGTCATCATTGATATGTTGCTTAATATCAAGGACTATTGGATCTTCAATAATTGCAGCACGTACCTGGTTGAGGAAGTTAGCATCAATTGGCACTACAGCAGCACAAATTCTGAATTGCTTTGGCTTTAATAATATCGTATACTACTAATCAAGCGCTGCCTCTCCAATCTTTGGTGCAAGATATGATCTTCTTGATAAGACATTGGATAGTCCTTGTTGCTTTCCAAGTCGATAAGTAATAACAAAGTCAAATCTAGATAGCGACATATTCCATCGAGCTTGACGACGGTTTAGAACCCAAGCAGACATGAAATATTCTAGATTCTTGTGATCCGTATATACGGTCACCAGATGCGCAGTTCCTTCGAGGAAGTGACGCCACTCTTAGAAAGAATCCACTATAGCAAGGAGTTCCTTATCATGAATCTTGTAGTTGATCTCAGTCGTAGAAAACTTCCGTGAATAGAATGCAACCGGATGAAGCTTATTGTCGATGCCCATCTGTGAAAGTACGGCTCCTAAAGCAAAATCCAAAGCATCGGTTTCCAAATAGAAAGCCTTTGCAAAGTTTGGGTGTACCAAGATTAGAGCCGTAGTAAATGCCGTTTTAAGATTTTGAAATGCTTTTTTTGCTAGAAGTCCCTATTTCAGCTTATCTTTACATTTTAATCAAGTGAGTGGAGCAGCAACTTCAGAATAATTCTTAATAAAGATTCGATAGAAGTTAGCAAAGCCAAGAAAAAATTGTATGTCTCTAACCGTCTTTGGAACTTCCCAGGACACAATTGCTTCCACCTTCTTGGGATCCATCTTCAAGCCTTCCGTAGTCACAACAAATCCTAAAAACTCCATCTCAGTTTGGTGAAATAAGCACTTCTCCAACTTGGCGTAGAGTCCTCGCTCGCATAGTTTTTTGAGTACCAAACGAACGTGCTTCTTATGCTTTTCTTCATTCTCAAAAAATATCAAGATATCATCTAGATAAATGACAATAAAATTGTCTAGATATTCTCAAAAAATATCGTTCATCATATGTTGAAAAACCGCCGAAGCATTGGTAAGACCAAATGGCATGACATTATATTCAAAATGACCATACCTTCTACGAAAAGCTGTCTTCTATTCGTCTCCTTTGATTTGCACAAGGTTGTAAGCTCCCCTTAGATCAATCTTTGTAAAGATCTTTGCACGTCCAAGTTGTTCCACAAAATTGGAGATCAAAGGTAATGGATAGCGATTCTTCTTTGTCACCTTGTTGAGACCTCGATAGTCCATGCACATCCGTAGTGAGCCATCCTTCTTCTTCACAAATAAGATTGGTGCCCCAGTTGGCGATTTTGAATGAAAAATGAAGTTCTTAGCTAGGTTCTTGTCAATGTATTTCCGCAACTCAACCAACTACGTCCGCAATAGGTTGTAGATTGGGCCAAAAGGCGGTTGTGCTCCTTCTTACAATTCTATGGCACAATCATATGGTCGATGTTCTGGTAGCATATCAGCATTCTTCTTTTGGAACACGTCTTGAAAATCCTTGTATTATTTTGGTATACCTACTCTTGAAATCTGCTCTCCACCAGTTGAAGCCGCATAAATGACCAATGGTGTGCCTTCCTTGCATGATCTTATAAACGTTCTTGCTCCAATGAATAAGGATTTTTTGGTTTGGAGTCTTCTTCTAGGCTTGTCCTCAGGTTGTTCTATGGGAAATGTTATCCTCCGCAACCTCCAATCTATGCATGGATTATATTTTTCCAACCAAGAAAGACCAAGAATAATAGGATTTGATGGGGTGCTAATAATGTTGAAAATAATACAACTACTGTGGTCTTTAAACGTCACTTCTACAGGTTTTGATTCATGGGTGACACTACCAGATAATAAAGGTCGTCCATCTATTACTTCTACGTGAACAAGTTTGAATTTTTGTACTAGGAGAATTTTGTGACACTTAGCAAATTCTTGGTCTAAGAAACAAGCAGATGCTCCTGAATCTAATACGGCTAAGGTTTTTAGTTTTTCAGGACTAAAAGACAAAAGAATTATAAAACAACGGGCAGGTTGAGTAGAAAGACACGAACCTAGTTTTTATTTTTCCAGCCGCACGGTTCCTATTGTGGCTGAGCATCCTCGTTTTCCTGAACAAATGCACCTCTATTCTTGATGCTACGTCCATTTTGCTTCTTCGGACAGTTTCTAGTTCTATGGCCTTCTCCACCGTAATAAAAGCACAAACCTTTCTCCATACGCTGCTTTTTTTCTTCTGGAACAAGGGATTTGATACATACCGCATCAATCTGCATGTCCTCTGTCTCCGCTTGTGAATTTAGGCTACTTGCCAATATAATTGCGTCGCGATGACTTGTATATTGTCTGGAGCGTTGGTCTTGGCGACGTTGAAATAGGCGGTTATCGCACTTTACAGCTTGGCTAATGGCTTCGTTGAGTGTTCGTGGATCAAGAAGAGATAATAACAAATCCTTCACATCGTTCCTTAGACCCCAATAGAATTGGCTCATCAATGCTTCTTCATCCCAATTGATGTTGCATGCCAATTGCTTGAAATTCGATGCATAGACTGATGCAGAGCGAGTCTCTTGTCGTAGTGATCGAATTTTTGTTGTAGCCCACCAAGCCTGGTCATGCTCGCCAAATGCTTCTGTAAATGCCTCCAAAAAAGTCTCAAAGTTATTCAAAGTTGGTGATCCTTTTTCAAATAGAGGAGCAAATCATAATAGAGCTTATGTCGTAAGCAAAGTTTCAACCAATCCAACGCGTGATTCCTCCGTTGGATAACGTTCGGGTTGTAGAGCTGTTATTAACTTGATTTGATTGATGAAACCTCGAAACTTGGAGCGTGTGCCATCAAACTTGTCTGGAAGGCTAATTTGAGGTTTCTTTCGTTGTGGAAGTAATGGTTCTCGTTAAACCATAGGTAAAGCTACTTCTTTTGGTGCAGAAGCTCGAGGCTGATGAAGCCCAGATTGTACTATTCCGGATGCTCTATCATTATGAAGTCTTACAAAGACTCCTTCCATCACCGTAGTTCTCTGTGATAACGTTGTCGTGGTGAGAGTCTTAGCCCTAAGAAACACTGGGTCTTTTTTGCCTCTCGTTTCTTAAGTGCAAGATGAGATTGATAAAGTTCATAAAATTGAAGAATTTACATAAAAACATACTTTATTAACCCTAACATATTCTGCCTTTAGAAAACCGCCCTCAAATTTGCCCATAAATCCTAGGATATCACATCAATTAAAGCAAAATTTGGACACAAGGTACTTAAGAGAGTAAAGAAGCAAACCCCATAAACCTTTTGATTATAGCTCATGTGATTAGAGAGAACCATGTTGTCAAAGTAATTCCTCCATGCTGCCTTTGATTCTGGACCCCCTTTGCTTCACACCTTCATTGCTCTTCATTAAAGAAGACCTAAGTGCTGAAATTTGGTAGGCTTATATCTTATCTCATGTTGTAAACACCCTCCAAATATTGCTCCAAGAGCCTTCTCCAAACTTGAGTTATAGGTTCCATCCTTCTTCTTTAATTTTGCCTTCTAACAACTCTGGATCCAATCACAATTTTCCTCATAACTCCTCGAATATAACTCCAATAGCAATCAGTTTTTTACACAACTTAATAGACTCATATATCTACAAATTCCAACAAATTTCACTCAAAATACTACTCTGATCACAAAGATATGCTCCCTCAAACTTCACTGATTTGGAGATAGACCCCTGTCACTTTGAAAGAGCATAACATTTTATTTATAAGACTAATGAGTATCAAACTTACACTCATCTCTTCCTTAACTTACATAGATCATGTCTATCAAATTTCACACTCAAATTCGTCTCCTAAATCTCTTTATACCCAAAAAAACCCACACACATGCACTGCCCATACAAACCCTCAACCTTGCCTTCACTCTATTTCTCTTTTCATTCAAACCGGTTACAATTTCACTCATAACTCTTTGCTTAGAGGTCATATTGACTTGAGATTTTGACACAAAGTAGTTAACTCTATAAGGAACAAAAACCCAACAAATTTCGCCACTAAAGTCTAAGTGGTTTCTAAGAACCAAGGCCCGAAATTTAGTAACCCTCTCTGCCCTAGTCTTAAACACCTGCAACTTTCACGACTCATATCTCCCTTGATACTTAATCAAAAGACATGAGAATTATCTCTATGAGTTCCTTATCTTGTCTACTACAAACCTACAAAAACTCGCACCTAGAATCCTTTCTAAGCTTCTTCTACACACAAAAACGTATACTGCCTATCAAAAAGAAACCCTATCTCTCCAAAAAACTCTCCTCCTTCTTCTTTACGACCCCTCCTTGTCATCTCCCTCCTGGTCTTCTTTTTCCTCTTGGTCAAAAAGACCTCTTAGCCCATGTCTTTTCCACTTCCTCAACCTTTTCCTTTTTACTAACTTGAAGAAATTTCACTTTTTAAGGTAAATTTCCATTGTATCTTCTTACTACTAATTTTCTATCAACCTTTCTTCTAATCTTAATCTTTTTATTTTAATGCATTCTTTTATGTTTTTCACACTATGTTTTGATTTACAACACGACAATGTAGCAAGAGCATTCATAATGGCGTCCATCTTGGACTCCAAACTTTCACTCATATTAATGTCTTGACCTCCAACCATTCTAAGAGAAAGGAAGTAATTGTTTCTATAAAGAGGAAATATTGGTTTAGAAGAGGGTACTCCACAACCTCTAAAATGCCTTAAGACCTTCAAGAAGAGGGGTAATCCACTCTCTCCAAGAAGAATAAGACTCCAATATTATGACAAAAAAGATATCAGTTTAGAGGAGGGTAATCTGCAACCTCTAAAATACTAGTGTACCTTCAAGAAGAGGGATAATCCACACTCCAACAAGAAGGAACTAACTCTGATATCCAAGGTGAGAGTAGTCTCGACAAACTGTCACGGACACAAATTATAGACTTGAAGTCTAAACAAGAAGTTCAAGAAGAACTGGCAGGAACTGGATTAATATCACGGACACAGAATATAGACTTGAAGTCTAAACAAGAAATTCAAGAAGAATTGGCAAGAACTGGATTAATCAGATGAGTACAAAAACAACACCAGAGAGGTGAGCTAGAGCTCCAAGAGATGTGTTGTCGAGACTGAAGAACTCTTCAGCCTCGATTCCAATATATACTCCTACCTAGGAAGCTTCTCAAGTAGCTTCCACCAATTAGGGAGCTTCTCAAGTAACTTCTACTAACTAAGAAGCTTCTCAAGCAACTTCTATCAATTAGGAAGATATTAGAAGGCTCTGGAAGATTCTAGAGAATTCTAGGAAATTTCAAGAATATTCTAGAAGGTTCTAACAAGTATGTCCTTGACAGTTCTAGAGAATTCTTGGAAACTTCTAGAATATTCTAGAAGGTTCTAACAAGTATATCCTTGACAGTTGGCCACGAATATCCAGCCATTAAAGCTTTGTGGGCAGTGTTGTCATCCGCAAAATGCCCTCCACAACTATCTAAATGACATCCTTCTAGTACGATACGTACTTCACTTTGAAAAATACAGCGACATAGAATTCTATCTCTCCCTTGCTTATACAAGGCATCTCCAATCATCGTATATGGAACACTTTTCAAAATCAAGCGTTTCTTAAGTTTCTCACTATATGTAGGTGGAAATATCTAAAATGTCAGATATTGGATCAATTTACTATATTCTGGGATGATCACGTCGACGGCAAATAATTCCGCATCAGAAAGTGTATCATTGATAGGTTCATTATTGAATATATTGGACAATCAAGATAAATGGTCTACATTGGCATGTTTCTTTCCTAGTCAAACATTAATATTAAAATTAAATTCTTGAAGGAGTAACATCCATCGAGCAATGCATCCACACAATTGAGGTTTATTAATCATATACTTAAGAGCATCATGATCAACATGAAATACAAATGGATAACCAAGCAAATAATGCCAAAATTTTTGGACAGAATAGATCATGCCCAAGGCTTCTCGCTTAGTCATAGTGTAATTTTGTTCCGCAGCAACAAATTGTCGACTAGCATAATAGATGGAATGATCCAAATCCTTTTCATCTTTTTGGCTTAATACGGAATCAATAGCAATATTCAAGGCATTAACATAAACATGAAGGGGTTTTGTCCAATAAGGTGCAACAAGTATTGGTGTTGACACCAATTTTTGTTTTAACTCAAACGCAACTGTACATTCCTCAGTCCAAATTGGACTAGATCCATCCGATGGCAGTTTCTTTAAGAGATTTGTTAATGGTTGATATATTTCTATAAATAAATGAATGAATTACCTATAATAGCTGATATGGCCTACAAAATCACAAACACCAGATACTGTTTCTGGCTTTGATAAGGCCAATATGCGAGTAACTTTATCTGGGTCAATAGCGATACCAGCCACGAAAACAATGTGTCCCAAAAGCTTTTCCAACAATATGCCAAATTGACACTTTTCAGAATTCAAAGATATCCCATATTTATCACATTAGTCCAAACAATTACCAAGATGTTCTAAATGATTTACTGTCGTACTGAATGTGCAAAAATCATCTAAAAATATCTCCAACGACAATCATAAATAGTCTTGAATTGCTTGTATCATTACCCTTTGAAATGTGGCCAGAGCATTACATAACCCAAATGGCATCACTTTATAAGCAAATGTGCCCCAATCTGTAATAAAAGTAGTCTTCAATTGGTCCTCTTCTGCAATTTTTATTTGATTATAATCCAAAAATCCGTCCAAAAAGGAATAACATTCATGCCTAGCTATTGCGTCTAGTATACTATCCGTAAAAGGTAAAGGAAAATAATCCTTCTTGGTAGCCGCATTTAATTTACGGAAGTCTTGACAGATACGGATTTTTCCATTTTTCTTCGATACTATCACAATTGGTGAAACCCATTCACTATATGAAACTGGATATATGAAGTCCACATCTAAAAGTTTATCTACTTCCTCTTTGACCATGAGAGAATATTTTGGATTAAGACGGTATTGTCTTTGATAAACTGGTGTAGCATCTTCTTCTAAGGTAATTCAATGCTCACAAACTTTGGCAAGAATACCTTTTAAATCCGTATATGACCAAGCAAAAGCAGATTTATGATTTAGAAAGAATTCTTTCCAATTTTTCAATTCTGTACCCATAATATCGGTGTATACTTTGATAATCTGGGATATTTTGTTGGAGCCCAAGTTAATGGATTGGCACACAAGTTCCCTCAGTTTGATTTGTCCCTCTTGCTCTGAATCCTTCATATGGTCCGGCAAATCAGACTTACTTAATTCTAATTCCAATGTACCGACTTCATTTACCGCACGATTATTCATCCAGTTCGCAATGTCATCGTCAAAATTCGCTACTTCCTCTTGATACAAAAAATATTCCCCTGGTCCTCCATATTGGTATAATACGCCTTACTTTTGCATGTAAATTGGATCCTTATCAACTTACATCGCATTATTAACTTCGTCATACTCTGTCTCAGATTAGCCCTCATCATCAGATGTTACTTCTATGCCTATAATTTGAGACTCCTCATGATATTGAACTGGGTACATTTGTAAAACAATCTTGTCATTACCCTTCCCAATAGTTAATGTTCCACGGTCCCAATCGTTCCTAACTTTGGCTTAATATAGCCACGATCGGCCTAATAATATTGGATATGATAAAATAGAATTCTGTAATCAAAAAATAATATAATCAATTTCATACGTAATTCCCGCGATTACAATATTAATACTGCTTAAGATATCCATTGGTTTTACCCTACTATGATCTGCCATTCTCAATACCAATGTTGTGGGCAATAATTATTTTAAATCCAACTCTTCCATTGTATTGACGTTCATTAAGTTCATACTAGAGCCACCATCCACTTGAACTCCAGGAATGAGAATACCATCAATTGATATATCAATAGTTGGTGCTCCCGAATCAGGATTTAAACTAACTTCATGAATTTCTTTATTACGAACTCTACGTCATATTAACGAGGAATTCACTGTAGAACGACATTCTGGCGCAACTGCTAACAATTGCTTCATTGTAATAGAAGTTTAATTTCATCCAAATCTTTCATAATATCATATGGTTTCATATTGGCAATAATTTCTAAGGCCTTCTTATTTTTCATGGATTTTAATTTGATCCCTTGAGATGATTTTCTTACGGAGTTTGGAACTAGAACTGCTGGATGGACTTTGTCGTACTTCTTGTTCATGAGAAGATCTTTTAATGGATAAGGTGGCTCCCGAAACTTCGTAGATATTGGTACTAATTTTGGTTGAACCAATATCTTGAGGCTAAGGACATCCTCAAGTTGCACAGACAAATTGGATCCAATCATTGGTAAATCCTTCGATACTGGTGTTAGATTTGGAATACCATTCAATGGATTACATTGGTCCACCGCAACTGGTACTTCCAATTTTTGAATTGGATCTTTCTCTTTTTGCTTGGCTCGAGTAAGTACTGCATGGATGTATTCCACCTAGTTTACCGAAGATCCTTGTGGAACTTGATTATTGTCCTCCATCTTACTTTGCAACTGGATACGCTGATCTCAGTTATTAACATTAAACGAAGCATTGCACTGCTGGTAAGTATATCCAGATTGCTTACAATTTCCACATACTAGAGCATAATCATCATTGGCTCTAAGATTGGGACATTCACTAGCATAATGTCCTAGCTACTTGCATTGATAGCATCAAAGTGGTCTTCTTCCTCCTCTATCTGCAATATGAGGCGTCTTGATTGATATATATCGACTAGGCTTGTTTCAAGTTTGATGGATTAAAGATCCCGGCTGACTAGTTGATATTGTAGGATTTGAAATTGGATTCTGAACAGGTGGATATTGGGGTTGTCCTTATTGATTTTGCAAAAAACCTTGAGAATTGGGATCACCTTCTTGGTTATATTCAGAATTTTAAAAATTATAAAAATTTCTATTTTGTTAAATAGAACGATTCTTGTTCTAGCCAAACCTATTTCCTATCTGAATTTGATTAACATCCCACGAAGTTGATTGAATCATGGTCTGATTTCCTAATTGTTGTTGCCTTCTTAAATTCTAGCAATTGGTGGTTACATGCTTACTTCCACAAAATGTACATTGCACAGTCATTTGGGGTAGTGAAGAGCACTCCATTACTAAATGGCCTTGTCCCTTACAATTACTGCACCAAATATTGAGGCGCATATTAGTCGATTTATGCCTCTTTTCCTTATCATTTGCCAGATTAATAGCCAATTTGTCCATCTTTTTTGTCAAACTTAACAACAAAGTCTCATTTGGATCCTTTGATACTAGTTCATTAGATAACCCTTTTATAGATATTGATTTTTGATATGGAGAGTATAGGGAATACAGAACTGCAGTTGTTGGTGGTATAGCCTGCAATGGAACAACATTCACTATCCCTTGCGAATTAACACTAAGATTTGCACCATAGTTAATTGTCCTTGGATAACTGTCCACTGTTTCATTCCAGGTTGGTATTTGATATCTTTCTTGAGATAGAATCATTGTGGCTCTTGTGGTTAAGAATTGATCATAATGACATTCTTCCCATACCTTAGCTTAGTCAAGTGAGGCAGCCACAGTCATAGGTTGGGCCTCCTTTACAAACATCTTCAATTCTGGTGGGTATAGTCCGTTAACCAATATAGATATAAGAAATGAATCCGACATTTGGTTATTTGGCCATTTATGAAGGATATTTGCTACTCGGCCATAATATGACTGCACCACTTCTCCCAGTACCATTTTGCTATTCATTAATCTTTCTCTAAGACGTTCTTCAAATCCTATTGGTCGAAAATGAGTCAAAAATATATTTTTCAATGTATTTTTCAATGCCTTCCAATTAGAAAATTGTCCCACGGGTTGGCAATTATACCATTCAAACGCCGTGTCTTTCAAGATTGCAGGCAGCCATCTTAATAAAATATCTTCAATTCTACCATTATTGGCTATATATGCGGTCAGGAATTGGGACAAGTATTGATCTGGGTCGGCTCCTGGCAGATTCCTAAAGGTACATAATGGGGCTATGCTAGTTGTGCAATCATCCACCGCACTCATTTGTACCGCAATTGGTACTACTGGATCCCCTGCCACCATTGAAGGTGACAATGTTCTACTTATTTCTTTGTTAAAATAAATGTTGTCTCTCTCAATTGTCTTTTCTGGACTTCTAGGCCTCCGTAATTTGATATTATTAACTGTAAATAATTTTATCGATTGAAATTGAGATGAAAATGACGGATTTTGGAATACACTAAATTGGCCCTTACTGGCAAGCAATACATTCCCTACTGAAGAACTAGCCTTGTTAGAATTGGCTGTATCCATTATTGGGAAAGTATCCAATGGAATATTCAATTCTTCTGTACTCCATTCTCTTTCCATTAATGGGCTCAAGAGATACACTGGACTATTTGCGGAGTTATCCATGAGTACGTTTGGCAATTTTTTTAACGGTATATATGTCTGAAATATTAAAGATCTTTCATGTTCTTGGTATGCTCGGATATGCCGACAAGCATACAACCATGGTTTAATCCAACTCTGTCGACGCTTCTTTTTTAGCTTCCGTTCTTGCTCGTCCCACAACAAATTTCTTACTTGTGCTCTCTCTTGTCTTCCTTTTGACTGACATATTTTTCTCAGAGCAATGTTCTCATTCTTATTAACCATAATCTTTCATCATCTATTATTGACATTGCTTTCTATAACTAATTTAAGTACTCATTCGGCACTTAATTCCTAATACTCAATACTATTGTCAATCCTCAGTAGCGGCGCCAAAATATTATTCTTCTTCGTTTCACTTACTCTACCAATATTGTCTAGAATAAATTTATAAAGGAGAATTTGAACACAGAGAAAGACTATCCGCATTGAGTTAAATCATTAGGATCATGCAACTAACCACCCTCTGAACACTAGAGACCAATGCACACGTACACGCTTTTAAAATAATGCCATCCACTCTATTGATTCTGCTATTCTGCAACTAAAGATAAACTTTGTGATACAATCTTCCACCAATTCTCCTACTATAATCTTCTGTCTTCTTCCGAGCTCATAACAACAATTGGCAATGTTGCACCATTTCCATAGACTGCATACACCCGCTTCTCTTTCCAATCACTGGAAATAATTCCTCATCCAGAACGTCTTTCAAAACAATTTATTTTTCCAATATTCTCTTTCACTGCTCAACTCTCACAGTCAATACGGCAGGACATTCTCATCCACAATCAAACTTCATTAATATAGCCGGTCTTCGACCTCTAATTCACTGCAAAGAACTCACACATCAAACAATTATAATTTCTTACTCCTTCACATATATAATTTTTTTTGTTTTATTACTGTTCTTCATCATTGACATGTTATAATCTTTCGGAATAGAATCCAGATGCTTCACTACGGCCTAACAAAAGAAAAGAGAGAGGTAACACCAAGCTTACCCCGGCTCAGCACTATCACAGTCTGGCCCCAACTACCCCGTACCAAATCAATTTATACTTACCCCATCTATGTTAACTGCTACACAATCAATGATAACTACTTTTTTAACTTTTTCATCCATTCTGCCTTCTAAATTGGCCATTCATCGGCTTTCTGCCTATAATTAATCCTACAAACTATGTATCGTAAATCCTAAAATTCCTACCCATTCTACAATTATCATAAAAGTTCTTCCTCTCTAAGTCCTCTACTGTGAGAGATTTTTGCTCTCTGTATACATTTTTTATTTTTTATTTTTAAAATAAATTAGAAAGGGATTTTTATACTTAAACCCCCTTTGAAAGCTATGGTACAAAAGTATGATGAAGATTTTATGTTTGGAAAGAAAATTATTTGTTTTTGAAAGTTTTAACTTTTAGAGATAATATAAAGTAAATAGAGATTATAAAATGATCCAATTCATTCTTTTATTATAATTTTAAATAATTTAGTTCATATATTAATTCTAAAAATTATAACAAATATTAAAAATTTTGATTTTTTGATTTTTAATGATAATTATTGATAATTTTGACATGGATTTTAATTTTTTATATAAAAATATAAAAAATACCTTTTAAAAATAGACCTATTTTTTATTCAAAAAACTAATATTATTCATATTATGTAGATTTTTTTATTTTTATTTTTTATTTATTTTTATCTCATCTTTTTTTTCTTATTACTTTTGGATTGATTTTTTAAAGTATAAAGCTAATAAAATGAAGCTCTTTGATTTCAACATACTAAAAGATTTAAAAAATATATTTACTTGCTATTTTTATTATGTATAAAGAATTCTTTATTGTTATTTTATAAAAATTATTATTATTAGGGACATATACTTTGGAAGCTCACGAAACCTTCTAAAACATTTTAGAAGCTTCCAAGTTAATAGAAGTCGCTTGAGAAGCTTCTTAATTGGTGGAAGTAGATCAAGAAGCTTTCTAATTGGTAGAAGCTACTTGAGAAGCTTCCTAGACAGGAATATATATTGGAGTCAGGGCTAAAAAGTTCTTTAGTTTTGACAATGCATCTCTTAGATTTTTAGCTCACCTTTTTTAGTGTTGTTTGTGTATTCATCTTGTTAATTCAAGTCCTTATTAGTTTCTATTTGAAACCTATTTCTAATTCAAGTCTCTTGCTCTATATTCTCGTGTATTTGATAATTTGTTGAAAATGCCCTAATCTTCAATATTAGAGTTGTATCTTTTTTGTTAGAAAGTGGATTATTCTTCTTTTTGAAATTATACCAATATTTTAGAAGTTATAGATTACCATCTTTTAATTTGATATTTTCTTCATTACAATATTAGAGCTTTATTTCTCTTATGAAAGAATGGATTATTCCTCTACTTGAAGATCTTAAAGCATTTTAGAGGTTGTGGATTATCCTCTTCTAAATTGATATTATTTTTTTATAGAATTATATATATATATATATATATATATATATATATATTTTCTTAAAATAGATGGAAGTAAAGATATTAGCATGTCCAAATCTTTTGAATCCAAGTTAGATACCATCATAAGTATTCTTACTATTCTATCTGCTAGGATTGCAGAGATTAAAGGAATTATTACAAAATTTTATAAGAATATAATATCTAGAGTACTACAACTTAGACTACATCTACCTTCAATTTTTGCGCTTGAGGATGCAATAATATCTATACTATGTCAAAGAAATCCACCTATTCAATAATATAAAGAGCCTCAAATTAGTCTTTCAAAGAAATATGATAGAATATATTTAAAAATTTAATGGTTTGTCAACTAAATTCGATTAATAACAATTTTATAACCTGATACTTATCAGACAGAAGAATCATGGATTGGATTGGTTGGCACCTTGCTTATCAAACAAGCATTATTATGATTTGTTTTTTTATTTGAAAAGAGATTATCAATTTTAATTAACTTTGAAGTTTTTATGAAAGCATATGCAAAAGCATTTGGAAAACATGACAAGGTTTATTAGGCAATAGCTAAGATCTAAGCATTGCAACAAGGAGCATGCTTTGCATCAATCTATACATCCAATTTTAAGCAACTAGTGTGCAATATCAATTCAAATAAAGAAGCCTTAATACGTCAAGTTTATTAGAAATTAAGAGATGATATAAAAGATTTGTTATTATTGCTTTCCAATCCACAATTATTCAATGAATCCATCAATCAAGCTATAAAATGTGATAATTGACTATTCTAATGTCATCAAGATTAATATTCATAGGCTTCAATAAGACAATATACAATCTAATACATTCTTATAATATTGATAAGCATTTTGAATTCACATCCAAAAATAGAAGATATGTAACTTAATATAATATGTTTTAAATTTTTTAATCTACAAGAAAAAAAATATTAGATGGAAGAAGGTCTATGCCTATATTATGGTAAGAAAGACCATAAGGTTGGCAATTATCGAAAAAAATAAAATTGATGTATCACCAAAATCAAGAATACAATCATTTAGGAAAACAAAGATATTCAACTATAATAGGAATTATGTGACTGGACAATTCAACATTATAAAATTATTTAGGTTATTCTTTTTTTCCTCAACCTGCTCATTGTTTTACAATTCTTTTGTATTTTGGCCTTTAGAAGCTTCAGACAATTGCCTTGTTAGATTTAGAGGCATCCATTTATTTTGGAGATGAGGCATTTATTAAGCTTCATAAAATTTTTCTAGTACAAAAATTTGAACCTATATAAGATCAGCCAAAGAAGGTATATCATTTTTTATTTATGCAATTCTAATTACAGAAGATATAACTTCATTGACAAGTATTTTAAAGCAATATAATAAATTTCAAGATGTTTTTTAAAAGAAGAATGTTAATATATTACCAAAGAAATGACCATATGATTGTGCCATAGATCTTCAAGAAGGAATGCAATCACCTTTTGGCCTAATTTATAATATTTTTTAAAACAATCTTTTGGCATTGAAGGATTATATTGATGAAAATCTTGTAAAAAACTTTATCAAGCATTCAAAATTTTCAACAAGTACTTCTATATTCTTTGTGAAGAAAAAAAATGGTTCTTTACATATGTGTGTTGATTATTAGGAATTGAATAAGATAATGATAAAGAATTATTATCTATTATTATTAATCTTCAGAATAGGATATTTGGCTAAGCCAAGATCTATATTTAAAAAGATCTTTATGGAGCATATAATTTAGTATAGATCAAGAAGAGAGACAAATAGAAGATTGAATTTTGGACAAGATATGGACATTTTGAATATAATATCATGCCTTTTAGATTAACAAATGCATCTGCTATCTTTCAATATTTAATGAATGATATTATTTGAAAGCATGTAAAGTTGGTATTACAAAAGATACAAGATATAGGTCTATATGCCAAGCCAGAGAAATATATATTTCATCAACTAAAGATGGAAGTTTTGGAATACATTATATTTATTGAAAGTTTGATGATGGATCTCAAAAAAATAGAAGCAATTATGCAATATCCTATTCTGAAGATTGTGAGAGACATATAATTTTTTTTTAGATTTACTAACTTCTATTGGATTTTCATCAAAAATTATTTTCAAGTTGTTGCCTTTCGTACTCAATTGACATGCAAAGACAAGTTGGAATTGGAGCCTCAAGCAAAAAAGGCATTTTAAGACCTTAAAGCAATGTTTATTATAGCTCCGATCTTGGTGCATCCAGACTTTATAAAAGAATTCTATATGGAGGCTAATGCTTTGGATTTTGCACTAGTGGCCATATTTTTATAGATAGATATAGATAATAAATTCCATCTTGTTACTTTTTATTTTATATAAAATAATGATTTTTTGATTTTTGATTTTTGATTTTTTAAATATTTAGCAAATATAAAATATTTTATTTATCTTAATTTTAAGATGATATATTTTTAAATTTACACTATAAATAAAAATAATATGAAGGTTTTATATTATATAAGATATACATCTTTTCATTTTTTTCCAATATTTTTTAAAATTAAATAATATTTTTAAAAATCTATAGATTTTATAATTAATAATTTTAAAAAAAAATTATAACTTTGAAATGATTTTTATTATGATTATTTTTATTAAAATCATGAATTTATATAAATTTATCATAAGATTAAATTATATATATAAGTATATATTTATATATAATCAAAAATAAGAAATAAATATATTTTTAGAATAATTCTTATTAATTAAAAAATATTAAATAATATTAGAATTAAATCTAAAATAATAATGGCTTTAATATTATTTTAAATATATTTATTGATAATAAAATAAATTTAGATAAAAAATTATATAAATTTTTAATTAAATTAAAAATATTAAAAAATAAAATCACTTTTTAAGCTTATAAATTATGATAAAAATTTAATTTTTAGTTCTTAAAGATTATCTATTTATTTTTTGACTTATTATCAAGGACATGAATTATAAAAGAACAAATTGTCAATACACTCTCATGTCACTCAAAAGAATAGAAAATCACTCAAAGATGGAATAATATTAAAACTAAAATGGCTATTGTCAAAGACAAGACGATTAGAACTCTTGAAATAAGACTAAAAATAAAAAAGGTGGTAACAAGAGTGAAAAAGGCTTCACTCTTGTCTCTATATATACTATCTATCTAAGAGCTACATAGCAATGTTTTATACAACCTCTAATATGTATTCAATTTATTAAACAGGTGTCAAACTTGTAAGACAAGTTTTCTATATGTGTACCATGTACTTAGCTTATTCTACAAGCTATCAACATGTGTAATATGTGGCTAATTTGTTGGCAAAGTTTTTAACCTACTAATCACTTATAGATATGCATAAAAATAAAATTGCATCTATAAAGTTTCTAGGAAGCTTCTCTATAATATATTAATAACTTAACTTATATTTACTTATTTCTATCTATCTATGTTAGTTAGATAATTATTAGAGTAAATATTATGTTTGTGACATTTTCTCCCTTTCTAATGACAAGTTCCACAAGAAGTAGTGATTACATGTTAAAGAAGTCCAAGTTTCATCAAATTGTATTTCCTACATATTTTGATTTTTATTTTCTTTGAACATAATTGATAGGTCCTTTCAGCCATCAATAGTGTTGTATACCAAGGTAAGAGGATCACCCTAATATGTAATCATTGTTAAGGCCTTTATAACTTTCTTCAAAGAAAACATTTGAAATACTATCAAAAATAGTTCTTACTTTCAAAAGTATCACCAAACAATAAGAATTTCTTCCAAGATCGTGATATTAAACACATTATATCTTGCCATCAATTCAAGAAAGAGCATGTTGTTTTTGAGGATCTTTATTTCTATTCTATCGTCTTAAAGATTGTAACAATTATAATATTTCATCGGATAATTTAACAAATGATAGTTTTTGAATTGAATTTGTTAATTGTTGATTTTCTATCTTCTTAGCACTAAAATTCAAAGAAATTATAAATAATGATACAAAATAGAATAAAATCTCTATTAAACTTACTTTGCTTTAAAGCAAAGATTTTCTTGTTTCTTTATCTTGATTTTGATAGATGTCGTCAATGAAACGCACTAATTTTACTTGATGCATTTACTAGATTCTTAAATGGTTTCTATGTATATTTACTAATATCATATTTGTACCAATGTATAAGATATTTCAACCTATTTTGATGTCGCCTCAAATCTAAGACCTCTTCCACTTGAAATTCTTCGTTGTTGTCCACTTCTATAGGAAGCGGTGGCATTTGTCTTCTTTCTTATATATCCACTATCTTATATGGTTCAAGTAGAAATGCATAGAATATAGGATGGATCTTCATAGATTCCAGTAAGTTTAATCAATAAGTACCTAGATTGACTTGTTTACAAATCAAAAAAAGATCAAATCTCTGATAATCTAGTTTGTCACAAGAACAAATAGTCTTGATATTACAATGAAGTAATTATACCTTATCCTCCACCTAGAATTGAGGTTGTTTTTTATAATAGACATCTACATTGATCTTTTGTTGTTCTTGAGCTTCTTTTAATTATATCTTTATTATTGCATGTAGTTCTGATAATCAATTTGCCAAATTTTTTGCCATAGGATTACCAACTTTTGAAAAGTCAAAAGTATCAAATCATACATAATAATTGTAATTACCAAAGAAAGATATTTATTGAGTAGAAGAATATATCAAATTATTGTAAGCAAACTCTACTAATGGTAAAAGAGTTGTTTAATCATCTTGATGATAATTAATGATACACGTCAAATACTGCTCGAAAACTTGATTTATCCATTCCATTTATCTATCAGTTTGAAGGTAGAAGGTTTAAGATAATTTTATGTCTACTTTCAATATCTTAAAAAAGGTTCTCCAAAATTTTGATACAAATTGCATCCCTCTATTTGATATAATATTCTTTGACAATCTATGATAGCAATAGATGTTATCAAAGAAGAGTTTAGATATTTCTTTACTTGTAATAGATTGAATACATGATACAAAATATGCTACCTTTGTGAAATGATCTATAATCATGAATATAGAACCATATGAACTTAAAATTGATAGATTTGTGATAAAATCTATAGAAACAAAAGACCATGGCTATTATGATATAGATAATAGTTAAAATAATTCATAAGATCAATGACGAGGAGTTTTCTAGCTTGAACAAATATCACATGATTGCACAAATTTTTTAACAACTTTTTACATTTGATGCCACCAAATTTTTTTTAATATTAGTTCTAAAGTCATATAGTAATCAAAATGGCATATTACAGGGAAGTTGTGATGAATTTCAAGATCATGTAGTTGTGCTTTTTTTTTGGAACATATAAGTGTCTCTCAAAATAGAGTAGATTATTCTTGAATTCAAATTTGGAAGTATCATTGGACTTAGATGAATTATTATGAATATCATAAACAAGAGGATTTGAAGATATACTTGATTGAATTTATTTAAAAAGAGTTGAATCAATAATCAATATTGATTTCATTGCTCAAAGATGAAATTGTTTTGGCTTCAATAAGATCATATTTTGTTGATCAAAAGCTACATCTTTTTTTTTGATGTAAGATAATATTATCTAGAAAGAACATCAAACAAACCTTGTTGTTTTTCTTGCCAATAAGTGATAATTTATTCAAATCTTAATAAAGACATATTTCAACAAGTTTGATAATAATTCAAAATATGTATTGATATAAAATTCTTTGAGATTTTTGTGATCCATATATATGGTTATTGGATTGAAAGTGCCTTCTAGATAGTGATGCTATTCTTCAAAAGAATCTACAATTATAAAAAAATTCTTTGTCATGGATTTCATAGTTAATTTTGACTACTAAAAATTTTCTTGAATGAAAAATTATTAGATGAAGTTTGTCATCTGCTCCCATTTGTAATAATATTGCACCTAAGACAAAATCAAATGCATTTTTTTCTATAAAAAATGCTTTGAAGAAGTTGACGTGATACAAAATTGATATAAAAGTAAAAGCTATCTTTAAAGTTTCAAATGATATTTTTGTTTTTTTTATTTCACTTGAGTTTTTTTTACAAATTAAGTGTGTTAGTGGAGCTACAACTTGAAAAAAGTTCTTGATGAAGATTTGATAGTAATTGGCAAATCTCAAAAAATATTATACATCTCTTATTGTTCTTGGAATTTTCCAATTCGTCATTGTCTAAACTTTTTTAGAATCTATCATTAAACCATCATTTAAATTGATGTTTCCTAAAAAATCAACTTGAATAATATGAAATATACACTTTTCTATCTTTGCATATAATCTTATATCTCTAAGTTTTTGTAACACATGACAAGCATAAAGTTCATATTCTTCTATGTTCTTAGAATAGATTAAAATATCATCTAAATATCAGACAACAAAATCATCAAGAAACTCACAAAAAACATCATTCATACAATGTTGAAAAGCAGTTGATATATTCATAAGTTCAAAAGGTATGATATTATATTTAAAATTCCTATATCTAGTTTGAAATGCAATCTTCTATTTATTACCTTCTTTAATGTGGACCAAGTTGTATACTTCTCGCAGATCTATTTTTGTGTTGATCTTTGCTTGACTGAATTGATAAAAAAGTCCTAAAATCAAAAATAAAAGATATCTATTCTTAATAATAATCTTGTTAAGTCCTCGATAATCTATGCACATCTACAACGATTCATCTTCTTTTTTTTTTCACAAATAAGAAAAGCTATTGCTAGAGACTTTGAATGGCGTATGAAGTTTTTAGCCAAATTCTTATCAATATATTCTTTTAATATAGTTAATTTTTTTTATGATAAATAATAGATTGGTCCAAATGGTGGTTGAGCTTTCTCTTAAAGATCAATTGAATAATTATAAGATCAATGCTTTAAAAGAATATTTGCATTCTTCTTTTCAAAAATATCTTAAGAATCTTAATATTAGTTAGGAATACTACTTGTAGTCTTTTCAGTATCAGAAATGAGTGTGGTATATATAGCAAAAGATGATCTTTCTTTTGCTACATGTATGAAAGCTTT
The DNA here is from genome assembly GCA_036785485.1 of Physcomitrellopsis africana. Taxonomy (NCBI): domain Eukaryota; kingdom Viridiplantae; phylum Streptophyta; class Bryopsida; order Funariales; family Funariaceae; genus Physcomitrellopsis; species Physcomitrellopsis africana. The sequence continues at coordinate 213,904 of JAWRVF010000388.1, read as the reverse complement.
TGTATCTATCAATAAGGATTTGGATGTACTAGATTTATGTATGTTTATTTGACTAATGGATTTTTAGATTAAATTATAAAAAAAATCAAGGTTACAAGAAATTCAATCTATTTGAGGATTATATTTTTTTAACCATGATAATCCTAAAATAAATAGGTTAGAAAGAGATCTAATTACATTAAATATTACTATGCTATTATATCCCTTAGTTGGTATATCTAAAAGAATAATCTCATGGATAACATCTCTAGAAGACAACAAACGACCATCTATGACTTCTACATGTACGAATTTAATTTTCTTAATAAGAGATATTTCTTGATTTTAGACAAAGTCTTCATCTATGAAACAAGTTGAGGCTCTTGAATCTAATAAAGGAAGGATTTTGTAATTTTTAGGTCCTAAAAATCTATCTATTTTAAAATAAGATGAAGGATCTGAAGAAAGAATAGAACCTTTATAAGATGTTGCACATGATTTGAACCGCACAATTCTTATTGTAGTTGGAGAAATTCGTTTTTTGACGCATTATCTTTTTTAGCAACCATACTCTTTATTTTGTAATTGTGTTGCTTCTTTAGACAATGTTGAGCAATGTATTTAGCTTCTTCAAAATATAAGCACAAATCCTCTTGATGACATTGAATCTTTTCTTATTCAATGAGAGATTTAAAATATATTGCATTAATTTGTGTTGGTTCTAATTTAGTCAAATTAGTTTTTGAAAACTTAGAAATTGTTGTCATTAATTGATTCAATCATCTCTAGCTAAATCTATGTTTTTAATATCTTTCAAATAATTGATTTTTGAATGCAATAACTTGAACAACAAATTATTTCAAAGAGTCCACTTTTAATATTGTTAGTAACAAATCTTTGACATTATCCTTCAATTCATAATGAAATTGATTGATAAGGACTTTGTAATTCCATTCCACATCGCAAGGAAGGTTTTGGAATTTTGCAGCATAAGTTGTAGCTGATTGTGATCTTTATCATAAAAATAAGAGTTTGGTCTTTGCTACCTTCTTTTAATTATTTTTTCTAAATGTGGCTGTAAACACTTCAAGGAATGAATTCAAATTATAAAGAAGTCGTGAATCTTTTTCCATCAAAGGTATAAATGAAAAAAAATAGAAGTGCCCTTATGAATCCAACTTGAGTAAATCCATTAGGATATTGGAAAGGATGCAACCTTAGATATAGCTTGACTTGTTGCAGAAATCATCAAAATTTTGATCTTGTTCCATCAAACTTCTTAAGCATATTAATCTTTGCCTCTTTCACACTTGTAGAAGTAAGACTTCTTGGATTTGATTATAAGGCTAATTTACTTGCTTCCTTCAGCTATATAACTTCTTAGAATAGGCTTTGAATTTCTTCCATAGATGTAAGAATAGTGCTTCCATGATTGGCATTAGTGATCAGTGAAATTTTTACCTTAAGAGTATTAACAAGCTCCTAAAGATTTGCAATAGTTATAAATCTATACTCACTTGTGCTAAGTAAAGCATCTATGATCTTTCCTTCCATCTTAAACAACTTAATAACTCCACAATTTAAATTAGAAGAGGGTAATCAGCAACCTTTGATATCAAATAAAAATTTCTATAAAGAAAGATGATCTACTCTCTTTCAAGAAAAAAATCAAGGTTAGAAAGTAAAGAATATTAATTTAAAAGTGCATAGTCCACAACCATCAAATACAACAATAGAAGTGGAGTAATTCATTCACTTCTTAAATATAAAATAAGAATAATGAATCTTTACTCTTATCAAATTATCAAGGATATGAATCATAAAGGAACAAATTGTCAATACATTCTCATGTCACTTAAAAGAATAAAAAATCACTCAAAGATGAAATAATATTAAAACTAGAATGGCTATTGCCAAAGACAAGAAGACTAGAGACTCTTAAAACAAGACTAAAAACAAAAAAGATGTTGACAAGAGTGAAGAAGGCTTCTCTCTTATCTCTATACATATTATCTACCTAAGAGATACATGGGGACATTCTATAAGACCTCTAAAACATGTCTAATTTACAAGACACATGTCAAACTTACAAGATAAGTTTCCTATATGTGCACCACGTACTTAGCTTGTTCTATAAGCTACCAACATGTATGACACGTGGCTAACTTGTTGGCTAAGTTTTTAACCTACTAATCATCTAAAGACATGCATAAAGATAAAATCACGTCTATATGAAGCTTATGAGAAGCTTCTCTATAAAATATTAATAAATTAATCTACTTTTATTTCTATCTATCCATGTTACGTAAATAACTATTAGAATAAATCTTATATCCGTGACACTTATTTAATATACAATCAATAAAAAAAAATTAAGCAATTATTTTAAAGAATTTATCAAATAAATATAAGTCATAATAATTAGCAAAATGAAAGATCTTTATTGTTTCTAATACTAATATTTTGTTCATTTCAAGTATTATTTTTTTAAATATTTGTTATTAAAAAAAATTTAAACTTATATATAAATTTAGTTTTAAAAAATTATTATCAAAATTATTATCAAAATATTAAAACTTATTTAATTTAGATATATATTTCTAATATAAAAAGTATTATATAATTAGATATTTAAAAAAATTAATTAATCTTTGAATTAATTAATTAATTAATTAATTATATATATATATATATATATATATATATATATATAATCTTAAATAATTTTTAAATTTATAAGAAATTATAAATTTGAATTAAAGATTGAATTATATTAAAAAATATAATAATATATCAGTAGATTTTGGCCATTATAAAAATTGATAAATAATCTACTATAATAATTGATAAAAATAAATACTACATGTAGATATAAGTAATATGTGTCTTACTTTTATAAAAATCTAAAATTTTAAATAGACTAAAGCAATTAAAAGTTATAAAGATTTATAGTTTTATTTAAATTATTTTAATGAGTAAAAGAATATTATAATTAGAAGTATAATTAAAAATCTATAAATAACAAAAAATTATAATAATAAAATTAATAAATAAATATTAATTTTTTTACAAGTACCAATTTTTATAGTAATATAGTTTATTACTATTTTTTATTAAAACAAATATAATCTTTAAAAAGTCTAAAATAACTAGATAATTCTATTATAAATATTTATTTATTTGATTCAAAAAAATTATTCTAAATAAATTCTAAATAGATTCAAAATATGAATTTAAAATTATTTTTATTTAAAAATAATAATTTAATATTATTTATATAAAAATTGACTTTTGTAATTTATTAATATAATCTTTAAAAAATAAGATTTGTATTTTAAAATTAGTATAGATATGGATAAATTTAAAATTATTTTTAATTTAATCTATCTATCTATTTAATTAATTAACTATTTAAGTAAATATATATATATATATATATATATAGAAATAAGAGTATATTAAAAATCTAAAGATAATAATAAATAAATTACATATATTATTTTTAATTAATTTATTGTGAAATATTCAAAATAACATTTTAAGGTCATAAAATCAGAAAAACTATGTAATTTAATGTGATTCTTATGGATTTTTATTTGCAGATAATAAATAATAATATTATAAATATATTTCAATTTAATTTATATTATCTTTTAATTTCTTATATAATTTATGCCTTTAAAAATATTTTCAATAATATTTTTTTATTTTAGTAATGTTAAATTTAATTTATAGTTTCAAATCAATACATATGGATGTTATAAGTTATAAGAAAGTCTTGAATTGTATATTATTATATTTATTTATTTATTTATAAGTGGTATATTTCATTAATTATTTAAAATTAATTTTTATATTAATATTAATAAAATTTTATATAGATATTTAAAATTTAATATTATTGATTTTAAAATAATCAATTACAAATATATTTTTTGAAATCTATGTCAGCAAATATATATTTAGTCGAAGAAAAATTAAATACTATTCTTTTTTACCATTCAAATTAAATTGATTAATATATTATTGCTATAAATAAAAATAAAAATATAAAAAATAAAATAAATTTTTTATTTTATTTTATTTTTTAAAATTTCAATAAAAATTATTTTTTTAAAAATAAAGTTATATTTTAATCTTAAAATATTTATTTTTATTAAATTCAACATATTAGAACCAAAATATTTTTCAAAAAAATATTTTTAACCTAATTTCAAATTAACAAACATATATGGATATTGTTATGATTCTATTAGAGAAAATATTAAATTTGAATATCTATATGAATATTTTAAAAATAAAATAGAACAAAAATCTATTGTGAACTTACAATTCTATTGTTTAAAAGATTTATATTACATGTTTGGATATTATATTAAAATCAAACATCCTAAAAAATTCATCATTTCACCATTAACATTTCATTGAATGTAAAAAAACACTTGGCAAGATTTTAAAGTAGAAATCAACCTCTCTACTCTAACAAAATGACACAGGACAATTTCTCTTCATAAAATCAAAATCAAAGACAATATCTTCACTCACAACACGTAGAATGAGACTTTGTGTCACATAGGCCCAGATTCTAGAAGTGTTAAAGTTCCCAAACTATCAATTATTTAGCTAAATATGAGGTAAGCTCTTTGATCAGTGCAGATATTGTTGCTGTCAAAAACCTAATACTAAGTGCAAATCAGTACTGATAAGCATGAAGGAATCGGTATCCCTACGCATGGTTGATGTCTAATCTGCATGAGGTAAGGTTTGAAAGCAGAAGTGTGGTGAGGCAGATTATCCACTGTGAAAAAACTGCACAAGCTGCATGAATGACATACTTATATTGCTTATGAAATCAAACAGAATCAGGAACTGCAGGTTAGGAATGGTGGACTGGAGCTGGAAGAGATTGTAGTTCGGCACAAGACAGACTTCGGAACAGATAAGTGTAAAGCTAGCTGTGTCAAATGTGCTCCACCATTTCTACCTGATGAGATAAGCTAGTGGAGATCAACTGGGTCGCAACCAAGGAAATGACTTGCAAACGTTTCACTGGTCTTTGGTCAGTCGTGCTCATCTTCACAGGTTGGTCTTTACCTGCATGTGGACCACAGTGCTTCTTCTGGTTCTCTTCTTTTCTTTTTGCTAATTATTCAGCATTTTAGAGTTGCAAGGCGCTTGACGAGAAGATCCACGGCTGGCTCGTGGTCTAGCAAACTTAATCGAGCGTATTGGGTGGACACACCGAAGAGTGCACCGTTCCGACTCAGGATTCCGTTTCTCTTCAAAACCATCTGGCAGTCGGTCCCCTCCTCCTCACATTTCAGCCAGATAAATGCTGTTCATTTCACCGAGGGTGAGTCAATGCCGTTGCCGACTTCCACATGGGAATCGAATGACGATGTTCGAGTACATTGACGGAGTACTAAAGATTTGCAAAGAGCTGGCCTTCACGTACCTGGGTACGTTGAGTGCGTAGTCCCCGAAAAAGTGCAAGTGGAAAACGTGCAGGTGGCCGGGGCAAAGTTATTTTGTAGGCTGAACTCTTTATTGCCAGCCAGTGCAGATCTCACTTTGACCCAACGGCTCTCCATCACTTGTCTGCTCCAATGGAAGAACTTCTTGGCTAGCAAAGTTTCTGTGGTCCTTATCTCACAAGCGGGTAAGTACTTGGGGTCACTGGGCATTATCTGGAAATTGTCATCAGCAACGAACTGATCTGGTCGTCTCTTTCCTCCATAGCCCCGAATGACGGTGCGAATCAGTCCTGCTGCACGACACTGGGTATCCTGTGCTAAGCCTACGGTATTCATCGCCACGAATTCAGCCATTTTCTTTGCCACTGCGGGGTTCTTCACAACTGCCCACCTGCACACAAACTTAATCGACTGCTCAGTTCGCATCACCACCGTTTAAAAAACATTTACGTTGTGGCTATTTGCAAAAATACTTGCAGAATTTTGCAAGTGAAGGGTTCAGATCGCGCACCCGATGCGCAGTCCCGCATGTCCAGTGCATTTGGACAAGGTGAACAGCATGATATCGCTGTCGATCTGCCATCTAGATCAGTACCAGGGATGGTCTGGACGTTGTCCTGAATAAATGCACCAACTAAAACATTACGAATGTCCATTGGCTAGATACTTTTTCATGGACTGCAAAGTAAGGCTACGCTTAGATCCACGTGACCGTACCAGACAAAAAAGTGTTGTGAGGACTGAACACCATGACATAGTGACTTTTCCACAACGATTATTGCCAATTGATCTGGGGACAGAAACATGGATAACGTTGAATTCAGAGCTGATTCTATCGTGAAGCTCAGTGCAGCTTAGAGGTTGGATCAGAAACTCCACCACCATTTGCGTCGTTCATATACCCAGGATGAGGAGATGCCTTTGCTCCACCAGAAAGGACTTAACCTCTACACTGAAAAAAACATAAAATTAAGAAGGGATCCATTCAACAATGCGGCGGCCAGGACGCCGGCGTCGTCCCGTCGACGAAAACAACTAACAATCGACCTCAAATGAGGCCGGTCTAGTCCGCAAGGCAACACCATATGCAGGACTTATTAGCGCTTTCGATCACATTTGTATGATGCAACACAGCAAACCCAAAACACTCATCTAATTTCTTCATCAATCAGGTATACATTCATGTTACAGGTAATTACTTCCCAATTACAGTTTGAGGGTAAGAGTGAGCCCCAAGAAATTTTGGCCGGCGACCTATCACTTGCAGATAAATGAGTGCGAGACCTCTGAAGATAATAGACCACGAACAACTTAAGTTCAGTTCTTACAGAATCCTCATTAAAAGTATCGAATCTATGAGCAGCATCAGCTCTGATGTAAAACAAAAGTGAACAAAAAGTGGCTTGCGGTTGACCTGTAAACTTGCCTGCATCTAACTGCACGCACTTTTGGAATATATATCTCATGACCCACATTGTGTCTTACTGCTTCTATTTCAGAAGTACCCACATCAGACTGGAATCTAGGCAAGAGTATGCAGCGAAAACCAAGAGTACTCCCAACTAGGACGTGTTACAACCAAGTCACAAAACTGAGGAATCGCACAGACCTGATCAAGGACTTTCTTATCCCACAAGCTCCTTGGAATTGTAAACGGAAATGCCGAATGCACTGAAAGACCTGAAGAAGGCTATCGAATTCCAAACCCAACTGATGAGGCGTATTGAAGAACTGAAAACTATCACATGAAAATTCTTGTTCAGCAACATCGGTTGGTAATTCAGCACGAACAAAAATGATCTAAACAGACCCGATGTGGCCTGAAACACACATCCACGCTCATGCTGCACTAATCCTTGAGACGTAGAAATAGATGTCTACCTCTCCCAAGCTACGAAAACTTATGCTTCAAGCACTAGAGGTAGAAAAGAATAGGTCCTTCCGTTTACGACGCTGCCTGGTAATTTTGTCGCGTATTCCAGTTGCCAGTGAAAGACTACCGAGGTCGGCCAGTGGAGGTCACTTCGAGACACCACCGAGGCGGTCCCTGGCCATGGTAGAGTCCACTAAGTCACCTTCCATGACAACTCGTGATATTTGATGCGATCTCACTCTTGGTTGTCTCGAACACGAATCTGGGTGATCAAGTTATCCCAAAACATCTCTGATTAGATACTTGCACCTCGAATTTTTGGCATCAACTATGACGCTTAGAGATTAGAGGATTTCACACGTTTCAGAAGCTACACGTAACAATATCCGTCGCTTGTGCGTGCGGACTCGGGAAGTCCGTCAGAAATTCATTAAGTAATTTCGAAGCATAATTTCCAATCAGGATCCAGATGTAGACTTCAGTGTCACCTCTGTACTTCAGTTTTCAAAAGATCTGCTTCTCATCAGTGATTAGAAAGAGGTGTAATAACTACTGATTCTCTCATCTTTTGAACTCGCAAATTGAACATTCCGTAATCATGTGTGCACAAGACAAGAATCAAGCGAACATGGGAGGTCATACCAAAGCACCCTTCGATGCACACGTCTCACGTAACATGACCATCGATGGATCATAATTTGCTTGTTTGTGCAAAGAATAGTTTGAAAGTTGTTAGCTATGTCTACCAAGATTCAAACCAAGATCCTGCATTTTTTTTTACTTATCGAAGGAATCAAGAATAAACTCCAACACCCCTTGAACATACTTTACTTGGAATGCTTGTATGTACTTTGATGAGTGTAATCATACCAATCATATATATATATATATATATATATATATTTCTGAGTGTCATTATCAATGCTTAAGGATTCAAATATCTAATTTCTTGGTATCAACTTGCTAGTCCTTTAGTAGTTTGAATTTGTTTCAATTATGTTTCAAATTCTAAATAAAACATTTGTATAAAAAAAAAAAAAAACTTCTTATTAAAACATATTTTGTGGAGTCTTGTAATCATTCCAATAAAAATTCATAGATTTTAAATTTACAAATATCTTAGTAATTTTGACTATCAATTAATTATGAATTTATTTTTTGTCTTATTTTTAAAAAATCAATACAAAAAGTATCTTATATTTAGGAAAATTAAACCTCTAATTGTTAGAGCTAAGATATTTATACAAGTTATAAAAGAAGGAGATTTATTTTTTATTTATAAAACACCAAGTCTTCATTCAAGTGGAGGTTGTTGTGAAATGTTGAAGCAATATAAAGAATTTTAAAATATATTTATGATTTTTTTTGATATATTGCCAAAGCATAAACTTTCTACTTGTATAATTGATATTTAAGAAAAAATCTATCATTATTTAGACCATTTTATAACTTATTGCACATCAAATTTCTTACTTTGAAGAAAATTGATTAACAAAAATTTTACAAAGAATTTAATTTGATATTCAAAATCTCATATAAGTGCACTAATTTTTTTGTGAAGAAAAACAAATGGATCTTTATAAATGTATATAGAACATTATAAATTTAATAAATCAACTATAAAAATTGTTATTTTTTCCTTGGATATTAGGGCTTCTTTGCAAATTAAATGAAGCTAAAATCTATGTTAAAATAGATCTATAAAGAATCTATAAAAAAATAAAAAAAAATAAAAGATTATATTTTTAACTAAATATGACCATTTTAAATATAATGTCATATCTTTTGGACTTATAATTGTTCTAATTATTTCCAAAAGTTATTTTATAGTATGTTTTTAAATTTTTAAAATAGTTTTATTATGTATTATTTAAATAATATTCTAATATATTCAAAAATATGGAAAAATATGAATAATATATTTGCATCATATTATAAAAACTTAGAGATGCAAGACTATATGCCAAAATACACACATACACATACACACACACACACATATATATATATATATATATATATATTATACAACTTAATAGAGCTTTTAAAAAATATCATCTCAAATAATAGTTTGTAAATGGATTATAAAAAATTAGAAATAATTAAAGATTAAAAAAATCTAAAAATTATGTAAAATATATAATATTTTTTTAAATTTAAAAATTATTATGACATATTTTAATTTTTTTTTTTCAATTTATCGCTTTAATTACACAATTAACTTGTAAAGACAAATATAAATAGAACAAAGATATATGAGGAATATTTTAAAGGTTGTATTTTAAAAGGTTTTATATTATAAATGATCAAGCACATTTAAGTATATTTTAAGTATCTTATAACTTTCCAATAGCATGATATTTTTTATATAAAAAACTTTGGAGCTTATTTCAAAGGATTTTTCTAGCCTCAAATGTAAAAAAATTATTAAAGTATTTTTTTAATCTAATAATACTTTCTCTTAAGCAAAGATTCTATGCTATAATTGTATAGACTTTTTCAACCTCTGCCTATTCTAAAACAATCTTAATTATCTATTTTAATAGATTTTATTATAAATCTTTCAATCTTATATTTTTATTAATTTTTTTTATAATGGTAGATTTTCTAATCAAATAATATTATATATATATTATATAAATATTATTAATAATAAAAAATATCTCAGTTTTTTTTTGATAATATTTACTAATATTGTAGACTTCCAACTAACATTATATCTAATCAAATATACTAGTTAGTATCAAAGTTTTAGAGATTTTTTTTTTAATATATGAAAGTTTGATATTAAGTTATCTTTAGTTTTTTAATTTCAAAGTGATGGATAAATGGAACGTGTAAATCAAGTATTAAAGCAATATTTACAATGTAATATGAATTATTACCAAGATAATTGGACAACTCTCTTACCATTAGAAATTTTTTTATATAATTATATAGTATATTTTTCTACTTAAATAATATATATTTTTTTTCAATCACCCATAAAATGATGTTTTTGATTTTTTAGAAGCTAAAAGTTCAATAACAAAAGATTTGGCAAGTAGAACAATAAAGAAACAAATAAAAGGAGCTAAAGAATAACAAAAGCCAATATAAATATTTTTCAAGAAAAATAACTTTTATTTAAAGATGGTGAAAAGATATGGTTATTTTGTTGAAATATCAAGACTAATTGATTTCATAACAAGTTGGATTATTAAAGGCTTAACTTATTTATTATTCAAAAGTACATTAATCTAATGACATATTGATTATAATTATTAAAATCGATAAAAATTTATCATATATTCAAAGTGTCTCTTATTGAATCTTATATTAAAATTAATATAATAAAAATAAAGCAATTACTATGGCCTTTTATTAGAATAAATAAAAATCAAGAGGTAGGAGTAGAAGAATTTTTGAATTTAAGATGGTACTAAAATTAATTGATTTTAAACATGAATTTTTATAAAAAAGATATCTCTTTATTGATTTGATATTTTTAAATCTTTACAATAATTCTTTAATACCAAATAAGCCAAGTTAGCATAATTTTTTTGTAAGTGTATGGTTTAAATCACATATTTTTTCAATTAGATTAAAAAATTATATTTTAAAACTATTATATTTAGAACCTATCTAATTTTATAAAGAATAAAAAATTTATAGAATTTTTTTATCAAATTTATTTGAATATTTTATTAAATTTTGACCTAAAAACTAATAATATTTATCTAGATTAATATTCAAATTAGCTATAATACTATAGAAGTATTGAAGATCTTCTTTATCTTTATCTTTGGTCTTGATTCAAATAGCCACTTTAATAATTTTAATGAAATCAAAGAATAATATATTTATTACTCTCTAACCATTTTATTATATTTTAGCTATAATTTTTAATAAATTTATATCATAGTATAAAGTTCTAGATTGTACATCTATTTTATGTAATTTTAAATTGATGAATCATTATAGATTAAATTAAATATTTTAACAAATTTAAAATATTGAACTTTTTAAATAAAATAAAATATGAAAGAAAAAAAAATAATTTATCCTTATTAGTCTAATTTCTACTTTTAGATAGTTATATTCTATTTTTTAATATATTAATTTAGTAGAATGGATATATTAATGATAAGTAGATTAAAAGTATATAATTATTGCTTAAAAGATTAAATTTTCTTTTGCTTATTATAAAGTATATTATCTAAAATCTTGCATATTAAAAATATATTTTATTTATTGCATGCTCTTCTTGTCAAGTTTATCTACTCTTTAATGGCTTCAAATAAAAATATCTAAGAGATCATATCCTAAGTTTTATAATAATCAATCTTTAATATAAAAAAAAATTGGTTAGACTTTTTAGCCTAATTAATTGTTTCTTTAGTTACAAAGATCTCATTTAGATTGCACGAATGATAAAAATATTAAAAAAAAATACCTGATTAGTTGCATAATTTCTATGATTATTAATTGAAATTTATTTTAGATAGATTTGGCATGTATTTTTTAGGATATATTAAAAAATTAATTTTTATTACTTTATATCTTGTAAAACAAACTACATTGTCTTTTATAATAGATTTTAGACATAAATCTTTAGTAATAGCTTAATTGATTATATTTATATAACTAATTTTTAATGATAAATTAAAATTTATTAAATAATTTTATCATTACAACAATTGGTCTTAGAACCTCATTTTTGGTTATATCACATATAACACTATGCAATTTTTAAATTGAAAAAGGTTTGATTAAATTAGAATTATATGTTTTATAACTTTTGTATTAATTTTGGTCATCAAGGATCCTAATGCATCACTTCTATTAAAAAATTATTATTCTAGTATATAAATTGATATAGAAGTCTAAATATATATCTTTTATATTTTGTTATATATTAAACTTAAGTCCTTGATTATAATAGAATTCTAAAATATATAATTATAGGTATCTTTTTTGGATTACTTTAAAGAATTTTTTAAAATATTTATCTCCACATACTTGACTTAGGACCTTACTTAGATACTATCTTTTTCCACCTTTAAATTTAAGTAAAGCATCTTATCTTTAATTTAAATTTTGTTGGATCTATATATTGTATAACAAATCTTATAGTAAAAGTTTTCTTTGTGTTATTTTTTTCTTCAAATTCTATCTTTTGTAAGCTTAATCTTTACAAAAGCCTTATAAATATAATAAATTATTACAATCTATCATAAACAATCTCCTATATTAAGTGATAAACCATATTTTAGATACTTGAGCTACAAACTTTGAAATCTTATATATAAAATGCATTAATAGTACACAACATAAATGGATAGATAATTTTACAAGAACATAATTTAATAACATTGCACCTCTCCTAATTTTATATAATTGGAATTTATTTTTGATAAATATATAATTTTTTCATGTAGAATTTATTTAATCTTGTTAATATTCAAATGATGGCTTTATAATTGTTGTAAGAGAAATTACAATAACTTTTATACATAAATTAATCTTCAATATTAAAATTTATTTTTAAAAATTCTTAATATTTATCTTATATTTTTTTTAAATTCTTCTACAATTAAAAGATTTGTCTTTAAAATACTTTATCATATTTTAGTCTTGTTATGTTATCTAAAAACTTCTTTTAGATAGAAACTTTACCAAGTTATCTAATAAATTTTGATTATTCTCTTAATATTTATTAAAGATTTAAATATTTTCTATTTTTAAATAATTTCTTTAAATATCTATAAAAATAGGAAACTACTAGGTGGACACTCTTTTTTTATTGTATGGATATCCCCCACTCTCTCCTCCTCTATGCCATGCACCTCCACATACATATAATAAAATTCTTATTTACACTAAAAAGTTTTAGGATAAATTTACAATAAAAGATTTGTATGCTATGGCTTGTGGATTTTTTTTTTTTTTTTTTTTTTTTTTTTAAATTGATTTAAAAAAAAATTCATAATATGTTTCATGTAATTCTTTCATTCACTTTAAAAAGCTTAATAATTTTGTTTAGAGAATCTTTTATTATAAATTTATTCTAAAATTTTTTAGTATAAATAAAAGTTTTGTTGTGTGTATGTGAGGGTGTGTAGCATAGGAGGTGTCTACACAATAAAAAAGATGTGTCCACCTAGTGGTTCCCTAAAAATATTCTATAATGTATATTATTTATAAGAAATTTAATATTTTCTACTCAATATTTGATAGTAGATGAGATAAGAATGTAAGTTGTTTATGTTCATGCTCTTGCTGTATTGGAATATCTTACATAAATAAGAAAACTTCTAATACATAGAATCTTGTAATTGGCCACAAAAGTTACATGATTCCTAAACTCTCTTATTACAAAGCTTATATTCTTAAATCAACAATATGTCACATCTACATGTGATATTATAGGTATAATTATGTCCTTTATTAATTTTGAGAAGGAAATTTAGTCTACAAAAATTATATTATAAAATATTTAATTTTATTAATTTGGGGATTAGAAGAAGGGAACTTTATGTTGCTCATTGATTGCCTTCTTAGAAACTTTGATTTCTCTTGCCAATTAGTGATTGTTTATAATTCACCAAATCAATTAGACATCAATGTATTTGGTAAAAACTTTTCAAAAGTTTTCTATGGTTAAGAAGTTACTATACAGGTGACCTAAAACTTGGACAGTTAGGGCACAAGTCCTTAGAGGATGACTCTTGTTTGCTACATCTAGAACATGGAACTCAACATGGAACATGGAACATGGAACATTACGTAAACCACTCAGATACATATGTCCAAGGTTGATGTCACAGAAACCTCACATTGCGGTCGAACCAAAGGCGTAGGACGAGGCTTCACAAAACTTCCACCGATTACTGGACCCACCGCGATTACGTTCACCAATACAGAACAGCGCCGATGATCCCTCTCAGAATATAACCACTTCCGCACATAATGAAAACGATACCTCACAAGGCGAACGTAATTATCGAGACCGAAGAACAGAAGACTCAAAGAAGAAGATCCATCCTCATGAAGGCAAGGGCTATCATCCTCTACAGGTGATCACACCCACACAAGCTGAACCATACCTTCACATCAAAAGCCAAAATTGTCGCAAACTCCTTGCGCTTCCTTTCCAACATGACACTAGCACGCATAACATCCTTCTTGTGCACCGGATCAATACTGATGCCACTAACGAGAATCTTAACAGCTGGACTCTTTAAGAACTCCAGCAGAGCTTCCAATGATCCAAGAGTGGAGGCTTGCACGCATACACCCTCTCCGCTCTTGTCAATTCTGCTCATCACGCTCCTCATATCCTGCATTGCTTCATCTTTCATATCTTCAACGTCATCCTCGGGACCCACAACATGCAATTGGGTACCAGCAATCGCATGCTCCAACCCCTGAAACAAAAGATATTCAGATGATATAAGCGAAACGAACAAGTTACTCACTACATCCAAACTTAGGCACGATAAACTAGACGTTACGATGCAACCTACATCCAGCATTATGGACATGAATACTGCTTACGGATATGCAAAAGGCACAATTCTTCTCATCCCGACGCAGAACTTCCTCTGCAGCTGGACCTTCTGGAAGAAACAGCCGACCCCAAACCAGTCACATGCCAATTCATACACTAAGACTAATGTTTACCTGTGCTGTGATCTTGATTCCTTGGGCTGCCTTCAGCTCTTTACGATATTGGTATGATCCCTGCATCGCGCAACAAGTAAGAAAATATGCTCACAAACCCATCATACACAAGGGACAGATTATAGATCGCCTAGTTCCTGCCTGAGCTACCACATCGTAACATATCGGTTTCGAAATCAACCGAGTCCAAAAATTAGCAAAGCCCACTTGCGCACTCTCATCCTGACAGCTACAGCCAGCCATACAGCATTCAAGGAAAAAATCGCATCCCATTTCAACTACCAATTAGGTCTGGGGATCGCACATGAATCGCTGATAATCAGAGGCCATTTCAAACCTTTACACGAAGCTCTTTCATAGGATGTGGAGTCAACAATGCTCGGATATTCGTTACAATAGGACCCTGAACACACCAGAAATCAAACCAAGCTAGATCAGAGGCTGCTGAGCTGACACATCGAACATATTAGCAACTTTCAGGCACCACTCTTGCACAAAATGGTTCATAAGCAAAGCATGCACGCTTTTGTGACAAGTGCTCCGCCCAGATGTTCACGAGGCATGTAAAAAAAGAGAACGCGGTCCCAGTGAAACCGGACATTTAATAAAGTGATAGAAAAAAAATTCACCTGCATGCCGCAGACAACTATTTGATCGCCTTCATGGAGTACACCATTCACCAACACCACATCGATAGTTGTCCCTAATCCCTCAACCACTTTGACCTCCAAAACTGTTGCCTGCATATCACAACTAACCACTCCGAATGAATAACCAATGCGCAACCAGACCACTAGCCGCACATCTGAGGGATGTGCAGCACCCACATCATATGGCTACCTATGGCCACCCTGTCAAGCGCAAAACAACCAACATTTTCCCGGGCACACAAGCCCATCGATAAACACGAGCGATCCTGGTCTTCACGACATGGGATAGGCGGCAGGAAGTACATAGCAGTAACCGACTACTTCCAGCGAAGAGACAGCAACCGTGCAAATTGAACTTCTTTACCCGCCCACCAACAACGGCGGCTGAAAAATAATAGCTGTAGTGGTAACAAGGGTTAACAAATGCCACTCGTTGTTCGAATTCTCCAATCACGTCCTTGGATTGCATTTTCAACGCGTTCCTTGTGGGCGCATTGGGGCAACTCTTCCACCCATATAATCTGTCCACCTGTTCACATCGAACACCATTCATTTAACTCAACGATACTCAACCGCCAGACCAGATAACCAAAAGAAGCAACAACAAAATAGTGAACGGCAGCAGCCCATGGCTCAAAGAACTCGAACCAGCAATCTTGAACGCCCATGACATGAAGAAAGGTGGGTGATCACGACAAACTGGAACAATATCACATTACACCAAAGTTTACCTCGTTCAGCGCAACCACGAAAGGAGTGTGTCGTGATTTCAGAAGACCGAGGGACTCGATGGTTTATGGCTCCAATCCATGCATGATATCAATGACCAGAATGGCTATATCACATAGACTAGAACCCCGGGCCCTTACATTAGTAAAAGACTCGTGGCCTGGTGTATCGATAACAAGAAGACCAGGAACTCTCAGTTTAGCATCTGTTTTCAGTTCTTTTGTTCTCTCCCTAATGTTCTCCATCGGAAAATATGTAGCTCCTATCTGCTGAGTAATACCACCAGCTTCTCCCTCTTGCACATTCGTTCGCCGAATACAATCAAGCATATTTGTCTTACCTGCACCAAAATCGCAACAAACCTTCATTATTTGATCATAAGTTTGACCGTGCTGCATGCAGATTTCCTTCTCCCCCTCTTCAGCAGGAGTGAACGAGAAACTACACTTGGGCATGAAAAATGGAAGTCAGTACAACTCACACCTTCAGCTATAAAAAATGAGCCACTGTGGCAAACTCCGGAAAAAGCAATCTGCTATTCAGAAGCCAATAAACAAAGACACCAAAACAGCAAGAAAAGCACACATACAGTAAACTGCACAGCACACTCGTCCGCTGCACAATATCACCTGCCAGCTTGTATAAATCAGGTCATACATTCCCATACCGGTATCAACGTGACCAAATATACAGCATATCGGTGACCTCAGATCCTCCGCACTTCTCTTCTTCAGAGCTTCTGCTATTCGAACTTTTCTTCTCACCTTCGCCTCTTGGTGTTTCCTCAGGTCCACATCGTCCTTGCTGTCCTCATTTTCGCCCTCATCCTCCCCATCCTCGTCTTCACTTTCCACAACCTTCGCCTGTGATTTCGAAGGAGGTGCAGACTTCTTCTTTGGAGAAGAAGGTTTAGTAACAACTGGAGGGGCACTTGGAGGAGGAATCGTAACATTCCCAGCTTTTACTGGGCCGTCATCAGCTTCTTCCTCAGCAAATGCACTCTTGATTGCAGGAAGGTTAACTTCCTCATAGCTCTTAGCATCCCAGTCCTCTTCTTCCTCTTCCCCTTCCACCTGAACAAGTGCCAAATGTCACTCAAAATCGGCCAGATGCGCATATCATAACTAGGTGGCCGAGAGCCAGAAAACACCCACCATGACCTCATCTTTGCAGGACATAAATCCAGTGCCAGTTGAAAATATCACACAACCAAACAGGTTACGGTTTGTTCTCATAGGCAAACTCATTTCCTTCCATCTCTCTCCACAACACTCGAGAGTAATTTCCAAACTAGCCAATGCATTGTGTAAATGAATACGGCCTACACTTATTTACAGCAAATTGTACCAGCTTAGCTCACCTCCATTGGAGCTACTGGTTCAGGTTCCGCAACTGGCTCTGGTATTACCTCCAGCTCTGGTTCCTGCACTGCTGGCTCTGCCAACTCCGCTTCTGCTGGAACAGCAAGTGCTGCTTCAGCTGTTCGTCCCGCTGCAGCTGGCTTGCGCCTTTTCGCGTTTCATACTTGGGTTTCCTAGGACCGGATGTCTCCTCTCCTGTGGGACTGTCCTGATCCGCGGGGATTCCAAAGTGCTCAAGCATTAAAGCCAATCGTCGAAGCTCCCCCTTTTGCCTTGCTGTCAACAACTTGCCCTCTTTCTTCATCTGCAGCAGCTTTTCTTTCTCACGCTCCTTGCGCCTGCGCTTGGATTCTTCTTTCTGCCGCTCTAACTCCTCCAACCTTTGCTGCTCTTCCTCTGCTCTCCGGCGTTTCTCCTCTTCCTCTGAGTGATGGCAAGGTTACAACATTCATCACTCTTTACAATCCTCGCAAAAAAAAACCGAACCTGGACTCTACCCTTACGCCTCAATATCCAACTCCAATATATACTATTAAATCAACAAACAAATAACCTGGATTCATAAATTACCTGCTCCAGCCTTTGCAGCCTTTTCCTTCTCTTTCTTCTTCTTTTTTGAAGCTGCTGACTCTGTGACTACTTCCGCTTCAGGCGGAGCAGATCCAGCAGCTGAAAACTTCTCCGCAGCTGTAGGTTCCTCCTCTGCAATTGGAGCAGATGATACAGGAGGAGCAGGCACAACAGCCTCCGCGGCAGACGAAGCAGGGGGTCTAGATTTGCTTGGGCCTTCCAATTCTGCAAGAATTTCATCAAGGTCCTCTTCCTCTTGAGCGGTTCGTCCACTCTTTTTCCTTTTCTTCTTCTGCTTGCCCTTCGGCTCTGCAGGAACTGCGGATGGCGCTGCAGCTGCTTCTCGACGCAGCGCTGTCAGAAACACAAAGAAATCCTTGCTCTTGAAGTTAAGGATGTAAAATACGGACTCAAACCGTTGGTAGCCAAATTGCTCAGGCACGACTATCATCCATCAACAGGTGATTCGACGCAGACACGTCCACTGTAGTAGCATGTGATCACAAACAGCAGGCCGACGTTACCATGAGCCAAAACGAGGACTAAGAATTTGAGGACTAATCCAGCAACCGGTTCATTTCACCAACCTCTTCGCACCACCGGTGCCGACACCATCAGCGAAGAGGGGGGGAGACCTGGAGGTGGACGACGGGTCAGCGAACCTTAACGAATGACTCCAAAACCGCCAGCTGATTCTGTTTTCTAAAAGCGGAAGTATCAAAGATGCTTTATGTCACGGATGTCCAACTTTGATAGAACCTGGAGCCGGACGTCACTGCTGGTCAGAGCGCGACAGTTCTGGGGGCGGGTTCCGGTGATGGTGCAACTGCACCCGTGCAAGAGCTCGGGGGATGGTGTCTGTCCCCGCCAGGGATGGGGCTCGGACTGCATTGCGCTCCCAATCCCGCCCTCGCGCAGTCACTCGGTCGTTGAAGATGAAACTTGTGCACAGCCACCATCACCCACGAGGCACTTATTCCGCGGTGGGTCCCAGCCCCATCCCTCCCCTGCCCCGAACATTCTTTCGGAGTACCCTCCAACTCACCGACAAAGCTCGCAGATCCTACCAGGCCCGCATTTTTTCCGCTGTCCAAGGGAGATCTAATTTTTTCTGGTAGTTGCACAGTACTGTACATATGTCGACGGGCTGTTTGGAAGCCAACATCAGCACCCGTAGTAGATCGGCCATAGCCTATTCTCCGACTGCAGCTTGTGTCAAACCCTTTGCAATAGACTTGAGGTCGCTTTGTCAAGTGCACCGCGGAATAGGGTCACTCCTCCTAGAGTCTTTTGCTCCAATTGCTGTATCAGTAGAACAGCACGGTCCATGACATTGTGATCGTCCAAATTTACCCTTCTCACTATAGTGCCAACATATGATGCGCGCTCTGCTGATGTTATTGGTTTTGCAAGCTGGTGTCATTGAAACGGTATGCCAGACTTGGGCTCATTACTTTCTAATCATCTAAGATTGACACTTGGATATTGTGAAGCTGTGGTCTGATTTGGAGACTTTTCAACCTTGATGAAGACTTTTAATGGGAATGGTATTGTTTGATTAATGGTGGTCATGATGTCAGTGCAGTTGCTGATCAGCCTTTCTGTTGAAATTTCTGGAAATTCAATTTGAGTGAATGAAAGGCTCGAAAGTATGTTCGAACAGCTTCCATTTCATAACTGTGCAGGAGTAGGTTGGCAATGTCCTTACAGTTGAGTGGATGACGAAATATTTGTGTTGAGTTGGGTTGGTTAGTGGTTTGAATCTCATCTCTGAAATCCAAGCCTCGCATGATATGAAATTAAGAGCATAAGCAAATCTCTTGTTGATTAAATATATGTATTTAAAAAGTAGCATACATAGAAATAGAGGGGATTTAACTGCTTTATTTCATAGAAATAGGTTGGAAACTTGAACAAATTTTTTTATGTACTTTCAACTCTATTTTTTTAACGGTTGGAAAAAAACAGTAAATGAACAAAAATGTTTTATACTTGTTATTCTTAATTATATATATATATGTGCACTAAAAAAATCAGATCTAAATATGATTATTAATAACATGAATTAATAAGATTATAACGTTATTTATGTTTTTGTATAATATATTGATTTTGTGTTATATGAGTGGCTTATTTTATTAGGCTTTTAATATAAAGAGATGTGCACTCTCATGGTTGAAGAGTGTTACTATATTATACACAATAAGTATTGCTGAAAAAAAATGTTAGAAATTAAAACAAGGGATGAATTTTGGATGCACCCAAGTAATTTTGAAAGCAAGGTTGAGCCATGCTATGCATAGAGATTAAAAAAAGCAGTAGTTCCAATACTCTCTATAATAGCTTGGATAATAAAAGCATTGGATAATCTACATTGGTAAAAAAAAGAATTTGATTGGACTCTAAGAAAGAATTTTATATAGAATTTCTAGCACATAGTTAGAATTGTAGAGATCAATGGCAAACTTAGAGTTTTTAAATACATTTATACTAAAATATTATCATAAATCAAAAAGTTCATATATCAAGAATTATTATTATAATATTATAAACAGATAATAAAGATATATAAGTAAAGAGAAAAATTGAAGAAAAAACTATCTAAGAGGTGTCCATGCAAATAAAAGAAAAAAATCTTTGTTACAGCAATCTCCTTAACATGTTAGCTTCTAGTAATGATTTGTTATCTATAGAACTTGTAAAATAAAAAATTGCCAAAAATTTAAAAGAATCTCCAATATAAGTTGACATAGATTTAGTAGTTTATATAATGCACAATGCATTGAACTTTGGAAAGTCATATTAGATACTACAAATGAACTAAAGAATGTGGAAGAGAGAGGTCTACAAAAAGATATGGAAACAAAGTTAAAGATTTAAAAAAAAACAAACTTTTAAAGCTTTGGTTGTAATATATAATTAAAAAATAAAGATGTCTATACTAAATAAATATAATGAAGGAGGATTCTTTAGATCCTCTAGATATAAAAATCAATGATATTAAGTTCCAAATTTGTTGACTTTAAGAAGACTTAAAGTCCCAATACCATCATTCATACCTAAAAGAGGATTTGGATGAATTAGATTTTATTTGGTAATCTTTGGATGAAGAGGCAACATAATACTTTGAGGAGTTCATTATCATTATTAAATTTGATACAAATGTAATAAATATAGAAAATATATTAATAAGCTATAACAGATCAAGTGATAGCGAGTTGTTAATATGTAACAATCTCAAATCATTGTTTAAAAGAGACAACTTAAATTCCTTGATGATAAGGGAATATTGTTGTTATAATTTGATTGGGAGCTTAAAGGTGATTTTGGGAAAAAATAAATGCATTGAGAAAGTAATATGCCACTTTTGAGAGTGGAAGAGTGCATGGAATTGGAAATTAGAGGATTAAAAGAAAAGCTTAGACAAAAAGAAAAAAAAAAGATGAAAGTGTTGTGCATATTGACAAGTTTTTGTTTAAAAAAATTTGATTGCAACCTTGTATTTAATAGAATAGGATGCTTGTCTGTAATGGAAAGTGATGATTGATTTATATTTTTATAAGAATAAATTTGGAGTTGAAAAGAAAGCATTGTTTGGCAATGGAATAACAAAGTACAGTGCAAGGAATACAATGAATAAACTACTAGATGTATAAAAGAGTCACATCATCCAAAAAATAAATGAACTATATTACTATTATAAATAAAAATTAATCAAGCATGAACACAGTAAACAAGGTTCAAATTAGATGAACAAAGTACAAGAAAGATTTATGCCATAGAATGAATGATATGCCAATAGAATGAAAAAAATTAATTAATGAAAGAGGTGTCAAATTGATAAAGATGGAATAGTAATTTATAAAATAATATAGTAAGATTAGAAGAGATATAAAAATTTAAATTTAAATTTAAAGAACTTTTTAAAATCTTTGATTTAGAAGTGAAAAGACTTATATTTTTTCAACCATAAAGAGGTTAAGAAAATACCACCAACTACCACATAAGTGAAGAGTGAGTCCATGAACTTATTTGTATGTATTTATTTTATTTTGTTCTTTTTTTAAAATAAAAAATAAAAAAATTGTGTGTATTAATTATGCAAAGTAAAAGAAAAGGAATTTTATGTTGTAGAAATCAAGTGAAAGATTCTAATTGTGAGAACCTAAAATTTTCTAAAAATATCTAATAAGTAAATCTATCAAAGATAATATTTATTGTAAAATTTTTTATAAGAAATAAAAGTTGAAATTAAGAGTTGGTAAAAGTGAACTAAAAAATAAATTGAATAAAAGAAAAATATATTTGACTATTAATAAATTTAATTTTAAATCATAAGATTAAAATATTTTATATATTTATAAAATTACAAATCATAAAAATAAATTTAATTAAAAATTTTAATTTTAATTATTTTAAATTATGAAATAAAATAATTTAATTAAAAATTTATATATTAAAATAATAATTAATTAACTTAAAATATTTAAAATTTTTATATTTACTAAAAAATATTTAAAATTAAAAAATGACAAAGAAAAATAAAATAACTATGAAAAAATGATAGTATAGAGTAAGTAAGAATTTCATCTAAATTTGAGATTTTTACTCAATTTTATTATGTTTTAAATTTTTAAAGTAATAAAAATATCACTTGTTGTATAAAGACATTTAAGATCTTTACACATGTAATCATTATCTACTTGATTCACAATTCTAAATTAAAACCTTTATATCTCAAAATTGATAAATAGAAGTATATACTAAAATATAAATTATACATATTTATTATATAGATATTTGAATAAAAATATAAAATAATAACTAAAATAAATTTTATAAATTTTTATCTGATCTTAATGACTAGATATGTTAGGTGGTTTAAATAATTTTTAATAATAATCTCCCTATGAGAATTTTCTTTAGTTTTTTCTAAAAACAAATTTATATAGTTTAAAATAGTAATTATTACTACTAATAAAAAATATCTTCTAAAAATATTATAATTTTAAAATACAAACCAAGGTAGCAAAAGACCAAAGAATATTTGCCAAAAGAAGAATAATTTGCAACTTTTTTTTGCAAGTTACAAAAACTTCAATTTAAAGAAGTTAAATAGTATATTAATATAAAATCCACTCAATCAATTTTTAGCAATTTTTTTTATGAAAGTTAGGTAGAAATTAATAAAGTCTTATAAATCTTCTATTCTACTATTATAATAATCTATATATCCTTCTATTAGCAATTTTTAAAAAAAAACAAGATATAGTCATTGCCACCTAAGAAGTAGGAATTTGATCATAAAATCAATCTATTACATTAACATTAAGATAGCTGATGTGTATTACACAAGAAACTATAGATTTTTTGTTATTCAAACGATACTAAGCACAACCTCAACTATAAGTCTATCATTAATATTGTTGATATTGATTGGCTATTGTGTAGGTAAAAAGATTGGTAAAGATCCAAAATATGTAGAAATAATTCAAATATAAGTTTATTAGATATTTTTTTTTAGATTTTAATAGCTAATAAATTAAGCTTAGATATAAAGTTTATATTCTATATTATCTTTTATATTGAAGAGACTTCCTCCACTTTAGTAGGACCATAAATGGATCAAATCATGGTAGAATAGGTAGAACAAAACAATGCCATTACTTCTAAGACAAAATTAAGAATAGACTCCTAAAATATTTTTTATAAAAATGGCAAGATTGATACTTGAGAGATGGATGTTTGTAATACAAGGTCAAAATCTGATCTTGAGGCACAAAAACAAGGACCTATGGCAAATGGAGGTTCTTTTGAAAAATAAAAGGATAAAATTAGAAAGCTAGTTTCAAGAGCATTTTAAGAGTATAAGATTTTTAGGATTATGACATGAGAAAGTTCTTTAATAAGATAGTAAAAGATAAGATTTTGTAGACAATAAAGTAATGCAGGTAATAAAAATTAGTATATATTTTAGATTGATTTCTAATACTTTATATTTTATTTAAGATTGGATTTTTATAATTGTATGAATTTCTAAGAAATATATTTAATTATTAAATTTTATATTAATTTAATGATATAATTAAAAGATATTTAGCTATATATATAAAAAGATATTTGAATTAAAATATTTAAGATCAATTATAATTTTTTAGATATATAAATATCTATAAATTATATAAAAAATAAACTTATAGTGTTAATAGAATACACTACAACAAAGTCTTATATTAAGCTTGAACAAAAGTTAATATTTAAATTCTAAGAATTAAGTACTAAAATTCTTCATCAAACTTGGAATAGGAAGCCAAGCAACATTAATGAGAGTTTTATTACAATAATTATCAACTTATTAATTAGACTTCTTTCAAATTTTATAAATTTATATATGATTTTTTTAAAAAATTTAAAAATTTAAAGATAATTCAATAGTCCAATTAGAATTTAATGCTATAATAATCTACTAATTAGAATTTAGAATATGTTGAGGATTTACTTAGGATTTGCTTAGAATTTGATATAATATTTTAAAATTTCTAGAACTTAGGATTTAGGATTTAATAGGATTTAAGATTTGATAAGATTTAGAATTTAGAATTTGAAAGGATTTAGACTTTAAATTTGTTGAAATACAAGTTTTAGGATTGATAAGATATAGGTTTTAGAATTGATAAGATATAGATTTTAGAATTGATAGGATGTAGGTTTTAGAATTAATTGGGTATAGGTTTTAGTATTGATAGGATATAGGTTTTAGAAATAATAAGGTATAGGTTTTAGAATTAATAGGATATAAGATATAAGGTATAAGGTTATTTAAATTTAGAATTTCTATGAGAGTTGAAGTTGTTTGAGAATTTAATTTTTAATCACCTTATTTTTTTGATTACAAGATAATTATAAGATATAGAAAAATTTCTTCCACAATCAAATCCTTGGTGTATTTTCAAACTAAAGTTCACATAATATAATACTACAAAGTATTTAAAAATAATATTATCTTAATATTTTCAAAATATTTATAGATTATTTTTGTTCAAATTGGCAATGGCATTTTAGATGATATTTTACTTGACTAAAGATTTGGAATTAATTCTATTTCTAAAATTTAAAATATATATAATTAAGCTTATTAATATCTAAGCTTATATTAAATTATTTTAAAATAGCTAATAAAAAAATATTCAAAATTATTAAATTAATATCAGTATATATTTAGAAATTAATATAAATTTATAATTAATTATAACAAAAAATTTAAAAAAAGCTTATAATTTGCTCCTTGGCCAACTTTGATTTGAATCAATTAAAATTTGTTATAATTAGAATAACCATTGAATGACTATTTGTAATAATAGAATATATAAATCTATTTTAGATTAAATCTGAAGCTATCCAAAATTCTTTTTTATTATAATTTATCTAAGAGTTTCACAAATGTGTTATTATAATATAATTACCTCATATAAAAACTAAATATTAGTGATTACAAGACTACTATCTAATTATTTTAAGTTGATAAAGATCCAATCTATATATATATATATATATATATATATATACACACACATATATAAGTTTTATAGAACTTTTTCATATCTTAATGGCTAATGGATTAAATTTAGCTAGCATATTTATCTTTAAGGCTATATTTTAAATTTAAAAAGATTATATCTTATTAATAAGGCCATAATTTGGTCAAAATGAGTAGAAGTAGGAATAAAAATAATAATTTAGTTGATCCTACAACAAAATAAAGGTTAAATTTGTACTAAATAAACTATAACAATTATTAGATTGATATCCAAGAAACAATTGTTTGTAAGATGTGATCAAAATTTAATCTAGAGATGCTAAAACAACCACCTATAGCAAATATGTTGTTCTTTACAAATTAACAAATGATATTAAAGAATTAGTTTTAAAAAAGTTCCATAAGTAAAAAAATTGCTTGATTATAGTTTTAAAAGAATCTTTCAAAATGACAATCAAAGTCAAGGTTTTTTTTAGAAATAATTATTCAAAAATAGTAATAATAGGATATTGATTTTGGATTCATTTCTTGTATTTTGATTTTTATCTATTCTTAATCTTTAGTAAATATAAAAATATATTTAAGTAGACTATTCTTCTTAAGTTTCACATTATTTTAATAATACAATTAGAAAATACTTGGTTATATATATAAAGAGATTTTAGAAATTAATGATTTATATTTATTAAAATTTATTGTAATATCTAAGGATTTATTCAATAGATTAATTTAAAAATCAAAGTTCTCCTAAAAGGCATCAAGATTGAATTAAAACTTAAATTGGAACAAGATTTAATTATAAATTATGAGATGTAGTTGCTACAATTTTTCATCAAATTTGGAATAGAAAATAAAGTGACATTAATAAAGTTGTTTTTGTAAGATCTCCCATTTTGTAAGTTTTATTTGTCTAATAATTATTCATTATAAGAATTAAGGTGTCAATATATAAATGGGCTATAATTTGTTAATGTTCACTAATTACAATTAAGATTTGTTAGAAAGATTTGAAGTTGTAATGATGCAAAAAGAATCACAATGTTTAGTATTTCTATTAGATTGAGAATCTTAAGAAGAGTTTCTTTAAGCACTTTGTTTTAGAATTAATGCCTTATAGATTAAAATTAAGATTTTATTTTATTTATAGATATTAAAGACTATTCAAGTTTATAAGATAATTATAGATATATAG
Source organism: Physcomitrellopsis africana (assembly GCA_036785485.1). Taxonomy (NCBI): domain Eukaryota; kingdom Viridiplantae; phylum Streptophyta; class Bryopsida; order Funariales; family Funariaceae; genus Physcomitrellopsis; species Physcomitrellopsis africana. Next base: position 186,874 of record JAWRVF010000388.1, on the reverse strand, counting down.
AATATTTTCTTCTATAACTAAATATTCAATATATTTTTAAATTAGACTTCATGTAATATAATACTAGCTAATAGAAATTTAATTTATTCTTTAAAAAAAATACCTTGATTATATTGATATAGTAGAAATATTATAAATTAGAAAATTAATATTTTAAATAAATTTAAATTTTTTATGTCCAATTTTTACAACCATAATATAAAAATAAAAAGTATATAAGATATTAAAGAATAGAGAATAAGTTAAAGTAGCAGATTTAACATTGCTAGTAGCCAATATAAGAGAACAAAGTCTAGTTATTGCATTAGACTTGAAATCCAATTTAATAGCAAAAAATTATAGAGCCATCATCAAACATCTAATCATGCACTAAAACAAATATAAACAATGTTATTCTAGAGCATTCAAAAAGAGCTTGAAAATCAACAATAAGATGTACATAGAGAATTTCAACTTATTATTTAGTACCATTTCCTTAAATTGGCAAAACTTAAAATATCACAAATAGGCAAGGCTTGTAGAACTAAAATCATTCTATTCAATAAAACAAATATTGATTTAAATAAACTTTGTGAGAAACTTTATAAAAAATAACAAAGAAGAAAATTGGCATTAATAAAAATCTACAAAATAACAATGCTATTATATAATATAGAATAGAAGAGTCTATTTTAATTATAAAAGATATAATCAATTTGATATTATAATTATAAAAAATATATTATTAAAAAAATAAATATAAAATTATATATATTAAATTTTTTTAATATTAAAAATGATATATATATCATTTTAATAAGATATATAAGAGGTATATAATGATATAAAATGATATTGTACTATAAGAGGTATTGCTCCTTGCTTGCTTTTGCGAAAGAGGGAATAAAATAATTTACTTTTTTTTTCTTAAAATTTCTTTAAAGGCAACTTGATTACATGGTTAATAAGCCTATAATAATATATGTATGAATTTAAACAAATTACAAGTCATTTCTATAATAATCTCTAATTTAACTTGAATCTTTTATAAATAAGTATAATTAAGCAAAAATATGATATATACCACACATTAATAAATGATACACTATCAAGCACATTTCACATTCAACAAGCTTAACACAATTTAGATTTCTTAACTATTATTAGTTTTGTCAATATATTTGTTGCATTCACTTTTTTGATCTATACTTTTTGAAATAGGTGGAACTAGTAGCAAAAAAATATATTGAAAAAATTATTGATTTTAACATTTTTTTTATTTTCTTGTAGCTAAGTTTACTTCTATTTATATCATATTAGCAATAATTGCACGACATGATTTAGAATTGGAGTAATTGGATGTTATTATGGATTTCTTAAATAGAAAATTAGAAAAAAAAATCTACATATATTAGAATAAAGGATTTAAAAAATATAAAAAAAAAAATACTAAGGATAATAAAATAGAAGTATTTTAAAAGACATTACAAATATTAATATCATATTTCATATGAAACATGAGAAAAGAAGAAGCATCAATAAAATATTTTATGCTAATTTTATTAGTAATTTTAATAAAAGAATGATTTTTTCTTATATCACCTATTTTAAAAACTCCTTTATTTTTTTATATACCTATTTAAAACTACTTGCTTTATTTCTTTCAAATAATTATATAAGATGCCATGTTTGGATTTTTTTTGTAAATCTATTTTTTCTTTTATTATTTTTTAATTATTCATAGCTTCTTAAAATATAGAAGGCTCATTATTTTTTATAATTAAAATAAATGATATTGTACTTAGATAGCCAAATCTATTAAGAATTATATTCTTTTTTATAACCTACATGCCTTTACCTTTCTTCATCATCAATTATTTTAGATATAGAAGCATTTTAGATCTTTTCAATATTATATAATAACTAAAGAACATCAATCTCTATCTAAACAATATTATATGTAATTTAATTTTCTTTCTTCTTATATAAACTACTATCTTTTAGCATATAGATTTTATCAAATTTTAAATCTATATTCACAATAATTTTACTTATATTTAGATCCTATATTTTATATTCTTTCACAAATTTTTTAAAAGTTAAAAAATAATAATTTCTATCTATATGATCTAAATTTAATCTTTTTTCTTCTTAAAAATAAATATATGATGGATATTCAAAGATTCTAATCTTTTAATAAATTATAAATCTATTATATCACATCCCTTCAAATAATCTTATATTTAATAGCTATCAAGGACACGAACTAAAAAAGATGCATAAATTAGTGAAATCTATGTAAAAAAAAAATGAAAAAAAAAAATTAAGGAAGTATATGTATTTAAAAAGAAAGTCAAATAGCTATTGCCAAAGACTAGAAAATAGAAAAGACTCTTGAACTAGACTAGAAGCAAGAAAAGAATTGACAAGAGTGGAAAAGGCTTCACTCTTGTCTCTATATATACTATCTATCAGTATTCTATAGGACTTTCAACACATGTCCAATTCGCAAGACATATGTCAAACTTATAAGACAAGTTTTCTACATGTGCGCCACATACTTAGCTTGTTTCACAAGCTATCAACTATGTGCAATACGTGGCCAGCTTGTTGACCAAGTTTCTAGCCTATCAATCACCTATAGCCATGTATAAAAGTGAAACTATATCTATGAAGCTTCTAAAAATCTTCTTTCTAAGATACTATCAAATTATTTTATTTCTATTTATTTCTATCTATCTATATTAACTAAATAATTATTAAAGTAATTTTTATGTCTATAATATTATCCCTCTTTTTAGGAACAAGCTCTATAAAAAGCAATGATTACATGTTGAAGAAGTCTAAAATATGTCAAATTGTATTTGCTATATATTTTAATCTTTGTTTCTTTTAAAGGTAATTAATAGGTCTTCTCAGCCATCAATAATGTTTCATATCAAGGCAAGAGATTACCTTGTTATTTAATCATTGTTAAGGCCTTTATAACTTCTTTGAAAGAAAACATTTAAAACACCATCAAGAATAGTTCCTACCTCTAAAAGTATCACCAAACATCCAAAGTCTCTTCCAAGGTCGTGATACCAAACATGCTGTATCTTTCCATTAGTTCGAGGAAGAATATATTATTTTTGAATATCTTTATCTCTATTCCATTATCTTGAAGATTGTGATAGTCGTAATGTCTCTTCTAATAAGTCAGCAAATGATGGCTCTTGAGTTGAATTTATTAGTTGTTAATTTTTTATTTTTTTGACATAAATAAATTCAAAGAAATAGCAAACAATGATACAAGATAAAATAAAAGCTCTATTGAACTTGCTTTCTTTTAGAATAAAGATTTTTTTAACTCTTCATCTTAATTTTGACGGATGTCATTGATAAAACGTATTGACTTTTGTTGATGCATTTACTAGATTCTTAGATGGCTCCCATGTGCTTTCACTAATATTATATCTATGCTAATGTACAAGATATTCTAACCGATTTTAATGCCACCTTGAATCTAAGATCTCTTCCACCTCAAAATTTTCATTATTATCTATTTCTATAGGAGGCAGTGGCATTTGCATTCTTTCTTGTATATCTATTGTCTTATATGACTCAAATAGTGACACATGAAATACATGATGGATCTTTATAGATTTTGGTAGGCATAATTGATAAGCAACTGGATTAATCTGTTTACAAATCAAAAATGATTCAAGCCTACAATAATCTAGTCTATCACAAGAACAAATAGTCTTAATATTATAATGAAATAACCATATTTTATTGCCTATGTAGAATTGAGGGCTGTTCCTTGTGATAGACATCTATATTTATCTTTTGTCATTCTTGAGCTTCTTTTAATTGTGCCTTCATTGTTGTATGTAGCTTTGACAATCAATTTGTCAAATCTTCTTCTATAGGATTATTATCTTTTAAAAAGTCAAAAATATCAAATTATGGATGATAACCATTATTGGTAAAAAATGGAATTTTTTGAATAAAAGAATGTACCAAATTATTATAAGTAAATTTTGCCAATGGCAAAATAATTGTGCAATAATCTTGATAATAATTGATGGTATATTTCAAATATTATTCCAAAACTTGATTTATCCATTCTATTTGTCCATCAATTTGAAGGTAGAAAGTTGAAGATAGTTTTATATCCACCTTCAATATTATGAAAAAAAAATTTTAAAATCTTAATACAAGTTACATCTTTCTATCTAATATAATATCTCTTGGTAATCCATGATAGTGATAGATATTATTAAGAAAGAATTTAGTTGTTTCTTCACCTATAATAAATTTTATACATGATACAAAATATGCCATCTTAGTGAAACAATCTACGATTATAAATATAAAATCATATAAACTTGAATTTGAAAGATCTATAATAAAATCTATAGAAATAAAAGACCAAGGTTGTTTTGATATAGGTAATAATTGAAGAAATCCATAAGATTAATAACAAGGAGTTTTTGATCTTAAACAAATGTCACATGACTATACAAATTTTTTAACATCCTCCCACATTTGAGGCCACCAAAAATCTCTTAATATTAGCTTTAAAGTCTTATTATATCCAAAATATTTTGATATAAGAAAGTTGTAATGAGCTTCAAGAGCACGTAGTTATGCTTCACCTTCTAAAACGTATAAGCATCTTTTGAAATAAAATAGATTGTTTTTGAATTCAAACAAAGAAGTATCATGAGACTTAGATGACTTATTCTTAATCTCATGAATAAGAGGGTCTAAAGACATACTTAATTGGACTTGCTTGATAAAAGTTGAATCAACATTCAATATTGATTTCATTGCTCAAAGATGAAATTGCTCTAACTTCAAGAAGATCATTCTTTGTTGATCAAAAGCTGAATGTCCTTCTTTTGGTACAAGATAAGAATGTCTAGAAAGGGCATCAAATAAGCCTTGTTGTTTTTCCAATCAATAAGTGATAATGAACTCGAATCTTGATAAAGATATGCTCCAACAAGCTTAATGACAATTCAATATGCATGCTGATATGAAGTATTTAAAATTCTTGTGATTTGTATATATTGTGATTTGGCTAGAAGCACCTTCTAGATAATGACGCCATTTTAAAAAAGAATCCACAATTATAAAAAGTTTTTTATCATAGATTTTATAGTTGATTTGTATTATTGAAAATTTCTTAAAATAAAAAGCTACTAGGTGGAATTTGTCATCTACTCCCATTTGTGACAATAGTGCATCCACAACAAAGTCTAATGCATCTATTTCCATAAAAAATACTTTAGAAAAGTTGATGCAATACAAAATTGGTGTAGAAATAAAAGCTGTCTTCAAAGCTTCAAACGATGTTTCTACTTCTTTACTCCACTCGAGTTTGTTCTTACAAGTTAAGCATATAAATAGAGCTGCAATTTGAAAAAAGTTCTTGATGAAGATTTGAGAGTAATTGGCAAATCTCAAAAAGCATTACACATCCTTAATTGTTTTTAGAATCTTCTAATTCATGATTCTCTGGACTTTCTTAGGATCCATCTTAAGACTATCATTTAAATTGATATATTCTAAGAAGTCAACTTGAGTAGTATAAAATACACACTTTTCCATCTTAGCATATAATCTTGTATCTTTAAGTTTTTATAATATACAACAAACATGAAGTTCATGTTCTTTTGTGTTCTTAGAATAGATCAAAATATTGTCTAAATAACAGACAACAAAATCATCAAAAAACTCACAAAAAATATCATTTATAAGATATTGAAAAGCAATTGGTCCATTTGTAAGTCCAAAAGGCATGGCATTATATTCAAAATTTCCATATTTTATTCAAAATATAATCTTCTATTCATCTCCTTCTTTGATATACACCAAATTATATGTTTCTTGTAGATCTATTTTTATATAGATCTTAGCTTGATTTAATTGATTAAAAAATCTAAATATTAAAAGTAGAAGGTATCTATTTTTTATGATAATTTTGTTGAGTCTTTGATAATCTACACACATCCATAGTGATCTATCTTTTTTTTTACAAATAAGATAAAAATTCCAGTTGGAGATTTTGAATGGCATATGAACTTCTAGGCTAAATTTTCATCAATGTATTTTTTAAACTTAGTCAATTCATTATATGATAAATTATACATTGGTCCAAAAGGAAGTTAAATTTTCTCTTTGAGATTGATTAAACAATTATATGGTGTAAGAGATGTAAGATAGCAAGTTAGTAAAGAAACAAGGTGAAGATTTCAGAACTAAAATAATATCAAGAACAAAAAATTGGATGGACAAGAACAAAAATTAGATCAAGAACAAGAGACTAGATTGATATCATAAACAAAGCAACATTTTGGATTGTTCCTAGACTTGTGTTGGCAAGACTGAGATGCTCCTTGGTCTTGCCTCTTATTTATACTACAAGGTTTATGTCCTATAGGACCTTTTAAAAGTATCATAGAAGATTTTAGAAGCTTGAGGAAGATTTTGGAAGACTCTAAAAAGTTTATGGGAGGTTCTAAAAGATTGTAGAAGATTCTAGAGGATTCTTGAAGACTATAAAAGATTTTTAGAAGACTAAAGAAGGTTCTAAAAGGTTTTAAAAGGTTTTAAAAAGCTATAGAAGGTTTTAGAAGACTACAAAAAGTTTTAGAAAGTAATAACTTAAAATATGTCTATGACATCACCTCCCTTTCTAGCGACGAGTTTCACAAGGAGCCAAAGCAATTTGATGATCAAATCACATATGTAAAAAATTTAGAATTCATTGGAGTAGAGAAGCAATATATTCTATCTTATGTTCATTGGTTATCAGTTCAACAGGATCCTTGAGATGGCATTGATGACCTCCACATATAACCTCTGTTAAATCAACATCCCATCCAAGAATTTGCTCTTGGTTGCAACTTTCAAAACATCCCCTGAACATAATTTTTGGTCCATCTAGAGTCATCCTTCCAACTTCAAGGAATATTACCAAAGCTTAGGCATTTGAATCGAGATTTTTGTGATGAGGCTGTATTCCTAAAGATTTCAAACATGGCCTTATTTGATATTGGAATACTCCTTCTTTACCTTGTTTATGTTCTTCATGCCTAACAACTTATGAAAGTTGCAATGGTTCTTCAACCGCTTGTATGGTACAAGAGTCTTTTGACTCTTATTCTTGTAATTTTCTTGAAATGAGAAGATTTGACATGATAACTAATAAACTTCTAGTAGGATCTATTTTATCTTAGAAAAAATACAAGTGCAAGTCTTGGTGTGGCTTTCTCCTTTTTATATTGGTCTTTTATTGTTGATAGAAAGTGCCATTTAGAAGCCGAGAGGTATTGTTGTCTACAAAATCTTCAATGGCAATTGAATCTAAGTTTTTTAGAATATTGTTGGTGGAATTTGTAAACTTTCTTAAGTGCATTCTTGAGGTTATCTGAAGGTTTCCATATTCTTTTGCTAACTCAATAGTCCTTCTAATAGATAAAATATTCTAATTATCCATATCTTATATGAGAATCCAATATTTCATCTACTTCGTATTCAAGTTTTTAATTGACTGCAACTGAGGTTGGTGGTGGAAGAATTCTTCTAATAATATTTGATTTATAATAGATTTTTAAAAGTGAGACATGAAAGACTAGATGAATGCACATGCCACTTGGTAGTTCAAGATAGAAGCTTATTGGATTTACTTGGTGTAGAATTATAAGAGATCCAAATTTTTGATAGTCTAATTTTTGTGATGATCGATTCATTTGTATATTTTGTCGTAGTCGCCAGACACAATCTCCTATCTTGAACTTTGGTTGGTTCTTATGATGAATATCAATATAGTCTTTATATTGATCTTGAGCCATTTGTAATTAGAATTTTAATTCTTTATAGATGGCTTTTGAGTAGGTAGCTTGATTTTTTGCGGTAGGGCTTTCCACATCTTTAATTTGGAATGGATCTGTTCTAAGGTAGTATCCATAGTTTGAAAAGAATAGAGTTTGCTTCATTGAAGAATGTTTGAAGTTATTATTGCAAACTCAGCCAAGCGTAGAAGGTCCGTCCAACCATCTTATTGATAATTTATACTGCAACAAAGATATTGTTCCAAGGTTTGATTCACTCATTTTGTTTGTCCATCGGTCTAAAGATGATAAGCTAATGAGAGGTTGATCTTGACCTTCAATAGTTGAAATAATCCTCTCCAAAAATTTGATATGAATAATGAACCTTGATCTGAAATAATGTCATTTGGAAGACTATATATTCAATAAATATTATTAATAAAAAGCTCTGCTATTTCTTCTCTAAAAATAATCTTATTGCATGGAATAAAATGTGCCATCTTAATAAGATGGTCTACGACTACAAAAATTGAATCTTTTCCATTTGAAATTGAGAGATCTGTAATGAAGTCCATAAATAATGATTGCCATGGGCCCTAAGGAACTGGAAGGGATTGAAGAAGTCCATATGGTTGGTGTCTTGGGATCTTTGCTCGGACACAAATTTTGCATGATTGGATGAATTTTTTCACCAATTTTCACATTTGAAGCCACCAATAGTCTCTTCATATTAATTATAAGGTCTTATTGAAGCCAAAATATCCAATTGTTGGAAGGTCATGTCGTACTTGAAGAATTTGAAGTCTTGTAGGGCCTAAAAGAACATATAAGAAATCCTTGAAATATAATAATCCATCCTTAAATTTGAAATTGTTGTTTTCTTCGATATGTGTATTTTTTAGACATTATTGAATGTTCTCTGTAAATAGATTTGTTTTTATTGCTTTTTGGATTTCCGTCTTAAGAGTTGTATCTATATAGATAGATATTATTAATATTTTTAATTACAAATAGGACAACTTTAATATGATTGATTTTTGTTGATCCAATACAATGTCTCCTATTTTTGGCACAAGATATGATTGTCAAGAAAGGACATCCGATTTTTCTTGAAGTTTTTTTAGAGGATATGTAATCACAAAATCAAATCGAGATAATGACATATTCTATCGTGCTTGTCGGCAATTCAAAACTTGAGCACTCATAAAATATTCCAAATTTTTGTGGTCAAAATATACCATGATCTTGTATTGAGTCTTCTCTATTAAATGGCACCACTCTTCAAAAGCATCAACAATTGCTAATAGTTCTTTATCATGGATCTTGTAATTGATCTCTACAGCTAAAAATTTTCAAGAGCGGAATGCTACTAAGTGTATTTGACCATCATCACCAGTTTGAGAGAGTACAAATCCAAGTGCAAAATCTAAGACATTTGTTTCCAGAATGAATGGTTTTATTGGATCTACGTGGACAAATATAGGGGCTGAAGTGAAAGATTCTTTTAGCTTCTTAAATGCTTCTTTAGCCTTCTTATCCCAAATAAATTTTTCCTTGCTTGTGAGTTGCATTAATGGAGTTGCAATCTTAGAATAGTCTTTGATGAAGATTTTATAAAAATTTGTAAATCCCAAGAAACATTTTACACCTCTAATTGATGACAATTGTTTCCACTCTATGATAGTTTGTATCTTCTTTGGATCTATGGAAATCTCATTTTTAAAAGCAATATATTCCAAAAACTTGACTGATGATTGATGGAAAGAGCACTTCTTTAATTTGGTATACAATCCACTTTCTCGTAGTTTCTTTAATACCTTATATATATAATATTTGTATTCTTGTTCATTCTTAGAGAAGATCAAGATATTGTCCATGTAGATGACTACAAAGTCATGTAAGTATTTTCATAAGATATCATTCATCATGTGTTAAAAGACTACAGGTGCATTTGTAAGTCTAAAAGGCATAACATTATACTCGAAATGTCCATACCTTATACAAAATGTTGTCTTCCATTGATTTCTTTCTTTAATCTTGACTAGGTTGTAGATGCCTCTCAAATCAATCTTTGTAAAGATCTTTGCATATCCTAATTGTTCCAATAATCATGAGATTAATGATAATGGATTGTGATTTTTTATAGTTACCTTATTCAGACCTTGATAGTCAACACACATACATAAAGAACCATATTTCTTCTTCACAAATAAGATAAAAGCTCCTGTAGGTGATTTTGAATGTCTAATAAAATTCTTGGCTAGATTTTCATCAATATATTCTCGCAAGGTGATAAGCTCCATTTGTGATAGATTATAAATTGGACCAAATAGAAATTGAGCTCCATCTTGTAATTTGATTGCACAATTATAAGGACAGTGTTCTGATAATATGTCTATTTTTTTCTTTTCAAATACATCTTTAAGGTCATGATATTGACTAGGAATATCTTGTTTCAGTTGCTCTATTGGATCTTTCATTGGGATAGCATATAATGCAAATATTGTCCTTTTTTTTGCTACATGTATAAATACTTTAGCTCTAAGGAATGGAGTAGCACCTTGTTTCTTCTTTTAATGTTTGAATCTTGAAAAAAACTTTTGCAAACTCTAATTAATATCAAGATTATGTAGCTCAAACCAAGGGAGTCTAATGACAATAGGATTTGTCAGACATCAAATAATATTGAAAATAATTTGTAATACTTGATCTCCTAGTATCACTTTTAATGGTTGAATTTCTTCAATAATATCTCTTAATGTAAGATTTTGACCATCAATGACTTCAATGAGTACAAGATGGATCTTCTTTACAAATACTAGATCATGCTTAGTTGAAAAATCCTTATTCATAAAGCATGTTGAGGCTCTAATATCTAAAAGGACTTTGGCAAAAATCTCTTATTTTAGAGTTCTTATATATACAAGTATAAAATAGGATGTCGGGTCCGGAGGTAAGAAGAGACCTTTTTCTGGTACTTTAGATTTGGGAATATCCAACTGTAAGGTACATATTGTAGCTGGACATTTTCATTTTCACTTTCAAATTCAAATATTATAGCTCATGCTTTAAATTCTCTAAACTTGTTTGAATAGTTTGCTGCCTTGTCATTGAATCTTCCATAATATAGACATAGATTTTCTTCCTGACGTTTAGTCTTTTTTGTTGGTGTTACTGGCTTGAATTGAGTCGCATCAATCTACATAGGTTCAGGATATGTTAATGGCTTCTTTGATATTCTTGAAGATGTAGCAAACGTACTTTGATAAGTATTGCTAAAAATTGATCGCCTCTCTTGTCGAAACTCAAATAGGAGATTGTCACAAGTAATGGCTTGGACTATGAGTTCTTCTAAGCTTTTAAGTCTTGGCATTGTGATCAATAGATTCTTTATATTGTCCTTTAGGCCATAACAAAATCGAGTCATAAAAGCCTTATCATTCCAATCTAGATTACAAGTAAGTTATTGAAATTCTATGGCATAAATCATAGTTGAACATTGTCTTTATCATAGATTTTGAATCTTCTTTTTAGCTATCATCTTTCAATCACTATCTCCAAATGTAATAGTAAATCTTTCCATAAAAGCCTCCAAATTGTATAGGATTAAAAAATTCTTTTCCAACACTAAAGCAAACCATAATCAAAGACTTTCTAATAAAAGGATGTCCACAAAAGTAACTTAGGTGAATCCATCTCGATAACAAGAAGAATATAGTCATAAATAAAGTTGTATTTGTTGTACAATCCTTTGAAAATTGGATCTTGATTAGCTTGCTTTCCTTAATTGAATAATCTCTTGTTGCAAATTATGAATCTCTCCCTTAGCTTCTTTGGATACTTGTTCTATTTGTGGTTCTTTTTTTGGATTGAAAAAAAATACCATTTCTTCTCATACAATATCCAAAAGAGCTCAAAGATCTGCAAGAGTCACCACTCTATTCTCTATTTGTGAGGATGCACCTCCATTATCCTGATCTATTTTCATATTGACAAAGAAAAAATCAATGGATTTATATTATCCATGCCAATATATAAGATATTCTAGTCAATTTTGGCGTCGCTGTCATACTACGTGAAGTCTTGCTCGAAAATGCTCCAGGCATCTAGTTGTGGAAGATTAAAAAAAAAAAAAAAAAATCGCAACAACAAGATCCTAACAACTTTAATAGAATCCTAAATAATTTTTATTAAATTTTAATAATATTAATCAAGCTTTGATCCAATCTTAAAGAAATTATAAAAAGAATAGCAAATGAATTATATATTAATTATAAAAAATAATATATAAAATAATAATTTTAAAAAAAATTTAAAATAGAAATTTTAAAACCTTGATTAAATCCTAAGTCAAACCTTAATAAATCCTAAAATAAATCCTAACTAAATCCTAACTAAATCCTAGTCAACCCTGATCAAACCTTAACAAATCCTAAAATAAATCTTAACTAAATTCTAGTCAACCTTGGTCAAATCTTAACAAATCCTAAAACAAATCCTAACTAAATTCTAGTCAATCTTTGTCAAATCCTAATAAATCCTAATCAAATCCTAACTAAATCTTAGTCAATCCTGGTCAAATCTTAACAAACTTTAATTAAATCCTAATTAAATCCTAATCAATCCTATTCAAATCTTAACAAATCCTAAAATGAACCTTATCTAAATTCTAGTCAACCCTGATCAAACCCTAATAAATCCTAATCAAACACTAAATCCTAAATCCAAACCTTAAATCCTAACCAAACCATAATCAATTCTTAAGCAATTCCTAAAGCAATTTTTGAACCTCAATAACTACCAAATAAACTGTTGATCTTGATTGAAAATTTACACATGCCTTAATAAGTAAGTTAAAAATAAACACATTAAGTTTTAAGAAGATCAAATTTACCAAAAAAAAGAAAAATCTATAAATCTGCTCGGGTCTTGGCTGGCCTCCTTCTCCAATCTTAATGCCAATAATCCAGTACCTAAATCTCTTATTTTCACCATTCAATTACTTTCAAATTTTATATGTGCTTAGAAAATAAAGTCTTCTATTTTTAAATACAAATTTCATTCAAATCCAACTAATAGATTGCTCAAAATCTGCAAAATCCTAACTGACCTTCAAAACCCAATTCCCAAGACCTTAACCCAATTAGACCTCAATTACATACAACTGAATAGTTAGATTGAGCTCAAAATTATAGCATAGATTGACAACATCAATATCAACCAATTTAGCTATAGATCTACTATAAAACTTCTCTAATTGTCCAAAGCATAAGCCCTATTTTATTTCACAAATCCAAAGTTGTCTAAAACAACTCTAATTTTGCAAAGCTCTTACAAAGTCAATTTTGATCCAAATCACTCTAAATCAAATCTTATGCAAAACCTCTCAAGTCTAATTTTTAACTTCAATCTTCAATCTGCAAAAGATCTTTCCAACCTATCATAGGCTTGCAATTTTGTGCTTCGGGATCAGATTTTGACCTCAGCTCATAACCGACCCTCTCCGGATATCTATTTTGAGATTTTTGTAGTAAATTTTTCTAAAATATATTCTCAATTCCTTTCTAAAGATGCCTATATTGTTTATTTTTCTAATCTAATTTATTTTGCCTTATTTATGGCCATATAAAGCAATTAGAAGTTACTTCTACAAAAGGCAGCATTAACACCTTTTGATTTTTTTCTACCTCCTTCTCTATTATTTATTTTTCTAAGATAATTTTTTCAAATATTTTCATTTGATTTTTTTTATAATATAACCACTCCTTTCTTCTTTCATCTTATAGTCATATTACTACATGACACTGCCTTCAATCTAAAATCTCTTTTATCTTGACTTCTTCATTGTTGTCCACTTCTATAGGAGGTAGTAACATTTGTCTTCTTCCTTATATATCCACTGTCTTGTATGGCTTGAGTAGTGACATGTGAAATATAAGATGGATCTTCATAGATTTTGGTAGGCATAATCAATAAGCAATTGGATAGATTTGTCTACAAATCAAAAAAGATCCAAGCCTACAATAATCTACCTTGTCATAAGAACAAATAGTCTTGATATTACAACAAAGTAACCATACTTTATCGACCACGTGGAATCAAGGTTGTTCTTTGTAATAGACATTTGCATTGATTTTTTGTTGTTCTTGAGCTTTCTTTAAATATGCCTTTATTGTTGCATATAGTTCTGACAATTGATTTTCCAAATCTTACACTGCAAGATTATTAGCTTTTGAAAAGTCAAAAGTATCAAGTCGTAGATGATAACTATAATTTCTAAAGAATAGAATTTGTTGAATAGACGAATGTACCAAATTATTATAAGGAAACTCTGCCAATAGAAAAAGAGTTGTCTTGTCATCTTGATGATAATTGATGGTACATCTCAAACATTACTCCAAAACTTGATTTACTTGTTTTTTTTGTCCATTAATTTGAGAGTAGAAAGCTGAAGATAGTTTTATATCTACCTTCAATATTTTGAAAAGAGTCCTCTAAAATCTTGATACAAATTATTTTTCTTTATCTGATATAATATTCCTTGGTAATCCATGATAGCGATAGATTATATCAAAGAAGAATTTAGTTGTTTCTTCACATGTAATAGATTTTATATACAATATAAAATGTGCCATCTTTATAAAATGATCTACAATCATACATATAGAGTCATATGAACTTGACTTTGGAAGATTTGTAATAAAATCTATAGAAACATAAGACCGAAATTATTCTGATATAGGTAATAGTTGGAGAAGTCCGTAAGATCAATGACAAGGAATTTTTGATCTTGAAAAAATGTCACACAATTGTACAAATTCTTTAACAATCTTCTAGATCTAAGGCCACCAAAAATCTCTTGATATTAGCTCCAAAGTCTTATTATATCCAAAATGTCTTACCGGAAGGAGGTTGTGACTAGCTTCTAGAGCACGTACTTATGGCATGTCTTTTGGAATATATAAGTGGCCTTTGAAATAGAATAGATCATTCTTAAATTCAAACTTAGAAATATCATGAGACTTAGATAAATTATTCTTCATCTCATAGACAAGAGGATCTAAGGACATATTTGACTGGATTTGCTTGACAAAATTTGAATCAATAGTCAATGTTGATTTCATTGCTCAAAGATCAGATTGCTCCGGCTTCAAGAGAATCATTCTTTGTTGATCAAAAGTTGAATCTCCTTCTTTTGGTATAAGATAAGAACGTCTACAAAAGAAATTAGACAAACCTTGTTGTTTTCCTAACCGATAGGTGATAATAAATTTGAATCTTAACAAAGACATGCTCCAATGAGCCTGATGATGATTCAATATACATGTTGATAAAAAAATACTTGAGGTTCTTTTGATCTATATATACAATGTTGTATGGCGTGATCTTCTATCTGAGAATACACTAGATATCTAGTTGTGAAAAATTTAGTTGAAAAAAGTATTGGCAAGAGTCTAGAAAGTGATTTTTCTTTAGTAAAAAAGACAAATAATACAATGATATCACAAAAGATAATTTTTATTGATAAACCTTTTTATTTTTAAGTAGATTTGTACAAAAAGGTTCAAATTGCCACAAAAACCATTCAAAATTTTATTCATCCGCAAGGACTTTTTTCTTATTAATCTTTAAAGTCCAATAAATCTTGATCTAATTATTTAACTTCTATAAACTTTTCTTTAAAGTGTAGATAATATTCTTGAATTTCACTACAAAAAAGAATCAACCATAAATTCGTTTTTGATCATCCAATATCTCAAAAATCTTAGCAAGTGCTTAAAACCTTAGCTTAAAAACATCCGAGCATTATTTTCCTTATTTCTCACAAATCCATAATTTTAATACTATAAATTTTTTTGCATATATTCTTGTGATATAAATATATATACTTTTAAAAAATTTGAATCAAAAATCTATCAAATTACTTAAGATATAGCTCAAAATATAACCACTAATTAAGCGGGATCACTTCCTGTCCTTAGCTTACAAACATTAACTTCAATTCTAAATATCTCCTTCATCTCAACTTATATTTTGTCAAACCATTTATAAAAACTGTAGCCAAAAAAATGTTCTTTCCAAATCCAATTGCCAATCTTCTATTGCTCTTTGTATGCATGAGTTATGCCCAAAAGAATAATAGTAGATACAATTTTGACATCCTAAATTTGAATACCTATATGTCTTTCATAAAAATTCCAAATCATGCAAGATTTGTACCAAAAACCATATTCAAAAATCTAAACTTGCTGGCCTTAGCCTCTAATGTTCAATTCGCCTTGAAAAAAAAACCCTAATCTTTAATAAATCCTTGAGCAACCTTCTTGAAGCCCATTGGGCATGATTTTTGGCCAATAGGAATAGAGACTTCTATCATCCATCTCCATTTATTCACATGGATAGCCTAACTACCTCCTTTCATACTAAAAATCCTTTTCTAATCTTTTTTATTATAAGATTTATATAATATGTGTTCTAAATATCTAATAAAAGAAATAAATAAGATCTTAAGGATCACCAATGTCTAACAAAGGTGACTTAAGATATATAAGAGTTATTATCAATATAAATCAACCTCAAAATTACTATCAAAAAAAAAATAAGATTGTATAAATTTCATTAATAGTCCTATTAAATAGATTCTTTCTAAACTAACAATCTAATCACATCTTGTAATTAATAAAATCCATTATTATAGCTTATATTTAATTATATAATAAATTATATATATATTATATATATATATATATATATATATATATATATATATAATTTTTTTATATGGTGGCTAAACCACAACATGATAATGGTGACTAGACTAGAAGTGCCTTCTAAATACTAACGCTATTCTTGAAAAGAATCCACAATTGTAAGAAGTTTTTTATCATAGATTTTGTAGTTGATTTCTACTGCTAAAAATTTTTTGGAATAAAAAGCTATTAGATGGAGTTTATCATTTATTCCCATTTGTGACAGTATCTCCCTCAAAGCAAAGTCTGATGTGTCTATTTTTATAAAAAATACCTTGAAAAAGTTGACGCAATATAAGATTAGAGCAGAATTAAAAGTTGTCTTCAAAGCCACAAATGATGCTTCTGCTTCTTTCTTCCACTCGAGTTTGTCCTTACAAGTTAACTATGTAAGTGGAGCTACAACTTGCAAAAAGTTCTTGATAAAGATTTGATAGTAATTGGCAAATTTCAAAAAGCATTACACATCTTGTATTATTTTTAGAATCTTCTAATCCATGATTGTTTGGGTTTTTTTTAGTTCCATTTTGAAACCATCATTTGAAATGATGTATCTTAAGTAGTCAACTTGAGTAGTATAAAATATATACTTTTCTATCTTGGCATATAACCTTGCATTTCTAAGTTTTTGTAATATACAACAAATATAAAGTTCATATTCTTTTGTATTCTTAGAGTAGATCAGAATGTTGTTTAAATAAGAGACAATAAAATCATCAAGAAACTCATGAAATATGTCATTCATAAGATATTGAAAACCAGTTGGTGCATTTGTAAGTCCAAAAGGTATGATATTATATTCAAAATATCCATACCTTGTTCAAAATAAAGTCTTCCATTCATCACCTTCTTTGATGTGCACTAAGTTGTATACTCCTCTTAGATCTATTTTTATATATATCTTAATTTGATTGAGTTAATCAAAAAGTCTAGATATCAAAGGCAGAGGGTATCTATTTTTCATGATAATCTTGTTGAATCCTTGATAATCTACATACATCCGTAGTGACCTATCTTTCTTCTTTATAAATAAGATAAGAGCTCCTACTGAGGATTTTGAATAGCGTATAAAATTCTTGGCCAAGTTTCCATTAATATATTTCTTGAATTTAGTCAATTCATTTTGAGATAGACTATAGATCGATCCAAATGGAGGTTGAATTCCCTCTTTGAGATCAATTGAGCAATCATATGGATGATGCTCCGGAAGCATGTCTGCATTCTTCTTCTCAAAAATATCTTGATAATCTTGATATTGGCTTGAAATATCACTTGAAATCCTTCCACCATCAAAAATGGATGTAGCATAAATAATAAAAGATGATCTTTCTTTTGCTTCATTCATAAAAAAAAATTTGCCTATAAATATAGATTTTATTATACTAGGCTCATGATTTGTTATTTGATTTATGGAACTCTTATTAATGCTTTGAAAAAAGTTGAGTCTATGAGAAATCTAATCTATTTGAGAATTATACTTTTTCAGCTATAATAAATCTAAAATAACTAGATTAGAGGAAGATTTAATTATATTAAAGACTACACAACTATTATGACCATCTATTGTTATATTTATAGAAAAGATTTTATGAATAACATTTCTAAAAGATAATAGACAACCATCTATAACTTCTACATATACGAGTTTAGTTTTTTGTATTAAAGGTATTTTATAACTTTTAACAAATTCTTTATCTAAAAAATACACCAAGGCTCTTGAATCTAATAAGACAGAGGCTTTGTGATTTTTAGGTCCCAAATAGACATCTATTATAAAACAAAGAAAGAATTCTGAGAAGAAGATAGGACCTTTACTATGAGTTGTACATGATTCCAATTGCATGGTCCCTATTGTAGTTGGACAAACTTGTTTTCCAACATATTGTCTTCTTTGACAGTGTGCTTAAGTTCTCCACAATATAAACACAATCCTTCTGACAATAACGAGTCTTTTCTTGTTCAGTAAGAGATTTAAAACGTATTGCGTCAATTTGCATGTCTTTTACTTTTGAATATATGTATTGAAAAGACGTTGATATTGCCATTGTATTGTAATAACATTGGCGCTCCCTTGTGTGATTCTCTGATCAAAATTCAAAAAGGTAATTGTTACACTTCACAGCAAAATTAATTGCTTGACTCTATGTCTTAGGATTGGATAAGTTAAAGATTAATTTTTTTATCTCATATTATAATCTATAGAAAAATTGACTAATAAATGCAGCATCATTATACTTGGTATCAATTGCTAATTGTCAAAATTGTAAAACATATGATATCACTGTTCGATTGCCTTGTCACAAGATATGGATCTTGTTGGTTGCGACACAAATTACATCATGTTTTCCATACATAGATCAAAACTTTGCTAAAAATACCTCCAAATTATCCAATACTTGATCACGTCATTCAAAAAAGGACAAAAACCATGATAAAGCAAAATTTGATAATAGAGTTCTAATAAACCTGACTTATGACCCTTAGATTAGATAACTTTGGAATTGAAGTTTAATTACCGATTGTACTTGATTGATGAATCCTCAAAACTTAGATCTGGTGCTATCAAATTTCTTCAAAAAATTAATTTTTGGTTCTTTGATGCTTGAATGGTGTTCAATCATAGGTGAAGTGGTATAACTTGAATCAGCTCAAATCATCTCTATATCTTCACTTCTTGCTAATTTTATTGCTCTTTGTGGTAGTGCATTGAATTGATGCATTGCAAGCATTAATTCTCTCATTTGTTCTTGCATTTGTGCCATTGTACTCTTCATTTCAACAAGCTTTGTCATGATACTACAATAGAAAAGAAAAAAAATGTCTACTCTCACTATGAAATAAAACACTTAAGATCAAAAGAAAAATTTCTAAGAATAATACCAATTTAGAAGTGGATAATCCACAACTTTTAATATTCTCATGTCTTATCAAGAGAAAGGCGTAATCCACTCTTAATTAAGAAGAGACAAAGCTTTGATATTATAACTTCACTCTTATCAATCTGTCAAGTACACAAACTAAAATAAATGCATAAGTTAGTAAAAACTATGTCAAAGAAAAACAACAAGATAGAAATAAAGTAGTATGTATATTCAAGAAGAAACTAGAATGGCTATTGCCAAAGACTACAAAATACATGAGACTCTTGAACTAGACTAGAAGCAAGAAAGGAGTTGACAAGAATAAAGAAAGCTTCACTCTTGTCTCTATATATATTATTTATCTAAGAACTATGTGGCACCATTCTATAGGACCTCCAATACACGTCTAATTTGTAAGATACATATCAAACTTATAAGAGAAGTTTTCTACATATGCGCCACGTACTTAGCTTGTTCCACAAGCTACCAACATGTGTAACACATGGCTAATTTGTTCCACAAGCTATCAACATGTGCAACACATGGCTAGCTTGTTGGCCAAATTTTTAACCTACCAATCATCTATAAACATGTATAAAGATGATTCCATGTTTATGAAGCTTTTAGGAAGCTTTTCTATGAAATATTATCAAATTAACTTATTTTACCTACTTCTATCAATCTATATTAACTATGTAATTAGTGGAATAAATATTATGTCCCTGATATGCATGGATTGTAATATAAAATTTATAGAAGTAAAAATTAATTGAATTGAGGATTCTAAAGAGAATTAAGATTGCCAAGACAGGTGTTTTTAAACATCCTTAGTCTAAAAATATTACTAATATATAATAATCAATCTTTAAATCACTTAATTTTTAAATTTTTTTATTTTTTTTATTTTTTTTATAATTTGAATAAATCAAATAATAAGATTTTTATAGAATCTTAAGATTTAAAGTTTAAGCATTTTTTTGACAAATCAATCACAATTGTCACAATAATTTAAATTTTATATATATTTTTAAAACAAAGTTGGACCATCTAAATATTGAGTATATCTTTGATATGAACAAATTTAATATAAAAACTTCAAAAAGATGTTAAAATATTAATTACAATATTATAAGTTGGAAGTATTGAATTTAGAAATTAAAATCACATATTTTAAGGAATTTTTAAAGACCTTAATTTAGACCAAGTTATATAATTATATTTATTAATATCAAAAAATATAATAGATACCTATATTTTTTAAGTAAATAAAAATAAATAAAATTAAGTAAAAAAAGATAAAACATATTAGATAGATAATATCTATTTTAAAAAACTTTGAAAAAGTTTTCTAGATGCAAATTATATCTTTAGATTTCTATTGATATGTTGCATGGCTATTAAAACTTATACTACAAGTTTTCTTCTTTTAAAAAGCCATGTTGGAAGCAATCTACAATTTGACACTTGGATTGCAAGTCTTATGGTCTTTAAGATCCGTAGGCTTTCCATTGTCTTTTGTATATTTTAGTCTTAGTTTAAGATTCTCTAGTTCCTATATACTTAGCAATAGCCATTCTAGTTCTTTTCTATCTTATGTCTATCACTTATTTTATTTTATTTTTTTTTGTTTTTTTTATAATGATACATGAATAGATTTTTTTTAGAATTTTGTCTAATTTCATGTCCTTGATAATTTGACAAGAATAAAATTTACAATATTAGAGCTTGATCTTTCTTGATAAAGGGTGGATTATTTCTTTCTTTTAAAAGCATCAAAGTATTTTAGAAGTTATAAATTACCCTCTTCTAAATTCATATTATTTTTTCAATATTATTCTTTCTTTCTTTTTTTTTTGCAAAGAAATTTATAAATATAAAAAATAATGAATACTATAATACATCAACTAAGTATAATTTTTTATTCAACTCCAATGTCTTAATTATTCAATTCAAGCATCTCAAATTAGATTTATTAAAAATTTATTCAATAGATTTGTTCTTTCTTGGCGCTTATTATTCTTAGAACAACAAAATATTATATTAGATAATTTAGATATATTTTTATGGAATATTATCTATATATAGATAATATGATATAACTCATATAACAACTAATAAAATCCAAATTTTATAGCAAAAAAATTGATTTGTATCAACATATGCATCACAATCTTGATAATTAGTAATTAATATTAAATAGAATAATATTATATTTATTAATCAAATTTTTTGTAGATTATAATACAACATGAAGAAATTATTGATCAACTTATTTAATTCTTACTTTGAATCAAGCTATTTATTTTGCTATCAAAAAAAAACCTACTTTTTAAATTTTGATCAAAAAGTCATGCTAGCACCTTAATGCTTCTATACTTTTGTTGGAAATAATTCTACTAATTAACATATACAATTAGATATAGAATGCATATAAAAAAATACTATATATTTTAAATTTCTTATAATATAAAAATAAAAAATAAAATAAAAAAAATTATGCCTGTATTATAAAGAATCAAAACAAGTTGGTCAATATTGTTCTAAAAAGTGGAAAAATCATAATACAAGAAATATAATTCTAAAAGATAATATATTAGAAAATAAGTTGGATATATTAGATATTTCATAGTCTTGAATTTCTTCTTATCTTATATATATATATATATATATATATATATATATATATATCCTATATTTTAAAAAATTAAAACTTCTATTTGTATCAATTGCAACTTTTATACAAGTCACAAAAGAAGGAGATCTATTTGTCATTTATATAGTATCAAGTACTTATTTAAGTGGAGATTGTAATAGAATCTTAGAATAATATAAAGAATATTAAGATGCACTTGAAAAGAAGAATGTTGATATACTACTAAAACATTGATCTTATGATTATAAAATTAATCTTCAAGAAGAAGCTCAACCATCTTTTATATCAATTTTATAACTTATTATAAGATAAACTTTTTAAATTAAAAGAATATACTAATATAAATCTTATAAAGAAATTTATTTAACATTTAAAATTTCCTATAGATATACCAATCCTCTTTGTGAAGGAAAAAAAAATCAATCCTTGTAAATATTTATAGATTATTGTGAACTTAACAAATTGACTATCAAGAATTGTTATCTTTTATTTTTAATATTAGGGCTTTTAAATCAATTAAATGAAGCTAAGATTTATACTAAGTATCAAAGATAAGAACTCAAAGGATGTAAATAAATAAGCAAGATGTACATCAAAGAGAGATGGCAAAAGAAATATATATATATATATTTATATATATTCAAGAAAAAATTAGAATGACCATTGCCAAAGATAAAAATATTAGACTCTTGAGGCTAAACTACAAGCAAGAAAAGCTTATATAAGAATAAAAAAGATCTCACTCTTGCCTCCATATATATTATCTAATTAAAGATTCATATAGCAATACTTTATAAGACACATGACATGTGTCTAATTTGCAAGATATTTGTCTAACTTATAGGACAAGTTTTTAACATATACGCCACATGACCAACTTGTAATACAAGTGGCCAACATGTACAACATGTGGCCAACTTATTAGCAAATTTTTTAACCTATCAATCATTT
Source organism: Physcomitrellopsis africana (assembly GCA_036785485.1). Taxonomy (NCBI): domain Eukaryota; kingdom Viridiplantae; phylum Streptophyta; class Bryopsida; order Funariales; family Funariaceae; genus Physcomitrellopsis; species Physcomitrellopsis africana. Next base: position 163,857 of record JAWRVF010000388.1, on the reverse strand, counting down.
ATAAATCAATATAAAGTCAAATTTATATTTATAAAACTTTTAAGAAGCTTTGTAATAATATATTAATAATTTAATTTATTTCTATTTATTTCTATTTAATTTTACTTATTTCTACTTATTTAATTAAATATACTAGTAATTATAGATGTTCATGATATTATATCCCCTTCTATATGACAAGTTCCATGAGAAATTATAAAATTGCTTCATAAGTTAATAAAGTCTAAGATCCGTCAAATGGTGTTTGTAAAAAACTTTAATCTTTGTTCTATACAAAGGTGGTTGATAGGTCCCTTCAACCATTAATAATATCCCATATAATGACAAAATCCATCTAGTTATTTGATTATTATTGAGGCCTTTATTACTACCTTCAAACAATACATTTTAGTCCCATCAATTGTAATATCAACCTCTAATAGTATCACTAAGCATCAAGAGTCTCTTCCAAGATTATAGTACTAAACTTATTATATCTCACTATCTATTTGAAAAAAAACATATCTATCTTAAGTATCTTCATTATAATTGCAATATTATCTAAAATGAGATAATCTAAGTACTTCATCTAACAATTTTGCATATAATAATTCTTAAGATGAATCTATTTGGTGTTGATTCTATATGTTTGTAAAAAACTTTTACAAGTTGATTCTTAAACTTATTTATCCTTGACTTATTTATCCTTAGTCAATCCTTAATTTCAATAGATATAGTCAATAAAAAATAGAGACAAGTTTTGATATATTTGTTAGATTCTCACATGACTTTCATGTGCATTCATTAATATCATATTTGTGCCAATGTACAAGATATTCTAATTTATTTTGGAGCTACCTTGAACCAACTTAGAATTGAAGTTGTTCATTTTTATAGACATCTATATTAATCTTTTATTATTTTTTAATTTTTTTAAATTATACTTTTATTATTATTTATAATTCTAACAAATAATTTATCAATTTTTTTTCACAAGATTATTAACTTTTAAAAAGTCAAAAATATCAAATTATATGTAATAATTATAATTATTATTAAATATTAATTATTAAATAAAATAATATATTATATTATTGTAGACAAACTCTGCAAGTGATAAAAAAATTATCCAATTATCTTTATGGTAATTGAAGATACATCACAAATATTACTCCAACACTTAATTCACTCACTTTATTTATCTATCAATTTAAAGATTGAAGGTCAAAAATAGTTTTATATCCACCTTCAATATCTTGAAAAAAAAATTTCAAAATTTGATTACAAATTGAGTCCCTTTGTTGGATATAATATCTTTTGGCAGCCCATGATAGTGATAGATGTTATTAAAAAAAAACTTAGCTATTTTTTCACCTATAATAGTTTTTGTACATAATAAAAAATATGATATCTTAATTAAGCAATCTGCTATCACAAATATAAAATCATAAGAGCTTGAAATTAAAAGATCCATAGTAAAATTCATAAAAATAGATAACTATGGTTGTTTTCATATAGATGATGGTTGAAAAAGCCCATAAGATTGATGACAAGGGATAAATATCACATTATTGTACAAAAAAATTTATCTTTGATGCCATCAAAATAATTTTGAGATTAACTTTAAAATCTTATTTTATCTAAAATATCCCAATGTAAAAAAATCATGACAATTTGAAGAGCATATAGTTGTGCTTTACCTTTTAAAATATATAAGTACCTCTCAAAATAGAAAAGATTGTCTATAAATTCAAACTTAGGAATATCATGAGATTTAGAAGAATTTTTCTTAATATCATGTATAAGAGGATCTAAAAACATATTTAAATAAACTTAATCAAGAAATATTGAATCAATTGGAATTGTTGATTTTATAGCTGAAAGATGAAATTACTTTGATTTCAAAAGAATTGTTTGTTGTTGATTATAAGTTACTTTTTTTTCTTTTGATGCAAGATAAGGGTGTCTAGACATGACATTTGATAAACCTTGTTGTTTTTTTGGCTACTAAATAATATTAAAGACAAATCTTTATAAGTACATACTTCAACAAGCTTAGTAACAATTTAAATCACATACTAATATAAAATATTTGAGGTTCTTGTGATTAATATAAATTATTATTAAATTAAAAGCATCTTTTATATAATAACACCATTCTTAAAATAAATCCACAATTGCAAGAAGTTCTTTATTGTGGAGCTCATAATTGATCTTGGTTGCTAAAAATTTTCTTGAATAAAAAGCTATAAGGTGAAATTTGTCATTTGCTTCTATTTGTGATAATATTATATTTAAAGCAAAGTTAAATGCATCCATTTTTATAAAAAATAGCTTAAAAAACTGGCTTGATTTAAAATTGATACTATAATAAATATTATCTTTAAAGCTTAAAATGCTACTTTAGCCTCTATGCTTTATTTAAGTTTGTCTTTACAAATCAAATATGTAAGTAGAGCTATAATTTCAAAAAAATTCTTGATAAAAATTTAATAATAATTTTAAAATTTTAAAAATATAAAATATTTTTTACTATCTTTAGAATTTTTAATCCATTATAATCTTGATTTTTTTTAGATCCATCATAAGACTATCATTTGAAATGATTTATTTCAAAAAATCAACTTAAATTGTATAAAATATATTTTTTTTTTATTATGGCATATAATCATATATTTCTAAATTTTTATAATACATAACAAATATATTCCTCATATTTTTTTATATTTTTAGAATTAATCAAAATATTATTTAGATAACAAATAAAAAAATCATCTAAAAATTCTCAAAAAACATCATTCATCACATGTTAAAAAGTAATTAGAGAATTTTTAAGACTAAAAGGTATGACATTACATTCAAAGTGCCTATATATGATTTTAAAAAGTAAGATTTTATTTTATTTTATTTTATTTTATTTTTTAATACATACTAGATTATATGTTCTTTGCATATTTATTTTGATATAGATCTTCATTTGATTTAGTTGATTAAGAAGTCTAAATATTAAAGGTAGAAGATATTGATTGTAAATAGTTATCTTATTCAATCCTTAATAATCCATATACATCTATATGATTTATCATTTTACTTATTCTACCAATACTACCTAGAATAAATCTATAAAGGAGGATTTGAACACATGGAAAGACTAACCGCATGAGATATACTGCTAAGGTCACATAATTAACTGCTTCTAAACATCAGAGTCCAATGCACATATAAACGCTTTAAAAAAAAGTCATCCACTTTATCGATTTTGCTATTCCTCAACTAAAAATAAACTTCATGATCCAACCTTCTACAAATTCTTCTACTGTAATCTGTTATCTTTCTTCAATTTCATAACAACAACCGACAATGTTACATTGTCTCAATAGACTACTTACACCCGCTTCACTCTCCAATCACTGGAAATAATTTTTCACCAAGAACTTCTTTTGAAACAAATCATCTCTCTAAAATTCTCTTTCACCGTTCAACTCTCATAGTCAATACGGCATAACATTCTCATTGACAATCAAATTGCATCAACATATTTGATCTTCGATCGCCAATTTGCCACACCAAACTCAAGCACCAATTGATTATAATTTCTTACTCATCCATATATATTGAATTGAATTTTCTATTTTATTACTGTATTTCATAATTGATATGATTCAATCAATCAAAATATAATCCAGATTTTCTACTACAATCTAACATAAAAATAAACAAAAATAAATAAAAATAATAGGTAGCACCAAGCTTACCCCGGCTTAGGACTATCATAGTTTGGCCCCGACTCCTCCATATTCAATCAATTTATATTTACTTTGACAATATTAATTGCTACACAACCGATGATAATTATTTTTTCTAACTATCTCATCCATTCTGCCTTCTAAACTGTCTATTTATCAATTTATTAGCTATTCTTAATTCTACAATTATGTATCGTAAAATCAAAAAATCTTATCCATTCTACATAGCCCCACTTTTAATTGTGCAACGTCCTTGCAAACATAGAATTGATAAAAAAAAAACTTTTAGTTATGAAGTTGGCTCTTTGGAATGAGATGCTCTTGGATTCTCCATAAAAGATTTTTCTATATTTGGCTCTAAGGGTAAATCCTCATCCTCCTCTAATAAATCCATATGATTGCTTTTCAATTGGGCTAATAAATCTTCATTATCCGCTACCATTTCTCAAACTTGAGCCTCTAATTGTAGAATTTTGGCATCTTTTGCCTCTAATTGATACTCTCGTTGCTTCATCTTCTCCTCCAACTCACTAATACTTGAAACTAGCGGAATAGATATCTGTGGCCAAATGATATTGACTAAATCGCCCTCCAATTTTGCCAGTTCATCCTTCAAAGCACCAATTTCTACCTGCAGCTTATTCATTTCAGTTCTATATTGGTCTTCCAATTTCACCTTTTCCTATTCCAATTTCATTGCTTTTTCATATTTTACTTGCAACTGACATTTCAACGCCTCCCTTTCCAAATTCCATGTCTTGTAATTTCTATTAATTCTTACTTTTGACCATTCAAGATTCTTTGAGTACAATCTTTATCATTTGTCCAAGCTTCTTTTTCCTCTACAAATTTCCACTCCAATATCAATTTGGATTCTGTCTTTTTCCTAATAATGTGACCTTGTTCCACAATTTGGCGCCTTTTCTCCATTATCTCCTTCTTGCTCGGCTCCAATTGTTGCCTTAAATTTCCTTCCAACTGACTTATAAATAGCTACAATTGAAAAATTTGACCTAATATTACTTCCGTGAGGTTCCCTCCTTCATGTATGCTACCACGTGGAAGCATTGGTCAATTAATATCCCTCAAAATTAGAACTTTAGTCTCTACCATGTTTGCCAATTGATTTGAAACTCTCTGTGATATATTCACTGATATAGCCTCCCGTTCTAATGATCTATTGGAGTACCCAAATTTCCGTACCGGTACTGTTGGACTAGCCGATAAACTCTGCACATCTCATTGCAACACTGAAAAAATTACATTTTTCTTCGCTAAAGATTGACTTAATGTATATGCAATAATAGAGTGCACATAGTTGGAGCATAGCAAAGATGAAAACTTTCCTGTCTTCCGCTTGGCTCCCATCTCTATATGGATACGGATTGCTATAAAGGCTGTCCAATTAAATACCATGCCTTCAAGTGTTCCTATCGTAGCAAACAATAAACATTTGGACATGTACGTAGTGTGTCAATTTAAGGCTAAATGCTTCTAAATGAACCGCATCTATTCCACAAGCTTTGGTGTAAGAGCCTCTGCCACCTTCCACCCTTGATTCTTCTCGAATGACGATATTTTCCTTTTGAAGTAGCTGCCCTCTGTTGTGGTAGAGAGAATTTGCCTCAAGAAAGCACTGGGCTTCTAGCTACAACTAAATACTCAACTAAGATCCAAAATAATAAACCCTCAATTTTTTATAAAAGTCTTTATTTTAGCGCTATTACATCCAATACATAAGTCTTATTTCACAAAAACATTCAAAATATAACAAAATACTCTAAACCCTCATTCGCCCATAGGAGGGGAATTTTTTTCAAACTTCATCAACCTATAATTCTTAATCTAATTATTCCAATCTACTAAAATTTTACATAAAGTACTGATGTGCTTTTAATAACTAGCACAACAAGTTTCAACTATTGATTGTTTATCGATCTTTAGATATTGTAAAAATCCTAACAATAATTTTGAATCCTTCTTTACAAACACCTGTGTACTAAATTCCTCATATCTCACAAATCCAATGTTCAAATGATATGAAACTTTAATATATAGCTTTTTAGTACAAAGATTCACCTTCTTGAAAAATTTTAGACAAAAATTTGTCCAAAAACTCAAGATATGGCAAAATCCATCACTACAAACAAAATGGCCTACTTACTGCCTTGGAATTCAATCAGCTATCTTTGACTCCCAATATCTCCTTCTTTAGAACTTCAAATATAGCAATTCTTCCTTATCAAATGTAGATCTTAAAACCCCCTCTTCAACCGCACCTCTTAATTTCCAAAAGCTTTCGTACAACTCCTCCAATCTTCAAAAGTGTGACAATAGATACAATTTGCACACTTTAACTTCAAGTGCCCACTTCTCCCTCATAAAAACTTCAAATCTCTCAAATTTTATACCAAAATTGTAGCCCAAAAAACAAGCTTTCTAATCCTAGTCTTTGATTTCCCGAATGGCCTTTTTGAAGTCGCCGAAACCCTTATTCTTATTACGAGCAGCCTCCTCAAAGCCTATTGGGCATGACCATTGACCAATAGGAATGAAGAGCTTCACCCCTTGTCTTCATTCATCTTCACTTTGTCTTCATCCTTCCAAATAGGCCTCTTAGTAGTTTAATTCTTCTTCTTTGGACCCCAATTGCCTTTTAAGGCTTTATACTAAATATTTAGGTTCTATATAATTTAAAAGCCATAACCAAATTAAGTAAAAATCTAAAATAAATTTTCTTACACCAACCTCCTTTAATTTATTTTATTAATCATTTTAACACATATTTAAATCTATAAACATATTATATATTTTGAGTGGATTTTACATACTATAAGAAATTACAATACGACACCGATCTGAACTCACTGGACACTTGGATTCCTATCGCAAGCTCACCTATTCATAGATATAATATCTTCTATAAAGTACTCTCATTGATTCCAATCATTCTCCCCTTTACTACACTCAAACCATCCTCCGTGTCGTAATTTGTTATATACTCTATTACCAATTTGATATTAATTGGTGGTAGATTATTTGACCTTTGCAAAAACATATATAATTGTGTATTTTTAAAATTTGTCTACCTTTGTAGAGATCAATAGATTTCCAACTTCATTGGCTCCATGTTGGTGATCACCACTAGGATCGGTGATTGCAAGTTATTCTTACTTCTCATGTTTTGGACATTCTCCTCTCTATCCACAATTCTCTTTGACCTTTCCATTGACATTGTGAATTAATTTCTTTTCACTCCTTGCTTATACTAATGCTACTCTCTTATTTATTATAGTAAGCCCTACACTCCAATAAGGTAAATCCAAACAACAACATTCAAAATAATGTAAAATAAGTACCCCGCTCCTAACCTTTTATTTGGGTCTGAATCATCAATCTCTACTCCAGTGTATCGTAACCTCACATCTAATTTTCATGCAGGGCAGCAATAGTACCCAAAAATGACCATTAGCCATCTTTTCTAACAATCATGCTCCTATAATATAAACAATCTATCATTAACAAATACTCTTTTTTCCTTCCCAATTTTAAAATCTATCTTGGATTTACATATAATAAAGTTGTAATCCGTTTCCGTAGATTTGTGTGATAAATTGAGTACTTATAAAATCTTCTAATTGAATTGAATCATTAGGAAAGGCTTCAACTACTCGATACGATCCATGCCAATAGACTTAGAATTTTTCCGCAAAATTGTGAAAGCGGCTATCATAAAGAAACACTAGATTATTGGGCATAAAAGATTTAAGATGTAACTTACTATCATAATAACTCTTACGGCAACGTTGTATAGCTTCCATAGTTAAAAGAGCCATAGCCCTTATTTCATCCAATTTTTTCAATTGTGTTAACCGATATTGGAAGGATTCCTTGTCACCAAGATGTTTATCTAATATAATTCTTAAACTCTGAACTTCCAATTCAATTGGTAGTATTGTCTCTTGCACGTATACCAATAAGAACGGTGTAGAATTAATAGTCACTTTATATACAACACGATATGCTCACAAAGTTGCAAATAATTTTGTATCCTAGTCCGTTCTCATACCAGATATCGTCTTAGTTAAAATTTTGTACAAAATACTCTTAGTCTTTTCAGTCTATCCATTGGCTTGAGGATGATATGGAATAGTCTTTCGATATTTGATCTCATATTTAGCTGTCAAAGCTACAATTGTAGAATTAATAAAATAGATTCTTCGATCACTAAGTAATTTTTTGGAACATCCAAAGCGAGTGATAATATTCTCATATAAAAATATGGCTACTATATTAGTATTATCATTTTTTGTTGTTACCGCTTCAGTCCATTTTATTACATAATTGGTTGCTACCAAAATATATCTTTTATGGCCATTTTGTGAAGTTGGTGCGATTGGTCCTATAAAATCAATATCCCATTTCTCAAACAATGCTTGTGCCAAAATTGGTACCAATAGCATGGCAGAAGTTCGAATATGTCTACCAATATATTAACAAGGATCACAACGTCGGATATATTGATGTGCATCCGAAAACATTGTTGGCCATCAATATATAGCCATTAAAGCTTTGCAAGTAGTGCTGTTATTAACAAAATGTCCTCCACAATTATCTAAATGGCATCCTTCTAATATAGTACATACTTCACTTTGAAAAATATAGCGGCATAAAATTCCATCTCATCCTTGCCTATCCAAGGCATCTCCAATCATTGTATATGGTACACTTTTCAAAATCAAACATTTCTTAAGTTTCTCACTATATGTAGGTGAAAATGTCTGAAATATCAAATATTAGATTAATTCACTATATTCTGGAGTAATCACATCGATGGCAAATAATTCCGCATCAAGAAGTGCATCATTGATAGATTTGTTACCTAATATATTGGACAAGCGGGATAAATTATCTACATTGGCATGTTTCTTTCCTAATCAAATATTAATAATAAAATTAAATTTTTGAAGGAGTAACATCTATTGAACAATGCTTCCAGTCAATTGAGGTTTATTAATCATATACTTAAGAGCATCATGATCAACATGAAACACAAATGGATAACCAAGCAAATAATGCTGAAATTTTTGAACAGAATAGATCATGTCCAAGGCTTCCTGTTTAGTCATAGTGTAATTTTGTTCCACAGCAACAAATTATCGATTAGCATATTAGATGGGATAATTCAAACCCTTTTCATCTTTCTAGCTTAATACGAATCTAATAGTAACATTCGAGGCATCAACATAAATTTGAAATAGTTTCGTCTAATAAGGTGCAACAAGTACTAGTGCTGATACCAATTTTTGTTTTAATTCCTCGAATGCAATTGTATATTCCTCAATCCAAATTAGATTAGATATATCCGATGGTGGTTTCTTTAAGAGATTCATTAATAGTTGATATATTACTACAAATAAATGAATGAAGTGCCAATAATAGCTGACATGGCTTATGAAACTACAAACATCCAATATTATTTTTGGCTTTGATAAAGCTAATATATAAGTAACTTTATCTGGGTCAGGAGCAATATCAACCATGAAAACAATGTGTGCTAAAAGCTTTTCCAATGGTATGCCAAATTGACGCTTCTTAGAATTCAAAGATATCCCATATTTATCACATTGATCCAAACATTGACCAAGACATTCCAAATGGTCAGTTGTCATATTAAATGTATAAAAATCATCTAAAAATATCTCCATTGACAATCATAAATAATCTTAAAATGCTCACATCTTAAATGTGGCTGGGGCATTACATAATCCAAATAGCATCACTTTATAAGCAAATGTGTCCCAATCCGTGGTAAAAGTAGTCTTTAATTGATCCTCTACTACATTTTTAATTTGATTGTAACTCAAAAAGCCATCCAAAAAAGAATAACATTCATGCCCAGCTATTGTGTCTAGTATACTATGCGTAAAAGGTAAAGGAAAATAATCCTTCTTGGTCGCCGCGTTTAATTTATAAAAATCTTGATACATTCGGATTTTTCCATTCTTCTTTAGTACTATCACAATTAGTGAAACCCATTCACTATATGGAATTGGATATATGAAGCCCACGTCTAAAAATTTATCTACTTCTTCTTTGACCATGAGAGAATATTTTGGATTAAGGAGGTATTATCTTTGACGAACTAATGTAGCATCCTCCTATAAGGTAATTTGATGCTCACAAAATTTAGCAGGATTATTTTTTAAATCCGCATACAACCAAACAAAAGCAGATTTATGACTGAGAAAGAAGTCTTTCCAATTTTTCAACTCTATATCTGTAATACCGGTGTATATTTTGATAATCTAGGATGTTTCATTAGTATCCAAATTAACGAATTGGCACACTAGTTCTGCAATAACCTCTGATTTGATTTTTCTTTTCTACTATGAATCCTTCATATAATCTGACAAATTGAAACTATCCATTTCTGGTTCCAATGTACTAACTACATTAATCGCGAGATTATTCATCCAATCAACAATAGCGTGATCGGTATTTGCTATGTCCTCCGGATATACTAAATATTCCTCGAGTCCTCTATATTGATATAACATGCCTTGCTTTTGTATGTGAATTGGGCTATCACCAACTTGTATTGCATTGTTAATTTCATCATATTTTACATTAGAGTGACTTTCATCATGAGATGTTGGTTTTGAATCTTGAATTTAAAATTTTCTATGATATTAAATAATATATATTTGTAAAATAATCTTATCTCTGCCCTTCCTAATAATTAATGTTCCTCGATCCCAATCGTTCTTAGCTTTGGCTTGATATAGCCACAGTCAACCCAATAAAATTAGATATGATAAAGTGGAACTCTGTAATTGAAAAACAATATAATGAATTTCATACATGATTCTAGCAATTACAGTGTCAATACTCCATAAGATAGCCATTGGTTTCACCTTACTATGATCTGCCATTCTCAATACCAATGTCGTAGATAATAATTATTTTAAATCCAACTCCTCCATTGTATCGACGTTCATTAAGTTCATACTAGAGCCACCATCTACTTAAATTTCAAGAATGAGAAGACCATCAATTGATATATCAATAGTTGGTACTCCTGGATTGGAATTCAAATTAACCTCATGAATTTTTTTATTATAAACTCTATGTCGTATTAACGAGGAATTCAATATAGAACGACATTTTGGCACGATTGCTAACAATTGCTTCATTGTAATTGAAGATTTAATTTCATCCAAATCTATCATAGTATCATATGGTTTTATATTGGCAATGATTTTTAAGGCCCTCTTTCGTTTCATTGGTTTTAATTTAATCCCTTGAGATAATTTTCTTATGATGTTTGGAATTAGAACTGTTGAATGGATGTTGTTGGAATTCTTGTCCATGAGAGGATCTTTTAATGGATAAGATAGCTCTTAAAACTTTGCAGATATTAGTACTAGTTTAAGTTGAACCAATATCTCGGGATTAAAGACATTCTCAAGTTATACAAATAAATTGGATCTCAACGTTGGTAATATCTTCGGTATTGGTGTTAGATTTGGAGCACCATCTAATAAATTAAATTGGTCCATTGCAACTGGTACTCCCAATTATTGAATTGGATCTTTTTCTTTTTGCTAAGCCTGCATAAGTACTGCATGGATGCATTCTATCCGATTTATTAGAAAATCTTGTGAAACTTGAATATTATCTTCGATCTTACTTTACACCTAGATACGCTAATCTCAATTATTAACATTAAATGGAGCATTGCACTGTTGATAAGTGTGTCCAAATTGCTTACAATTTCTACATACTAGAGCATAATCATCACTAGCTCTTGGATTAAGACATTCACTAGCATAATGTCCAATTTGCTTGCAAAAATAACATCAAAGTGGTCTTCTCCTACCTCCATCAGGAATATTGGGCATTTTGACTTGTATATATTGATGTCAGGTAGAGAGAACTTGCCTTGGAAAAATGCCAGGTTCCTAGCTACTACTAGAACTAGCAGGGAACATAAGAGGAAGGCGTACAAGTATCTTCTATATTTGTACAATATTAGAATATAATTCTTGTATAAAAACTTATATAAAAATAGAATATAATCCTTGGTATAATACTTATATAAATACTTATATAAATATTATATATAATACTTATACAAATATTATATATAATACTTATACAAATATTATATATAATACTTATACAAATACTTATATAAATATTATGTATAATACTTATAAAATACTTGTATAAAAATAGAATATAATCCTTGATATAATACTTGTACAAATATTTATACAAATATTATATATAATACTTATAAAATACTTATATAAATACTTGATATAAATATAAGTATATATACTTGTATAATAAATATATATAAAGTATGTACATATTCAAATATACCTCAAATATGACTGCATATGAAGAATACAAGTTATACAACAAGCTGAAATTAATTAAATCACTAAAAATTTATCCAAAGGTCAAATTAAGCATGCTTATAGCCTATGGAAATTTAATAACTCATTGTAAAATATATAAAAATTTCAAAAATAGATGTCATACCGTTTAAATTTATGGCTAAATAAAATAAGTACTACAATTTTCCAGCAAATATAAAGGCAACAAAGCTCCTCTTTATTTCAGCCTTTGTTGTGGTTGCTTCCCTTCTCCAAATTAGACATGCAATAGCTTTTTAGAAAGCTCATTCCATCATCTGACTTATTTTAAAATTTTGCATATATACCTCTCAAACTTCAAATTTTATAGCTAGTCGAATCTACTCCTCAAACCTTAGTGACAATTTGCCCTCTTGACACTTTATGGCTCATAAATCTTTTATAGAAGCTTCAAAGGCATTGATTTTTATTTTTATAGAAAGCTTATATAAGCTACTATAAGCACCTAAAATATCAAAAAGATTGAAGAGACTGTCTGACTTAGGTGGTTGAACAAAGTCTTTGCCCCTCTTCATCAGGTGGCAGCAGACCCTTTACTACTCTCAAGTTCACAACTTTCTTTCTCCAACTCCAAATGCTACAAGAGATAGCTTGATAAAAAGCTAGCAAAATTTTCCACACTCTGTACAAATTTCACTAAGAAAGAGTCGAAATCAAACTTACAGTGGCAGCTAAAAGTTTTTGCCGTCACTTTTTGATAGTAGCAGATCTCATTCCACTAAAACAAACATAACTTTTTACTAACAATTCCAATACAAGCAAGTGAGTAGGTTCTAGAATCCTCACAACTCAAAGAACACACCTTCTAATTTTCATTAAAAATGCCTCTATATCCTTGGAGCTATCTCTCTCCAAAGTTTACTATTCAAAAACTCCAAACCCTTAGTCCAGCAAGAGGAGTATTCTCCCCTTTTCCTCCACATTAGCCCATGTCACGCCTACATGGGCAACCAAAATCCTATTGGATAGGCCCTATTCATCCCCATACTCTTCTTTCTTATTCCTTACAAGATCTATATTACCTCAAAGTCAAGAAGAAAGGTAAAACAACCTTTACCTTTCTTCTTAGTACAAAAGAATCTATTCTAAGATATAAGTAAGGTAGGAACAAAATAAATAGCCATCTTAATTCACTAATTAAGTGGCTAAAATGAATCCTCTCCTTATAATATCTTCTAAAATAGCCTCTAGCATTCATACATGTAATAACAATAAATACAAAATATATAATATTTTTACACACTGCACATAAATGCAACATGACATCGGCTAGGCTTGTTCCAGGTTGGATGGATAAAAGATCTCGGCTAACCAATTGGTATTGTAGGATCTAAAATTGGATTCTGAATGGATGGATATTAGGAGTATCCTTGCTGATTTTGCACAAAACCTTGAAAATTGGGGTCACCTTCTTAGTTATATTCAAAATTTTAAAAATTAAAGAAATTTCTATTTTGTTTATTCAGTCGATTTCCATTCCAGCCAAACCTATTTCCTATCTAAACTTGATTAATTATAAAATAATTAGATTAGTTAGAGATTTAATGATATTAAATACTATTGAGCAATTATAATCATTTAATATTACATCTATAAAAATGGCTTTATGAATAAAATCTATAAAAAAATAAAGATTGATTATTTGTGACTTCTATATGTATTGGTTTAGTTTTCTTTGTTAATGATATTTTAAGATTTTTAACAAATGTTATATCAAAAAAAATAATTAGAAGCTCTTAAATCTAATAAAATAGAGACTATATGATTTTTAGGTCCTAAACAAATATCTATTGTAAAACAAGGAAAATATTTTTTAAAAAAGAATAAAACATATACAAGATGTTGCACAAGAATCCAATTACATGATCTCTATTATAGCTAAGTAAAGTTATTTTTTGATACATTATCTTTTTTAACAGCCTTGCTTCTCATTATATAGTTGTATTTTTTTTTAGAATAATATTAAGCAATGTATTTAGATTTTTTATAATATAAATATAAATATAATTTTTTTAATAGAATCAAGATTTTTTTGGTTTAATAAGAAATTTGAAGTGTATTGTATCAATTTGTATATCCTCCACTTTATAATATATGTATTGAAAAGGTGTTGGTACAGCAAATGAATTATAAAGGTGTTATGGTGTACTTATATGGTTCTTATATTAGAACTCAAAAAGTCAATTATCACATTTTATAGCAAATTCAATTTCTTGATTTAATATTTGATGAAACTTGTTCAGAATTTTATGGCTTTGTAAATCAAGTACAACTTATTACTTTATTTCAATCTTAGTAATATTCTATAAAAGCATCTTATGTTAGTTTGGTTAAATCTTACTTTCAAATCAAGCTTTGTCTTATACTAAACATATTACTCCTATATTATTAATAAAACTCAAATTATAAGTCATACTTTAATTAAAATACTAATTATTATTTTTTATTCTTGACTAAAAAATTTATAAGCTCTTTGTATTTAAATTATTTTTCATTGCCACTATCATAAACTATCTTATAATATTAATACTTTAAATTATAAATCTTTAGTTCTTATTAATAATACATGTCTTCTTGGATGTTATTTCATCCACTCTATGGCTTTCTAAGGTCCTTACAATTTCTACTCTAATATTCTTATTGAATTATTCCATGTATTCACAATACCATCCAAATCTCATGAAGCTAGTAACCAACTATCATAATTGAAGATTAATGAAGTTCTTAGATCTATGCAATCTCTGAGCTATTTATGAAACTCTATATTTTTAACCTATCAAATAAAAATCTCTACCTATTTTAAAGCAACCTTAGATATTTATTTTATTAGATTTCATTACAAATCTTTTAATTATAAATTCTTATTATTCTATTTTAGTGATGGTAGATTGTCTAATTAAAATGGCATATTTTGTATCATATATAAAAATTATTACCAATAAAAAAATAACTAAATTTTTTTTAGATAATATTTATTAATATTATAGATTTTTAAGTAATTTTATATTTGATTAAAGATCTTAGTTTATATTAAGATTTTAGATGTTATTTTTTTAAATATTATTAATTAATATTAATTTATCTTTAATTTTTTATTTTTAAACTAATAGAAAAATAAAATATATAAATCAAATATTAGAACAATATATGCAATGAACTATCAATTATTACCAACGCAATTAGGCAATTGTTTTGTTATTAGTAAATTTTTCATATAATAATATGATACATTCATCTATTCAACATGCTTTATTTTTTACCAATTATAGGTATTATCTATAATTTTATACTTTTAATTTTTTAAAAGTTGAAAATCTAGATGTAAAGAGTTTGGCAAGTAGAATGACAAATCTTCATACAACAATGAAGATATAACTAAAGGAGGTTTAAAAACAATAAAAAGCTAATGCGGATCATCTTTAAAATAAACAACATATATTTGAAGTTGGTGATAAAATATAATTACTCTGATATAATATCAAGACTAATTGACCTTAAGACAAATTAGATTTATCAAAGGCTTAGTCTATTTATTATTTAAAATTAATTAATCTAATTACATATTGATTACAATTACCACAATGAATAAAGATTCATTTCATATTTTACATATTTTTTATTAAACCTTATATTATAATTAACATATTAGAAAGAAAGTAATTACCACCACCTCTTTTTGAAATAGATAACATCTAAGAGTTTAAAATAGAAGAATTTATGGATTTAAGGTTCCACCAAAATAAATTAAAATATCTTATATATTAGCACAATTATGATATTAATAAATATACATAGGAGCCATCTAAGAATCTTGCAAATACGTCAAAACTTATTGTTGCTTTTTATTAATATCAATCAAAATAAAAGACCAATTATTGATATTAAGATAATATAAATAAAAAAATAAAGTTCAAGGATTAATTTGCAGAACTTCTTTGCAACATATAGAATTAATAGCCAACAGATTTATTTCAAGAGTTATTATTTGCAAAATTGTTAGATGAAGCACTTAAATTGTCTCAACTTGAATATCAGAATTATAATGAAGATCCTTAAGAAAAGCATGTCCTTCTTCAAATAGATGGAAAGATATAAAGTATCTAATATCACAATCTTAGAAGAGATTTGTTATGCTTAGTGATACTATTAAAAATAGGAATTATACTTAATAGAATGAAAAATATATATTTTGAAGGTAATTATAAAGGCTTCAATAATGATAAAATAATTGGATAGTATTTTCTCCTTGATATGGAGCATTATCAACTATCTTTGTAGAAAATAAAGATCAAAGTTTGTTGCTAACACCATGCAACAAATCCTAAACTTCATTAATTTGTGAAATAACTTAAATACTTCTTATGGAATTTATCTCTAGGAAAGAGCATAATATAACCGATGCATATATTACTTAAGTAAATAGAATTAAATAGAATTAAATAGAAGTAGGTAAAACATATTAAGTAGATAATATCTTTTTTAAAAGACTTTGAAAAAGTTTTCTAAATGAAAATTATATCTTTAGATTTCTATTCATATGCCATGTGGCTATTGAAACTTGTGCCATAAGTTTCTTTCTTTTAGAAAGTTGCATTAGAAGTGACCTACAACTTGATGCATAGACCATAAGTCTTGTGGTCCTTAGAAAGCTTCTATAAGGCCTTTTTAATAGCTAATATATATAGAAATAAGACTAAAGTTATTCTTAGTCTTATTAATACCTTACTTATATTCTAGTCTTGATTCAAGACTGTGTAGCTTCTTTATACTTAGCAATAACTATTCTGGTTTTTTTCTATCTTATACCTATTTCATTTCTCCTTACATTTTTTCTTCTTCAATGATACAAGAGTGTATAATCTTTAGAGTTTTGTCTAAATTCATATTTTTAACAATTTGAAAAGATATGGTTGTTGGTTAGAAAGGCCTACTCATCCATTAAGTAGAGAACAAGGTCAATATGCATTATATAAGCTTTCTAAGGAATATTTGAATTTTATAATTTTAAACATCATTGCTACTCTTTTTTGAAGTTGTTGCTAAGAAAAGATGTAATGTCACATACATATAAATTATAAAATCTTTTTAAATCTTTTAAAAATCTTTTATATCCTAATAGATATTTTTAGAATATTTTAAGAGCTTAATAGAAGTATGTAATAGATAGTTTAGGAATTAAGTTATATTAGATAGTTCATTTTAGAAGTTTTTAGAATAGCTTAGAAATCAAATCATATTAGATGGCTTTCTAAAGAAGTTTCTATAATAACTTGGCCACCAAGCTTTGTAGAAAGTTTTTCAAGGAACTTCTTTTAGCTTGACCAACAAATCTTTTAGATAGCTTGTATAGCAAGATATTGAAGGCTTAGACAACAAGCCTTTGGTCTTATAAGTAATATAAGTAGAAACAAGATTGAAGCCTCTTTAGTTTTTTCAAGTCAATTCTTGAGTAAATTCTTCTTGTGGCTTCTAAACTTTCTTGTTTTTTATGCATAATCACTTGGTTACTACATATTTTTCTAATCTATCCTCTTCTTACAAAACTTAGTTTATTTACTTAAAACTATTTTTACTTTATTAAAGTTCTAAATTGACTCTCTAATAACATAAAATTATTTTTAAAATTAAAATATAATATAAAGATTTTTTTATTATTTATCAAATTTGTATATATAAATAAATTTTTACAAAGAATATAGAAGTCTATTTTTTATTATTATTTATTTATTTATTTATTTATTTAAATTATCTATATATATAATTTAATTATCTATGCAATATGAAAGCAATATTAAAAATTAAAATCTAATTTAAAGAAGAAAATAGAATAAATGGTATTTAAAAGTTAAATTTTTTATTAGATTTAATTTATATCAGAAGTTATATAAAGCAAACTACTACAATAAGGCAACTCCAATACAAAAGATTGCAAATCTATTCGTATTATTATTTTATATCAATACCAAAGTTTAGTCTTTTAAATATAATCTATATTTTTAATTCATTCTTCATTCTCAAGAATGATTCTAAAAGATCTTTAAGATAAAACAAGTTTAGACTTCTACCACATAATATATAAAATTCTCTATAAACTTATATGTTTTCTTTGTTTACTTCAAGTAGTTAATGTATTTCATGGCTGAGCAACAATTGCAAATGCTACATAAAATATATTTTAAAACCATGCATATATGTCACTGATAATGTTATGATGTTTTACTTTCTTTAGATCAACTTGATGTTATAAGTGTTTTAGATTCTCAATTTTTTCAATTCATATTTAAATTTTATTTTTAAGTTCTTTAAAAGTATTAATAAAGAGATTAAGTTTTTATTTATTATCTAAGCTCCATTTGTTCTTGGCTTAAAATTTAGATTAAACAAGACTATATGATTAACATATCTTCTTTTATAATTGGTTGATTTTTTTTTTTAATAATAGGAAGTTAATATTGTATAACTATTTTTTTACATTTTGAATATTTTTTATAATATTAAAATTTTTAAGATTTCATACTCATAACAAAATATAATCTTATATGTAAATACTATACTAATGTAAGAAGAAAAAAAAAAATCATTAGGTGTTAATTTTACTATATATATATATATATATATATATATATAATCTAACTTTCGTTTACAAGTAATTGAAGATACCAACATGTATTACAATATATTTTTAAAAAGAATTGTTACAAAAATTTATCACATGCTTTCATAAAAATATTTTTTAGCTCCTATACTTCAAATCTTATCACATTCTTCCATTCTACATCTGTTCCATAACCAGCACAATAGAATCTAATGAAATTTTATATATCAAAGACAAAAATTATTCTATGAAATAAACAATACATAAATTTATAAAATTACAAATAATATGATTGTTAAACATAACAATCTAAATATTCTATAACATATGGAAAATAATTCATCTTTTAATATTAGATATTTTATTATTAATATCAAATAATAAATACAAAAAAATATTAAATTAACCCACCTAAATCTTAAATCAATCCACCACATGACTTAGTAGTTTGAAATCATCCCAAAGCTCCTCCTAGGCGACCATGGTTCCTTTTCTAGCCTAAGTTACTTGTCTAATAATTTAAGCAAATAACTTTAGATGTCCTCTTGTTGATGGGGTGTCAATACATGGTATGTACAATTCATGGCAGCCAAGAGCAGCCTTAGGTTTTGAACCTTCAAGTCTTCTGTTGCCATCATGGTGGATTGATTTAAGATTTAGATAGGTCAATTTAAGATTTAGGTGGGTCAATTTAATATTTCCCTAAACATAATATATATTTTAAAATAGTTAAGATAATTTTTAAAACTCAAATTAAATATATTATTAAAAATAATATTTTCTTATATAAATTATAACCATATAACAATATATAAAAAAATGATGACAATTTCTATATTCAATAGTTTAGCAATTGAACTGATATGCTACATACATAAACCATCAACTTGAATCACAAAATTAATTAGGAATACTACACAAAAAAAAATACTGAGTGTAAAGTTTTGAAAGAAATAAAAGACGAAAAACACAATGACAAATACAATCATCAAAAAGACATAACAGTCTAATGAGGAAGATGAAACATAGAACATAATTCGTAAGTAAAACTGATGGGGGCACAAACATCCTCACAAAATTGCTTCTTTTCTCCTGATTCCAAAACTAATAATCACCATTAAACCAACTTCCACAAAAAATAAACTCTTTCCATTAAGGAAATTAATAACTTGTTCAATAACTAGGAGCTTCTTCCACCACAGTGGTTTCAATGCAAATTAAAAAGATAAAATCCATAAAGATACAAATAAATAAATCAAATACATAAAATTCGTAGTAAATACACAAATAATATTATATCAATTTCTACAATGCACTGTAAGCAATACTTGCCATGCGATATCTATTACTTATGCATTTCAGCAATAAATTCTCAGCAAGCAAATGAAGTAAACATAGATTCTACATATTGCAAACAAATCGCACCACGCACAAAAAAAACACAACGATACAACCAATAATAATAACAATCATAATAAAATGCGCAACATCCAGAAAACAAACTCTGAACGCACTATAAAGCAGATCCGACAAACTTAACACACAATTAAGCACCACATG
The DNA here is from genome assembly GCA_036785485.1 of Physcomitrellopsis africana. NCBI lineage: Eukaryota > Viridiplantae > Streptophyta > Bryopsida > Funariales > Funariaceae > Physcomitrellopsis > Physcomitrellopsis africana. The sequence goes on along the minus strand of JAWRVF010000388.1, from coordinate 143,530 downwards.
ACCCAAATACAAAAACTAACACAATTCTTCCAGCGACAACATGGAAGCATAAACCTATGTAATTAAAAAGGAAAACAAGAAAAACAAATAAAAGCAACTTAAACAATTAGTACGAAAGCAAAAATAAATATAATGAGATATTCAACATCCACAAATCGACATCACCAAAGCCAATCATACAACCTGAATCAGAAACATTCTGAATGGCAAAAAGGAAAAAACAAACAGAGACGACCATAAAAACAGCGAAATGCCTGCTAATCAAAAATTAATCTTGCACTAAATACAAGAGAAAAGATACACCAAGAGAGTCGGGGCAGCTGTTATTTCAGGGTTTAAGGGCAATGAATCTAACGAAGTCGTGCCTACACAAAGCAACTCTACCATCATGCGAAAAGCGCACTCGTCTCCTCTTTGCAGTTCCGTTCCCCCCGAACGGAATGCTCAACGCGCTATGAACGAATCGACGGCCAAATCATTGGCCCTTCCTTCCTTCCTTCGACAGGACAGGTGTGAATGCCGACCTACGAGACCTAACTGTCCACCTAACAAATTATCGTCCTCCCACTCCGCTGCACTGCCCTGCAGTCCATTCCAGTGAGACCACCCGACGGGAGCAGAATTGGTGCGCTGCGGCATAGAACTCGGAAACTTCTCTGCGGCTCACAACAGCGGTGCGCAAATACGACGACCAGCTGCCCATCTGCTCGGTCCAACCCCTTGCACCAACTTCCAGGTTGACCCAGCCATCGGAACACAGTCCCATCCACGCTTCATGGTCCCGCTCCTCGCCTTATTCACACCCACTCCACCGCCCCGTGCACGTCCTTGACCAAACTCAATCACCTGTCGGTAGCTTGCCACGGTCCCGGACGCTCAACGAGCAAGGCAATCCTTCGCTTCCCGCATGCTCCTCTAACTCTTGCCCACGCTCTCCACCTGAATTGAACCACTCCCGTTTCCCGCCCCTCCCACTCCTCCGTTCACACCAGATCCCGAGCTCACCTCGCCTCCCTCCGAACTGCTCTGTGTTGTCACATGTTGACCACTCGCATCTTCCGCGTGCCCACCCGCCTCACCTGAACCCTGCCGCTCCAGAAGCCCTTCTGAATACGCAGACGGTGCTAGGTTCATCGGCGATGACCCGATTGGATAAGGCGCCACAGGAACGTCCGCGAGCGACCCCGCCGACGGACTGTAAGTTAAGCTTCCATAAAGTGGGTGATCGAACTTGCACGTCGGCCCGAATTTGCATATGCCGTAGCGTGTGTAGAACGAGCAAGGAGGGTTTCCCTGTAACCATCGCCGAACACCACATAATACCTGTCAATCAATCATCTCCACTGCAACAGCAACCTGCCAACCCACACACCCATTTCCCAATCCCCTCCCAAACCCGACAATCCAAACACTCTCTCCACCCATACATTGATACTTACAGGGCGCAGAGGAAGACCCATGGGGCTCAAATGGCACGTTGGTGAAGGAGTCGCGCGATCCTTCGGATGATGATATCTGCAAGTCGTCCCAAACTTGCAGTCCCCAGTTTTCATGTAATACTGGCACTCCGGTTGCCCGGGTCTCTCAGGAAACAGGCTTTCCTTCTGTCCACCCACGCTCTGCGTAGGCTGATGAGCGGGGAGACCCACCGAAGACGAACCTTGCATGTAAGGACCATACCCCGACGCGAGCTCTCCTTGAGGCGCTCCAGCAAAGACGTAACCCTGCTGGTGACCCTCTGCCGGCCCGACAGGTCCCTGTTTCACCGAAGACCACGCGCAACGGATTCAGAAATCACTCAACAAAACATCGACTTCAAGTAACCAAAACAATTACGACCAGAAATCCATTACATAGAGCACCGACCCCAGTGAATCTCAAAATTCACCATCATGCTCCTCCAACCCACAACCCAACCCTAACCTTTATGAACCCACTCCAACGACATCAAGATCTGCAACAACACTGGTACATCCCAACTAACCTCGGTCCTCAAATTCCAAAAACAACAACTTCATCCCTAAAAATTCACACAAGTAGATAAAGTATTATTCCGACTAACGCATCACACAACACTCCGCTCACACCGCAACGCATGACATAATAACAAGTCTCGACAAGCAACGTCGACTACAAGAATCCCACCCATGATCACGAAATCGCCCTCCACCTCGCCCAAACCGACACCGCTGCCAACTGACACTCACCCGACACACTCCATCCCAATGCATGCTCCCCTCTCCCCACGCCACTTACTTGGTAGCTCCACCCTGGCATCGACATGACCCCTTGCTGCAGTGGCAGCATTGGACCGTAACTCGAATGTGTCTGCAGCCGTGGAAGCGGAAACGGAGATCTTGGCAGTGGCCACGAAGGCACCGCCCCCGCCGGATACGCCTGCGGAGCCGGAGACGATGGACCTCCGCCACTCCCGAACGGCATTGACACGATTCCCCCCACCGTCGTTGGCTGCGGATGATGGAATTTGCATGTCACTCCGTACTTGCAAGTCCCCGTCCGCATGTAATACGCACACTCCTTCTCCTCCTGCACAATACCACCCCCACAATCTTACTCACGCCTCCACACCCTCCCCCACCCCCATTTGCAGTCCCAAAAAACCACCCCCACCAACCTCTGCTCCCGCCCACCTAGAACCACACAACCACCAACTCCCAAACCATCCAACACCACCAACCAGTCTCAGCGGAAGTCCCAACACGTTCAAATGCACGCGCCCTGTTGACCCCGCCTTCTCCCTCGGATGATGGTACTTGCACGTCGCTCCAAATTTACAAGTTCCCGTCTTCAGATAATACTGCAATCCCCCACCCCCACCCCCACACAACCCCAACCGTCAGTCCTGCCGCCCGCAACTGCACCCTCTCACCACCTCCCACACCACATTCCCACCCTTCCCCTCTTCCAAACTACACGCGTGCCCCCCATCACCCCCCTCCCGCCACTCCGCTCCACAACCTACCCCATCCTATCATCCGCCCTTCCTACTCCCCCTCCCCGACAACTCCTCCCTCGCACAACCGCTTCCCCACAAACCATCCACTCATACTACACGCCCTACCACACCTCCTCCACCTCCACCTCCACCTCCCCATTCCCCTACCTGGCATTCCGGTTGCCCCATCCTCTCCGGATACTCGCCCTTGCCCCGGACCACGACTGCAGCCTGTGTCACCACACACACACATCGTCAGCTTTGCCCGCCATACCGCCGCCCGCTCCCACGCATCAATTCTCATCAACCACCTCACGCCCCACCTCAATTAGGTTTCCGCACCCTCCCTCACCAATGCCACCACCCACTGCTCCCTCCACCACACCCCCTCCCAACCGTACACTCCACATTCAACATCACCCAGAATCCGCACCAGTTTCCGATTCGCTGGATGATTGAACCGGCATGTCACCCCGAACCCGCACAATCCTGTCCGCATGTAGTACACGCAATCCGGCTCGCCCGCCCGCTCCGGGTACGGCCCCTGACCTCCTTCGCCGCCCTCCTGCCCCTGCATCGTCACCGGCCACCCTGCTTCTGCAAACCCCGCAACACACGCGCACACACATCTCCGCTCAGATTCCCCCCACACAATCTCATCCCACATCCCACATCCCACATCCCTCACCTCGCATTGCTACTCCCCACTACCCCTCCTCACACCATCGCACCCACCCCAACGCATCCCCTTCGCTTCTACGCGACTCCGCTCGCCCATCCACCGCCGCCTGCAAAATGCTCACAAATTGAACTAATTGCGCCTCGCCCCCGCCCAACTCCGGACCACCTGCGCTCCCCCTGCCTCACCAACACCGCACCCACACAATCTATCCCGCATTGCCTACCAGGATCTACCCAATCGCACCCCCCCCCCCACACGCGCAGCTCCCACCTGCACCTCAAGTCCCCGCTCCCACACCCACGAGATCCAATCCCTGCGCCTCCCTCACTCTGCACTCCGCACTACTCCCCGCCTCGCAATTTCCCCAATCGCCCCCACCCACACTTCCCCCAATCCGAATCCATAGCTCCCCAACCCCCATCAGCGCCTCCCCTGCGCAATCAAAACTCTCCCCCGACGCCAATTTGCCCACGCTGATCCAACTGCACTCCACACGCACGCACACCAACCGCCACCACCCAGATCGGACCACGCCGTCCCAATTTCGCACCCACCACCCCCTCACCACACCCACCCCACTCACACGCTCGCTCGCTCAAACCGCACCCCACACCCTCTGGCCCCAAATCCCACCCAAACATCACACATCGTCACTACCTTCAGACGGGGGCGACGCCCCGACCGCGTCCACCATCCCGATGTTGCTGCCGCCCCCACCTGGCGACCGCTGCGCCCCTCCCGCATGCTTCGAGTTCGCGCGCCAGTCGTCGTAGAACGCCAGGCTCGACCCTCCGCCGGCGATGTCAGACGCCGGCGATGCCTCAAGACATGTTGCAAAGGAGGAAGGCGCCCCTTTGGCTGGCGCGTAGAATTCCATCTACCATGCCCCGCACAGGGATGGCTCGATGCCAACCCCACACCCTCGCCCTCCTCAAAAACCACCCCAATCACCCACTCCTCCCACCACAACGCACTCACCCCGCCCCGCCCCGACCAAAACACGCCGCTTCACGCACCGGACACCACAGGCACGAAAGCGAAGCCGGAGGGGGGGGAGGTAGACAAGGGAGGTTGGAGGGGCTGCTGGCGATGGCGACGCCGAGGCGCAGCGAAGAAACTCCAGCGATGATTGAGCCGAGGTGCACAAGGCGCAGCGATCGGCGGAAGGAGAGAAGGGGCGAGGAGTGGCAATGCTGCGCGAGAGGAGAGAGCCCAGCACAGCACAGCAAAGCAAAGCAAAGCAGAGCAGCAGGCAAGGAGAGGGAGGGCAGGGCGAGTGAGTGAGTCGTGAGAGCTCTCGCTGTGAGTGTGTCTGGCGAGGCACAAGACTCGTTGGAGTAGGGCGACACTGGTCTACGCAGCTGGCCATTGGCTGGTCGTCTTGCTTTGTGCGTTTCAAGTGGTGGAAGCTGTGGTCCTCGGGCCACGAGTGTGGGGTGCGAAATCCATCCATCGCCTCCCCCCATCCCCCATCCTCCCCACTTCCGCCCTTCCCCCCGTCTCTCGCCCGCTCGCTGCTTCCCTTCCCCCCCCCCTCTCTGGCTGGGTTGCTTTGCCTTGTACTTTTGCTTGTTTTACCTGCCTGTCTATACTTTCTTTGGTGGCATGCTTTTTGGTGTTTGATATTTCATCAGGGTAACTTTAGTTTCGCTCGAAGATTTGCTTGACATGTGGGTGTCGTGTTGGTCATTTGGTCGTGGTTCGTAATTCGTATTCCCTTCTTTTCAAGTTTCTTTACAAATGTGGCTTTTTCCTATCGGTGGGTATTGTTATGTGAATTGTTTTTGCGCATCTTCGTTATGCTGGATATTTCGTCTTCAGGGTGTAGTTGACTTTGGCATGTTGTCGGAATGGTTTTTTTACTGTTTTTTTTTATGTTTTTTCTCTGAGTTGATATTCAATTGTTTTGTCATTTGTTTTAATTTTTGGTGTTTTTTTATAGCTTAGTTGATTATGGTATTCAGGTTTACTGTTAACTAAGTATTGAGCTGGTGTTGGGCAACAGAAGTTGTTTATTGTTTTACTTTTGTCACAATATGTTTTTTCATGTTTGAGTTGAGTTTCAAATAATGGCATGCTGTTTTCCATTCTTGACATGTTGTTATCTTCCAGCATGGCACTTTTATATATGTATATGTAGTTGTGTTACATAGATGTTATTTGCAATGTTACAGGACTACTTTGAGCTGTATTTTTAATCATACTATTGCATGCAGACAATACAATTTATATTACTGAGTGGAAGTTAAGAGTTGCTTATATCTGATAAAATGTGTGTTTACTTGGGTAGATGTTATCTTAATATTTCAATTTGTGCCATTTCTTTGTTTTTTCTTTTCTTTTTCTTCTGTTTTTTGGCAGTATGCATTTTAATTGCATGAAAACCTTATTCTGTTTAAGATTTGGACCAATGAGTTCAGGTGACTAAGAACACTGCAGAATATTGTGTGGAATTGAAATGCATTGGAATTGTTTTGTTCTAGGTGCAACGCCACTGTATCTCTTGACTTGTTTTGTAATTATGTCATGGTAATATCGAAATATATAATTTTTTTACTTTCATATTTTTGTTTGGTTCACAAAGTCCTCTTAGATGTATTTCAAATTTTTCCTTCTTTTCAAATTTTGAATTGAGCCACATATGTGTTTTAGTTTGTGTGCCATTTTGCAGAAGTTCAACTTTCTTTGTGTATTTATATGGAATGTAATGCTCTTTATTAAGAGCTTGAACTGCATGTCGTAGTGAAGATGGAGATGATGATGATGATGATAATAATAACAATAATAATAACCACAAGAACAACATGGTGATGGTTTACAGGATTGGCTCCAGTGGATGGGTATTCCAGAGCCCAATCATCCCACCCTGTCCAAACACTGTACTTGTGTCTCCTATCACTTCCATATCACCTAAAATGGATGATAAATTGCAGAAAATGGACTCATCGATTGCTCATGGATGAATTCACAACTCACAGGCTCAAATGCAGAAGCAAAACCTGGTTTTCTCATAACAGGCTCCCTCACTCAAACATTAAAGTTTCTTTTGTTAATGACTTAAACAAGTTGCACCAAGTGGGGTTTTGGAATCCAAATGGATAGTTTTTACTGCCAGTATTTGGGCCAATTACAAGTTAATAAAAGCAAAAATAGTAGTTGCTTTCTCCTCATTTTTTCAAATTATTCATTTAGTCATGCATGGAAGTGTATGTGTTTGCATGTTCAGATATATATATATATACATATATATACACAATCATTTTCCTCAGTGGATGTTTTGGGATGAAATCTGTCATCCTAATTGTGTTTGAGCTTTTGCTATTATTGATTGGGTTGCTGTCCTGCTCCAATGATGGCCGTCCATTTAGATAATTTTCACTTTTTTATCTGTTTTTTACAATTGAGAAGTATAATTAAAAAAGAAATTGGAAACTATCTCCAGTCTTGTGGGTATCAGCAACAGCCCCTTCCTGTTGGTTTCCAGCACAAAACCCTGTTTCCTATCCAAATTAGCTCTATTTCCACTTTGACATGTATTCCTTCTAACTTTCTGCTTTTCTTTTTCTTTTTCTTTTTCTTTTCCTCATTTTGTTTCCTTTTTTCTTTTTTCTTTCCTCTTACTAGGTTTATTCATCTTCTTTGAATATACTATTAATAGCAACACTGCATATAAATTGGAGCATATTTGAAGCTTGTCAAGAAGTATAAAATTGAAAATATTTGATGAACAAAATCAACCATACAATGGTACAGAAATCGAGTGTTTAATGATCTGATGAACTTCTACAAAAACAATGCAAATCATTTTTTTAATTATATATTGAATTTCCTTTCACAAGCTTAAAGTCATGCAAATGACATGATCTTAATATTATTTTCATGATATTGTCATTGTCAAATGAGTTACCAACATAGGATCTAAGAAGAAAATTATTTGACTACTTGTGTAGAATTTCAGATCTAGTTGAGATTTAAAAAAAAATTAAATTTAAATAATGTTTGTTTCTTCTTTTAAAAACTAATAGAGTAATATATCATGCTTGGAGTGATTTCCATTTTCAAATTGTGTGCAAGTATATACTACTTATTAGATTCTATTCATTTAGATTGAGGTGAAATAAAGCTGGACTGGGTGAAGCAGTAATGAATAATATGTTTGCAATGTTGCTTTCTATTAAGCTTTAAAATACTTTTAGTGACAATAATAACATCATCATAAGGTAGTCATTATAAAGTAGTAATTGAGACTTCCTCTTTTCTTGGCACTAAAGTTCATAAACTCACTAGGACTTTGTGTGTGGCTTCAATGTTGGATGAAAGCAAATGATCTCAAACGGAAGAAGAGTAGTTGAATGAATCCACAAGCATGCAATGAATGATTGCTTGCAGAGACTTGAGATTTAGAATAGCATGGATGAGTGCACAGAGTTAGGGCACAGGAGTTTTAAAGTCAGTGCCAGAATTAGGGCACCACAGAAAATGTACCATTCCTGTTTCTATTGTTTCTTATTATATTTAGTGCATTTTGATTTCAAATAAAAGCTAACGTTTGGAAGATGATTATTTACACGAGTTTCTAATTTCAATATACTTAAATGGAAATGAACTCTACAATGAATGAACTCTACAAGAATGTTTCATTCTTAGTTCTACTTAATCTGTACCTTTTTGAAAAACAAACAATATAACTTCTTATTGAAAATTCACAATCAAACTCAGAATTCAATAACTGATGTATGAATATATATATATATATATATATATTAGAGATTTAAATTTAAATCAATATAAATTTGATCACAATAATTAAAACTTTAAATTATTCTTTCTTGAAAAAATCTAAGATAATTTAAATTCTATGTTAACAACCACAACCATCCCAGTAACCAATCTCATTCCTTGTCATATACTGTGCGATATTTTAAAAAAATATTCTTGATATATATATGAATGAAGTTGTTCAACTTCTATGGCATGGATGTGTTTTTCAATTAATTCTTAGAAGAGATTAGAGAAAAAAAAACTCAAAATAGATTGGTCATAAGATTCAGGAATATATTACAATTATTTTATTTTCATGTTCTTTGATTTGATTTATTAACTTTTCACATCTTGTGAAGTATGGGGAGCATAGCTGTTCTAAATAGGATCCCAACATTACAGGGCAAGTGTGAACACTTTGATGGTGCCAGCAGATTGCCCCTCTGCAGATAGCATGCAGAAAAAGTCTCAATTCAAGGGGGACTGCAGAAACCCAAAGGACAATCTTATTGAGCAATCCACGACCCTCAAGGCCAAACTAAAGGGCCTGACTTCATACAACTGGACCACCCTCCTCCTTCAAATCAAAGCCTATGACAAGGCTTGCCAGAGGATCTTGCATGCTTGAGGACAACCCTTGTTGGGTGCTCTACTACTCCTCTGTGAATGCCAAACCCTAACCCTAATTTCTCCCCCACCCATAAAATAAAGAAGAAGGAGGAGAGAAGGTGGGTTTGCAAACCCTGGAACTGTGGCTTTGGAAGACTAGGATCTGGAAGTCAAGTAAGGTGGGAGCTGGGGTAGGGGTGCTAAGGGAAGCTTGTTGTTTTTCTCTCTTCTTTGACCCAGTTAAATGTATGTATTTATATATTTCCCAGCCTGACAGCAATTTGTTTGATGCCTGGATGAGTGCCTGATGGACACCTAGCAACATTACTCTGCCCCTACAAATAGCTGGCCATGAGGGGGAGGTACGTAAAGGCCCTGTTGATGGGAAAACTTTACTTACTGAAAACAAAACATGTTGAAGAATTTAGCGTGCAAATATTCCTCAATGGGAGAAAAAATATAAAAGGTGAATGCTTTGATGTGTGCTGTCTGTGGGCGGTGGCAGCAGACCAAACCAACACACACAATAAGAAAAAAACAACAACAAACAAACAAACAAACAAACAAAGGGAAAAAAATAAAAATAAAACAGCAGAGGAACTAAATTAGAAAAACTCAGTTTCTAAAATTTTGCCAACTGTGTTGATAAAATATATAATTTTGTTCACTTTCTCATATTAATTTCAACATATGATACAAATGTATGTAGGTGTAATAGATAACTTGTATACAATTGTTGCATTAAAAATTGACACTTGTGATCATTAAAGTCACAAACTGCATGTTTTCAACCCTCAAATTAATCACTGTTACATGTCATAAAAAATGAATCAAAATCATTTTTTGAATGTGGTGAAATCATTGGAATCTATAATAGATTTATAGCAGATGCTGTTTGAACAACAGACTTGCAGCTTCTATTCTTTTGAATTTCCATCAGTTTTGTGTGTGCATTAGGAGGATGATTATTACCAGTTTTTCATGTAGACTTTTGGAAGCATGCACATTGACAACCAACAGTCATATTTAATTAGTTACTTAAAAAAACATTCATGCCTTTGTAGATTATTTGTGAGAAACTTTGATCCTGCATATGGTACAATAAGTATCAAATTATCCTAGGATTACCTTTATTTTGTGTTTGATAATTCCCTAGAGAGAGTTTGGATGAAATTCTTTGATTTCCTAGACAAACAATGACCAACCACTTTGTCTTTGTTATTTTCATGTACAATGTTATTCATTCTTTCAATTATTATTATTATTCATCAAAATAATGGTTGCAACAACCAGTTCCGTCTGTTATTCTCTTCTTCCTCTCCTCCTTTTTCTTTTCTTAATTTTTTTAATTTTGATTTTATGATCTATTCTCCAAATTTTAAGTCCCATTCAAATTGAGGAGGATTGTCAATGAAGGTGCCATCTACCCACCTCACAAGAGCTGGCTGTGAAAGGCACAGGAGCTCCTTCTCAAAGGAAAAAATGTCTGCAAGTGGCTGCAGCTGTTGCAAAGTCCATAATAATAATCACAATAATAATAATAACAACGACAACATTTTTTTCTTTTTCTTTTTTACTTTCCAAAGTTTAAAGTATAAGAAAAAAATAAAGAAAGAACAAATGACAAAGAAGTGCTCTCACTAACAAATGGGAGTATTCACATTTGCCATCCAGAATTCTAGATTCTTGGCAAGGACGAGAGAGGCACATCTTTAGAATTACGTTGTTGTCCCCCTTAGAAAACTCCATGGACTCGTTTGCACCGAAACAGAAAAGCAATAGATGAATGAGTATGCGGTCAAGGATGGAAAAACTATAGCATCAAACAGAGTTCGTTCGGATCTGGGGGAGCTGACGTGGGATATTTGGGATGGCCCTGGCCGATGCTGACCAGCCTCCACTCAATTCCTAGGAATTCGGGTTCCTAGCGAATCACGTGACGCCACAGCAGCAGCCCTGGGGGAACGCCCTGGACGATCACTTTTGTAGAAATCCAACTTGGAGGAAACAAAAAATGGTAAGTAAGAAAGCTATCTTAAAGAGGTGATTAAAAAGGTATGATTGAATGATACTTTTTTAAACTTTAAACTTTTCAAAAAGCCTTGTTTCATACATGGTTTTTAAGTTGATGTCACTCCAGTAGTACATTTGTACTGTGGTGCATTGCCAACAGTGTGTCTGAGTAAAGCTTACAGTTGCAAGGTCACACATCAGGCAACTCTTGAGCTGATCAATTTGAAATAAATAATGAGCTGCATGCTTTGATGAATATATATATATATATATATATAAATAGATACATACACATACATGTGTGAGAACTTTGACTCCTTCATGAATTACTTTGTCTCAGTGATTCACAGAATGATTTTCTTTTTCTTCTTCCTTTCTCCATTCCAAAATATCATTCAAAAAGATTTTGTGATGGAAAGCATAAGATAGCTTTAATCTCAGTCATCCTAACAAAAAATTTAGTCACCCACAAAAACAGACCTCGTCATTAGAGAAGTGCCCATATTGAATTGGTGCTGCTATATTCTATATATATATATATATATATATATATCATTCCAATCAGGTTCCAACGGTGCGTATGGATGCATACAAATAGATGAATGCTCTACATTTATGATATGGATGGATGAAGACAGTCTTGAAACGTGGCAACCTTTTTTCCAGAATAGGAACGAAAACCTGCGACCATGCTAAATCGGCACACCTGGAGGGGCTGGTCTGAAGCTTTTCTTTTTTGAAACTAAATTTGGGTGCTGGTTCATCAGAGGAAATTTGCAGTGTCCTGTTAAAAACCAAGGAGAAAATAAGCTGCTGCGGCGCTTGTCATGGCCAATCTTAGTAATCCCACATGTGCTCCAATCCATACAACAAACATGCTCCAGTTGGAGACTCTCTACTCTTCAAAAACAAACCTTTGTGTTACCATTGTTTCAACTAGAAAAGTAATTCTTCAAATTTTAATACTCTTGACATCGTAAAACAAGGTTGTATAAATAAAGTACGAATGTATAAAGAAAGATGTACATATGTGAAGAAAATCATAAAAACGAGAAGTGCATTTTGGTATTTTTTAAATATGAAATCAAAATAGTAGAATAAGAAAGAACATATTTGTTCGATACACAATTATATGAAAGAAAATGGATGCTAATGATATGCACTTGGAGTTAGAAGTAGAAGTTAAGCTTATTTGAATTCAAATGTAAACAACAGAGGTCATGAATGACGAGTTTCCAATGTTGAAACTCATGTAGTTTTTTTCATAAAAATGAAGAGGGATCTATTTCTTTCACACCAAGAAATTTAAACTGAAAATCATACAATTACGCCAGTGTTTATGGATATACATGTGCGGTGTTTTAGGTCAGTGTAAAGATGGTTGGCATGGAATTGTCGCGCAGGTGGAAAACAAGTCTCAACAACTACAGACCAAATCGCAAACATTTCCACCATTTCATGCCAAATTGTATGGATATCTTTCAGATCATTGAAACCCGTGATCCAGCAATTTTCAGGAAAACTGTCATCCCAGAAAACTAGGTTACTGAATCGTACAGAGAATTGTGTGTGATCGGTTTCTCCGTCGGTACACAGTGAGGAGCGTCGAGGAATAAATCGCCACCCGCAGGTATGGCGCCGAATTCGAGGGCAGGTCGTCGGGCAGCGAGAAAAGCACATGTGGGCTGGTTTCTTCGATTGACAGTGGGAGGTTCCTGCGAAATAGGGTCGGTTGAATCATGGACTTCAGTTGGGCACGACTTTCCGGAGCTTTTTCTGGCGCAACCAGGCAGAAGCATTCCAAGCTGCAACTAAATTATTCGGCTACAATTAGAGGATATTATACCATTACTATATATAATCCAAGTACGGCGCCAGAGCCTTATAACATGCATGCGCGAAGGCTTGCTGGATTTGGAAGCTCCGTTAGGAGCCCCTCGATGGATCTGCCACAGATCGCTCCAGCGCCTAAATTGGAACTGATCACGAAACCGGTGTAGGCAGCTTGCAGTTCGTGTTCTGTGACTGCTCCATACGAGAGGATTAGACCAAGCGTCAGAAGGAAAACCAATATTTTATTAGAGTGCCGCTTCTATCGGGCATTGTTTGTTTCCCCACGTCAACATGTTTTATTAATTTTTACCTTGCAATGTACTTTGGGTGGTAATGGGAACGTCGATTGGACCCGAATTCGACTGCTGACGTTGCGAGCAATATTGGACAGTTCTGTGTCGATCGTCGCTTCAATTTGGGTAGGCAGAGACCAGAAAGCGCCATGTTGTGATCGACCGGAGGACTTGCAATCTCTGCAGACAAATCGGTGGAAACAATTACAGAAACCTGTTACAGACATATCATGTACGGCTGAAAAAGAAAAGAAAAGAAATATTACTTTTGTGACCCATCTAACAACATTTTGAAACAATCACCAGGGATGAAGATAGGATTAAGATCTTCATCCTGGAGCTGCCAGTCAATTGCTCCCACACTGGATTCCACGGCGACCTTGCCGCCGCTGGTCTGCGTTACACATTGCAATGAATACCTTTCGTCAACACAGACAATGCCTCTGGTGCAGCTTCATATATTTCTAAATTCTATGAAAGCCCTCACACGCTCCTCGCACCAGCTCGCAATTCGCGTCTCTGTCCGTCCTGGATTATTATGCCAGAGTCCAAGTTAATCCAACCATACGCGATTCAACATTCGTAGGGATTTGTGGAATCAGAGTTGACGTACGATATACCCCATCACGACGTTGACATCAGATAGGTTAAACTGCTTACCGCGTTGCCATGACTCACCAACCATGACACCACTGATTTACAGATTAGATCTGAGTTAGTGGATCAGCGAAAGAGAAAAGCTTTTGAGGGCAGGTCTAGTAGACATCATGGGCGAACGTACACCCAGCTCTAATCCTGCGCGTCACTGACGTGCGGCGGCTTCCGGTTTGCTCTGCCATGGCAGATGCACTCATTTTTTATACTTGTTTTTCATAGGAACCCATTAATGAGTTCAAGTTTGTCATCTTTCATGGGGGGATACAATGCAAGCTGGTATGGCGCGGTGTAGTACGATTCTAAATAGTTTGATGAAGTGTAGTGTGACTCCACCGTGAGCTATTGAAAAGAATTTGAACAAACGTGGTCTTAATGGAGACCATGGTTTTACCAACCTGGATGTGGATTCTAGCACCCACATTCCAGTACCTCGGCTGAGCCTCTGAGTGACAGCCTGTGTATATCTTACTTTTCCAAGTTGTTTGGTTTTCATCCCCGAAAAGAAAATACAGAAAAAAACAGAGGAGTAGGAGAAAGAAGAAGAAGAAGTCCGGCAGACATGAGAACAGTGTGAGGCTCTGCCTGTCCGCCTAATTACCTGCGCATGTCGCTGTCTTTCCTCTTAAAGTCGAGAAGCGCGGAAATAGGAATAGCTGGGATATGGGGCTACGTTTTCCAGTGCTGCAGATGATTTCCGCTGGAGTGAGGAGCACTGCGAGCCCCTGCAATAAACTACCATTAACTGCAAATTTGAATCCGTGATAACACTGTCGTCAACCACGAAAGCCTAAATCGAGGAGTGTTTCCAACTTCCAGTAGCTCCTAAACCCTAAATTACAGTTAGGGTTGGCTATGGTTGCCAGTAACATCGACACGCTTGAAATGCGATGAATCTGACATGCCAAACTTTTCAACCTTTGCGGGAGTGTCACCTGAAGCAGCCTCCTCCCATGTTAGGGTTTTCTGTGTGCCAACTATAGTTGTTCCGGTGGTTGATTCGAAGGCAACCACAGCTCTCGAGAAACATGACTCGATGAACCTCTAGATAATGCTTGTGGACACGCTCGGTAGCTCATGAAGGTCTTGTTGGAGTACTTTTACATCACTTTAATATGCATGTTTCAATGCCGATACATCCATTCTTGATTGTTTCCGAACAACTTCAATGCGGATTTTGGTGAACGTTCTATGTTACCTTTCAAAGATTGGCCTCGACATGGCAATTTTATAATTTACCATTTTATGACTGATCTGAAATACACGGTGCTCTTGCTGCCGGAATCTTTGTGCCTCAAAGCAGCTGGGATCTACAGTAACATTCATTCCGCGGCATTCAATATGCACATGACTGCAGCCTGTCGGAACGCTGCTCAGGAGATTCTGCTGCAAAAGAAAAAAATCAATGGACACGAGCGATCTTCACTCGGTATGTGTATTTGAGCTACACATCAGAAATTCTTCCATTCTAAGCTCCTGAGAGTTCATGTTTACAGCATAACTTGATTGCGTCTGAAAGACCCTCAAGAACTTCCAAGCAGAATCCACGACCACGACGTAGAAAACGCTCACGCCTCTTGTCACAAGAATTTCGTGATGATTAGTTGAAAAGCTCCACAGCTCTTGGCACATATCTCGAATCCCAGTTTACGAAGCTTTGGCGATGTTGAGATTCCACACTAATCAGTCAATGGTTTGTAGGGTTCTAATTGAGCTTAAGCCCCTTGATCACAACCAGCAGGCAGACAAACATTTTGCCACCATGCCGTGGCCGCTTGGGAATGCGTGGGGCATCGGAAGCTGCTGCGAGGTTGACTCGCGGTTTCTTATCAACATATCAACGCCTCGAGGGTCACGACGCGTCCCTGACGCTGTTCTGCAACCCAGCTGCCGATCCCACTTATGGGCCATCTACAAATCGACAATGATTTTGGGTAACCTCTGTAAAAGATGCTTAACAATCAGTGAGCCTGCTGCCGCACCCACCTGGTCATGTCGCCTAAGTTAAACCAATGCATTATGACATCAGGCACCGGATCAGACACCACGACAAATGATAATAATTCCGCCGCAGATGTTCTTCTGGTCCTCTCGTGCCGAGCTGAAGCGTGAGATCTGTTCACACGGAACTGAATTCTGTGGTCTGTTTACACCTGGCCCAATTGTGAGCTCTGTTCACACCTTGCGTTCAAGGGTTCAATAAAGCAGGTTTTTCTAAGGTCATGGATATCTAGAGGACTTTCAATGTATATTATTGTTGTTATTATTATTAAAATGAGTAGAGAAAATGCAGTTTTTGATGGTGTGGATAGGGAGTCTGAGTGAAACATTATAAAAATATATTGTACAACAAACTAAGTTTTTGTTGAAATTTTAAAAATAAAATGATAAAAATTATACAATTGTATCTTGTTAAATGGTGAAAAGATATATTGTAGTGAAAATGGAATTCGTCCATAAATAATTAGTGCCAAAAATTAATAGTTGTACAGGATTAGGTTGAAAAATTCAACGTTTGTTAAAAGTTGATGTTACAACACATTGGGATACTTTGATATATCTATACATTAGAGTGAAATTATTTTAATAACAAATTTTAAAATTTAAAATTTTATTCAACATCAAACATTATAGTTCAAAGCTGTTAACACAAGTATCAACAATCCAATCAAATCAAGGCAAGAAGTTTGAGGTGTAAAGGTTTCAACTCAGCCCTAGATTCTTTAAATCAAGTGGGGACTAACCTCCAAAAGAATAAAATCCTTCAAATGCAGACAAGAACATTATTTACTCAAGTAGCCAACTGTACCAGATGAATGCACTTTGATTCAATTTCCAAGGGTTCTATTGCGGATTCTTTTCTTTTTTTTTCTTTTAAAAATATTTATTAAAATGCATGTATGAATTTTACAGATGTTTACATATGTATGTTACTGTCCTTCAACATCACAATTCTTCATTTCAATGTACAAAGGAGGCAATTTTACTATATGTGGTAGAGATACTTTCACAAATACTAACATTTGTTACAACAGGAGTCCAAGAAGCATGGCCAAGCAATGCTTGATGGCAAGGACACATCTGTGTATATCAATGCATTAAATTTAAAGCACTAAATGGTAGGAAATTTATGCGCAACTTTAAGATAAGATTTCTTGCGAAAAAAGATTGTGTGGATAATAGTTTCCTCTCATTAGTATATGTATACATATATATATATATATATATATTTTTAAGGTTGATTCAGAATAAGATATTAGAGAATGTTAAATAACTCCTCAATTTTGATTCATGATGATTAATATACATGGTTACTCTTCCACCATCAATTATTTTTTTGTTCCATTAAATTGAAATCCCTATACATATACATATACATTATACATATATCACTTAGATGGATGTATGGATGGATAAACACACATATATAGCATCTTTTATTTTTATTTAAATAAATAAATTATTTATTTTGTTTTAAGGTGTACATTATAAGTTTTAGTATTCAAATATTTTGTGACAAATAATATTTTTAGAGTATCTATAATATTTATGATTAGTCAATAATATTTTTAGAGTATCTATAATATTTTTAATTAAGTAATATTTTATTTAGATTTAACTTATAATAAAACAACATATAATTGTTTGTATGACTTTTGGAAAATAAGGTTTTAAAACAAGGATTTTTTGTTCTTAAGATTTTTTAATTTTTATTTTTAAAAAACAAGTTTTTATGAAAATTATATTTGTTGTAGTTCAAAATAAAGTTGTGTATTTGAGAGTTCTAGGTTGATTTATAGAATAATGATTAGTTTTCTCATAGGGCTCTAGTTTTATTATTGGCAGTGATTACAATGGCATAATGGTTTTTATAATAAGGCTTGTTTTGTTGCATAAAGCATATGCTAAGTTTTGTAATATAATCATATGAGTTCTAACTTTTAATTTTAGACAATGAAGTGATAATCTATAAATAAAAAAATAATTAGCAAACTCAAAAGACATAGAGAATATAATTATTTTTATTAACACCGCAAACTAAGTTTACCTGAAAATGTTTTAACTCTTCATTAAAAATACTTTACAATCTATGAAGATTCAACTCATCTATATATATTAGTGGTAGATAAAATTTTATAATCTATAATATATTATTGATTATTTATATGGTCAACAATATTGATATAAACCTATTTGATTAATTAGTGTAATGGTCTTTGTAAAATAATTCAATTAAGAATGTGAATTATATTTTTATTTTTACCAATATGAATATATATATATATATATATATATATATACATTTTACCAATATAGAGCAAATATTATACAAAGTACCTATTTTTATATACATATTTTTAAAAATAAAATATAAAATATATATTTATATTTTAACTTAATTTTTAATAGATTTATTTAATAAGAACATTGAATTTGGTAGTGAGATAGAGTAGATTTTAAGTATCAAATATTGTTTGTCAAATACATATGCAAGAATTAATAATTTTATTTTACATGTTTCTTTTTTTATTTTAAAAAGATTAATTTTCTAACAAATTTGTAAAAATTCATTCAATTTTAATTTGTTTGTATGTTTCGACAATTAATGTTTTATGTCTATATGATTTATTATTTTGGCATATCAACCTTATACTATACATCTTGCATGTGCAAGAAATGAAGTTAGATAATCTCATAATTTTGTCACATGCCATACAAATACAAACATCTATCTTTTACATATTATTGTAAATTTTATGTAATTTATTACAGTATTTTTTTTTTAATCTAATGATAACTTGTATTCATGAAACTCTTATATTAATGTATGTACGTGTGTGTGTATATATATATATATATATATATATATATATTTATAACATAATTTGCATATGCTTTGCATTGTTTATATAATTTAAAATGTTATTTTGATAAAATTATATGCTGTAAATAAATTACAGGACAAATTATCATTCAATATGTTTATCTTTCTCACACACACACACACACACACACACATATATATATATATATATATATATAAATGTTGTTGGATATAGTGCAAATTGATACATCAGTTTGAGTGGATGATTTTGGAGCTTTAGCTTAACCAACGTATTCTGAATGATTGTGCTACAAATACAAATTTAAGTATACATTCATATGCAAACCTCACTAATCAGAAATTGATGTGTAGATAAAAACCTTGTTAAATAAAAACATTCACATATATATAGTTCATTCCAAGTGATATATATATATATATATATATGTATCACTTGGAATAAAATTATTAATCTTGTCAAGACAATGATACATTTTCAATTTCTTCCAAAGTAAGTCATTGTTAAACAATTTTGTTAAAAAAAAGAATAGCAATTCCCTACCATTTCAAAAACATCCTTTCATGATTGTGTTTTAGAAGATCATAATTCTACCAATCAAACTTCAACCCATCCTTTTGCTTTGAATGATTCAATTCTTCATCACACAAAAGAAAAGAGGAGAAGAATGTTTCATTCAAACATATTAGAATCAAAATCAAAAGTGTGTGCATGCTATTTTAGTAGGCTCACATCTCACACAAAAATAAATACTAATAAATAAATGAACAAACAGAACAGAGCTCAAAGAAGGGCATCGTTTTTCACCACGTCAACAATTGTCCCACAACCATCGCCCAGGCCTGGACCCAGTGAACAAATACATCCCCCCCCTACGAGGCCATATTTCCATTTCCAATACACCCAAGCCAGCAGCTCCGCCACTGATACGCAACGGGATCAAGCGGCGCCCGAGCTGTTGACGAAGCCCGGCTTCTCTTCATCCTGTCTTATCGCTGCAATGGAGTCCTCCAAAAAGAAGCGATGAACAACGTTAACATCAACTAAAATCTCAAGAAGTTTGACAGGAACGGATGGAGATGCAATCGTTTTTTTCTTGTTATGCAGTTTTGTTGCGATCCTCGCTTTTGCTCTCGGAGTCTCGTGGACTTGCGTAAAGCAGCCGTGGGTTCGAAGATCCACTTGTGTGGTGCTCAGCCTTGGTGCTTGTTTTATAGAGCCACGACGTGCTGGTGAGGATCAGACAAGACGAAGGAAAGGGAGAGGCATGTCGCCGAGAGGAGACTAAGTCACTACGAGGTGGAGGCGCATCTGACTCCCCGACGGATAAGGATGGAAATCGACAAGATCTAAGGTCCATTGCCGCTCAATCCACTGGTTCTGTTCTGTCATCGTTCTGTTGGAAGGTGCAATGTTGTGATCTGGTGAGTAAATCGCATAAGAGATGAAATTTGTTTTGTGCGTCTGATTAGAAGTGAGTGAGCTAGTGGAACACGAGCTGCTGGAGCCCGATGTCGCACGGAGCACCGTGGTGCGGTTGGAAGGGTCTCGGAAGCCTACGATCGTTGCCTCGGGAGCCATCGGAGGAGCTCGGAGAGCTGCTTGACATTTCGACGCTTTGACCTTTCGATACTTTTCAGCCGAACGTGGTCCACTGAGGGAATATCAATTTAGAACACAATTTTCGAAAACGAGGCCGATTGGAGGAGAAGTAATAAAGTAAGAACCAGTCCTCTGCTGTTCATGCCGGGTAACGAGGCGAGTGTTGGGCTGGTTCAAAATCTGGGAGTGAGAATTCTACGAGCAGGAGGTGGTCTTCTTTGCCAGCTGTCTTCAGTACTAATCTCGGGAGCTGATGCAGTGGAGTGCGGTGGTGTTGACAGGTCGAGGATGGGCAGCTAATAAAGAAACGCGAGATTTGTTATGATTTCTAGGTAATTTTGGAAGACCGATAAATTCGAAATGAGGGTTTCGACTGCTATCAAAAGTATGCTCCTGCGAAATAGGGTCGGTTGAATCATGGCGACCTTTCGGAGCTTACCACGGCGCGACCTGGCGGAAGCATACCAACTAAATTATTCTGCTGCTGCACGCATGCAACTAAAATTATAAGCGAAGTTTTATAAATAAGACAATGGCGGCGCGACGGCATCATGGGCCTGCTTGCTCAATGTGTGAAACCTTCTCAGATTCTAACGCAAAATCACCTACGAATTCTTTAGAGAATGCCTCCCAGGTATTGCATTCGACAACGTCAATCTGGTTCCTACTTTGGAACCCGTGATCGTGAACGCTGGCCTCGATAGGCCGAGTATTGCTGCTGTTCCTGAAAGTAGGGCTAAAATTGGGATCCGAAGAAACAAAACACAAGTCTATTCATCCCTGCGTTTCCATCAACTGAAAGGCATCGTAATTGAATTCCCACTTATTGATACATTGATTCCGATTCAGTTGGCTCACTCAACCACCAAATTTAACCCCCCGCGGACCCCACGCCCCACACGACGCAGTCGAGAATGTCCCTCTGAAGTGTTTGCTACGCATCGTGCACACCCCCTCACACCTAGCAGTGCTGATTGCATTGCTTCGATCCACTATCGCGCTCTTAGTTTAATCGCCATCGTCTTCCCGAGTTGAAAATTTCCCAACCGTCACTCAAGGATATTCTCGCCTGCATCCGCTGTTGCTGGAATCGAAAATTGACGGAGCAGATCGAGTACGACGTCTGAACGACTCACTCCGACACAGCGTACCGATTCTCCACTAAACACTTCAGTTTGTTTTCGGACGGACCCATCGCCTAATTTCCAAACGCCCTTCCATGTCAGCAAATCCCCACGTTTACAGTGAAAAAAACTCATTAGCGATATCCCTCGAAGACGTTAATTACGGGAGGCTTTGGGTGACAAAGTCCCACATAGTAGCCACGGAAACACGCACGACTGAGAGCTCGAGACGGTGGTGATGACTCAGCCCTTCTGGTGCAGCTTATCTTGTCCCCATGCTGTCTCGATGAGGTGCTTGAGCGGGCAGCACAGCCACAGCCCCTGACTGCCGATCTTCCACCTGGAAGCAAAAGGCCTAAAGGGCAAAAATAAAAAGAAAAGAAAATCCATGCTGGCATCCGAGAAGCTTTCTGTAAACTGATGAGTTGGCACGGCATCTTCCACCTCCGCCACCGCTTGCCACGTAGCGCAGTCTCATTCGTGTGATTTGTCATGACCCCGATTACATCTCTAGTCCAAACCATTCTGACACTTGGTTTGCTTGCAGAGTAGGGTAATACTCATAGTTATAGTACTCATCACTTGGTTTGCTTCCAGAGTAGGGTAATACTCATGATTATAGTACTCATCACTTGGTTGAATGATTTGGAATGAAAATTACAATATTCTATGTTTCTATTTGAGGTTGATGTTGAGTATTACACCATGATGAATGAAGCCCTCGCCACAAGAAGTTAATAACAATTTGCACACATCTCCAACTATTTACTTTCTCTCATCAAGTTCTAAATGGGTTGAACATTGTGCCATTTCATACACTTTATAAAAATATTAAAGTAAAATTTTGAAATAGAAAATGGAAGCCATTGTTTAACGGTCACTCTCTAATTGGTTCAATATTTTTGTTGTTCTTACTATTTAAGTGATATAAAATTTGAAAGAATAACCATTTGTAATAGTTTACACATTGACGGGAGTTTTTACATTCGATGATGAGAGGGAGTAAATGTGCCATAAAGCAGCCCCAATCACTTCAATTTCAACCACCGATAATGTTACCATTCAAAATTGGCCAAAATGGTTCCAAACCATTGAAGCTCTGTTTCTTGGTCAGTGGGAAAGAAATGACAGCCTGACATGTTCGCAGAGGCAAGGGAACAAATGATCCTCAAGAGGTTCGCTTACCATAATAAAATGTATGTTTGTACGAGGTAATTTAATTCAACAATCATAAATATTTGTGAAGAAAGAAAAATTAGTTGTGGAAGTGCAAGTTGGGGAAAATTGAAGAGATTGCAACAAGATTTCTAGTGTACTCTGGTGGATGAATAATGCATGGGTTCCATCCATAAGATTGCAAAGATTGAAGTTTTTAAAATATTAAATATTTGTTAAATACACAGTTGTATGTGTGTGTTTATTTTTTTGATTTAGTGTAACTCATTCAACTTACAGATTTGTGAATGAGAACTTTAACATTATAAATAAACAAAAACATGTAGTTTTAATTGAAATGTAAATATTTTTATTAGATTATGATTTCAGTGATGAACTCGTATGTATATAAATCATGTTTAAAAACTAAAATGACTACAATAATGAAATAGTATGTTTTAAACCTGGAGATAACAAAAAAACAGATACAATCCCTTAAAAAGTGAATACAAAACATAGAGTAAGAATAGAGTGAAATTTTAAATGTTTTTATAAGTAATGAAAATTCCATGGTATAATCAAAAGACATAACAAATAATTGGTTCAAGATTGATGCTTTAGTCTAGATACTGAATATCAATAGGAGACTCAATTATGAGATTCTATGGCATCTAAGACAACACTGTTAATTTACATGAAAGAATTATGACTTTACAATTATTATAAAAATAAAAAATACAGGAACAGTAGGAGCAGTATGATGCTTAAAGACTGCAAATGAATAGAACAACTGCATATTTTGTCAAAAAAATTAGAAGAATTTTCACATAAATTGGAGAAAATTTTATTTCTTGAAGTTCAAGGGCATATAAATACATACGTACACATAGGAAATAACTTATTGGACCTCTTGGGATGTAAAAATTTGCAATTATTAGATATGGAATGTTGACATAAATATATAAAATATATATTCATAAACACTGCAAATTTATGCATGTAATAGAAATCAGAGGATTAATTGAATCACTGATGTAAATTATAACTAAATTAGAAAAAAAGATCACTACAAAAGTTGTAAGGGAATAAGTAAGATCATGCAATTTTTTTTTTTATAAGATCACAGTTTAAGGCTGCTTTTTACAAAAAGTTCTGTCAGACTCTTGCCAACCCATTTGTCTAATACATGAACAACATAAACAATCCTTTTATTTGCGTTTACCTCAAAATAATTCATAAAAAAAAAATAAAGAAATAAAAGTCTTAATAAACATAAATGAAAATTATATACAATGCCAACATGAGTAGCAAGACCATACTATGATTTTATATATTCTATCAAAAACTTATATTTTCAATATTTTAGATGAAATTTATGCCACTTATCTTTATTTTTCTGGTGCATAGGATACACATGATTTTCTACAAATGCTGAATTTATAACATGTCTTTAAAATCTATTTTTTGCCTTCAAGTCCACTTTTTCAAATTTGAAGAATAAACTGTATTGAGTTTGATTTTTTTGCTCTTGCACTATTACGCGCAATCAATACAAATTTTTAGTTATAACCAACTGAGAATAACATCTTTAATAATAATAATAATAATAATTTTTCTGATTGATCAGATTTGAATGTGTGGCTTATGGTATGCTTTGAGAATTAGCAATTTGCTGTGTGAGGTGGCTAGACAGCAAACCAGTTGCACTGGGTCTGCACAGAATATTGAACAAGGATTGTTTTTTTGTTTGTTTTTTTTGAAAGTCCTTGCTACAACAATTTATATAAACAAAAATGCTGTTGTGGTTGTGTCAATGAATGTTGGTTTAAGTGCAGCTTATAAGACAGGAAGTTTGCTTATCATGCAGTTACAAATGAGTTTCATTTAGTTAATGTTATTAACTATTCAATTAAATATTGTGTGGTTGCTTGATTACAATATTTTTGTTGTAGCGACCTTGGTGTTTTTATCATTAGTTCTACACAGCAAAAGTTTATTTCACTCACTGGGAAGTCAGGTGAGTGGGAAGAGTTTTAGTTCATTTTTTTGTAATTCTTTGAAATACCAAATTGATTGCAATTTTATGGTGTCTAATAAAAATGTGAGCTATGATTAATGAATCAACACAATATGCACATATATTTCAAATACAATGAGAAATACTGTGATGGCCAACACATGGAGCCAAAATTGCTAAAATTGTTGCAACCACTAGTAGAGGAGATACTGGATGGTTTTGTCTGCACTACTAGACAGATTAAGTATTTTGATTTAAAAATTGCTTTCTCCATGTATGTCATGTGGATGAACAACCATTGCAATGGTCTTTGAGGGAGTATTTGGTGTAGCAAACTGTTGCAAAATAGAAGATGAAGGTGGAATGAGACACACTACTAAATAAACATTTTTATAACTCAAAATAATTTTTTTATTGAATCTTTAATTTTTATTATCATTTAAAAACAAGTCATCGTTAATATAATATTTTGTATTGTCAAGTATAAATATAATATCCTAGAATCAAAAATACAATTTTTAACAACTTGTCTATATCAAAAATTCACATAGACTTGTCAGAAGACAATATCAAAAATTCACAGACTTGTCAGGAGACAATATACTTGTGTACAACTAAGAAGAAAGAAATAAGACCAAGAAAAGATATATTTATAAGAGTGATTATTTTAATATACAAATAGGTCAAAAATTCTTAAATCACAACCAAAGTATAACAAAAACATTGACAAATTTAATGATTGTCTTAGTCTTTGCTTTCATATATACAAAAGTTGTGTGATAATTTTATAAAAACAACAATGCTTGTATATCAAATCTCTAAATTATAGAATGCATTTATAGTAACTTCTTCAATGTATAAATTTTTAAAGATATATTGTATTTTATTATCTATTAATTAAAATGATACTCTTAAAGATTTTTGTCTTGAATTTAAAGTTGTAAAAGTTATAATAATTTAAGTGATTTTATAATTAATACTTTCAATAATTATATATAAAATAGAAATTAGGCTATTGGTTTTTATTTTATAAAAATGATAAAAAATATAAAAATAATATTTTTTAGGTTTTTTTTCTCCTTGATTTATATTATCTTAATGTCATTGTTAATAATTGATTGTTGGCCTCAAATAACTTTTTTCATAGGATACAATGGAATGGTGTGCAATTTCTAAGGTTTTGTAAGTATAGGCTTTGTGCACATTGCTAATACAATTGTGGTTGAGTTGCACAATATTAGAATTAATAGTGTTGTAAATAAGGTAGAACAAGACAAATAATGGATTAAAATCTTTGTTGGAGTGAATCATTTTTTTTTTTTTTTCAAGTTTCATAGAATAAGATGGAATGACTTTATACAATATGGCATAATATATAGAATGCGTCAAAAGGGTTTTAAGTAAGGACCAAAGAAGCACTATTGTAATTGGCACTATTGCATCCTACTAATGGATCTATTTGAGGAGCAAGAAGTGCTTGTATCTTACAACTTATAAGGAAAAAAATGATACCCTCATTTGAAGCAACACATGCCAAGTGAATTGTTGCGTCTTGGTTTCTCAAAGAACTAAGCATGGTTGTTGTTATATACAAAATCAAAAGAGATCATAGTGAATCAAGAACTTGTGCAAATGATAGTAAGCTTGTCAACTCTATTCTTGTCTTATAAAAGGATATACTATATAAAAATTAAAGGATCTATAATACTTATAATTTTTTTTAGCAAAGATTATCTATATTTTAAAAACATCATGAGTGAAGATTATGCTAAAGGTGTTAATTTTATCTCCTTACAAATCTTTAATTGATTTCTATATATTTCAAGTGTAGAATTCAAATTTTGATTCAAAAGTTATTTATAATGTTGATGGAAATATTTATTCAAGTTTATTTAAAACACCAACATAGGTTTCTCTCAAGAACCTCCCGGATGAGTTTTCTCCAATAGCTTCTTAGATTGTGGTTAAGTTAGAAGATGTACTTGAAGCAGGTTTCAACAATGAAACTAATTTAGAGGTTAAATTTTGTATTGGCATAGAGTGTAATATTGGATAGGAATTAGAGGTGAAGGTTTATAATCTGGTTATTAATAAGCTAAAATCTATTTTTATTCACAACTTGAACCTTCATAATCAATATCAACTTTGCTTGGCTACAAACCACAAAATTAAAGATTGTGTGGCCCTAGCCAAGACTGAATCTAAACAAGCGCTATTCTAACCATTATAAGATGAATGCGTCCAACTAAAACTTCAAATTTATAACCAATACTATACCAACACTTAGTATCAACTTACAAAGTATGTCTATGATTTTGAAATAAACCATACATGTGAGTAGATGCATTGACTTTAACCTAAATGAATTCATTTCTATAAAAAAAAGAAAGAAAGGTGCCAACACAAGTTCATGTCGGTAACAATATAAAATTGAAGATATTACAAGTTTGCAAGGTAGGCCTGAATAAAATCCTCTATTTTTGTCAAAAGAAGTTATATATCCATTCAAGTCAAATTAAATATTCTTGAAAAAAATAACATAAAAATCAATATGGTCTCCAAAATGATTACAATCACATTGGAGGCTATTGTAAATCAAAGAGTCACTAAACCTTGAATATTATAAATAATGATATGGAAACCAATAATAACATGCTATCTATTTCAATGCAAAAAATCCAAACCACAAAGCTCCTCTTACAAAAAAATCATATCATTGAGCATATTTAGTGTAAATACACAAGATACATCAATTTTGTCTTAATATGATAAGTCTTATGATAAATCAAAGCCATTACTTCCTCACTTTGAAAAAAATTGTCACTCCTCTCACCTAATGCTGTAACTCAAATGCTTAAAATCTAATTTCAAACATACTTATTGTCTAAGATACATTATTGTATGGCATGATTTTAAATCTAAGAATATATTAGATACTTAGTTAAAGAGAATTTACCTATAATATATTGCAAAAGCTTTGATAAATTCTTTGTTCTTAATAATACATACAAATAAATATAATAATATTAAAAAAAACTATTTTATTAAAAATATCTTATAAATAAATAGCTTTATATACAAATTTTTTCTATGGCATCTAAAAAATCCTTAACGCTCTTTTTTATGCCAAATCATAACTAATCAATTGCTAGTAAATTAGATTCTTAATAATTTCAAAGAAAATCTATGATTTCCTTTTAAATCTCATTTTTATATTAAAATATTATTATAGCTCTATATATCTATCTTTTCATCTCTATAAAGTCTTAGCTCTTAAAAAAAAACTCCTTTAGTTTATATAAAATGCTCAAATTGTAATAAAATATTTTATAACTTATTTATCCATAAAAAAATATTTTATTTATAAATTTTAAGATCACATATCTCTTGATCCAGATATTTAGTTTTTATCAATTTTTTTTTAAAGTGTAGATTTATATCCTTAAGCTTTATTACAAAAAAACTCAATTGTAGATTTATTTTCAATTTTTTGATATCTCAAAAATCCTAGCAGGTGCTTAAAATCCTAATTTATAGACATCTAAGCACTATTTTCTTCATATCTCAAAAATCCAAAATTCTAATGCCACCAAAATTTTGTATATAGCTTTATAATATAAATATATACATTCTTAAAAATTTTGAGCCAAAACCTTATCAAATTGCTTAAGATATAGCTCAAAACACAACCACTAATAAAAACATGTCATTTACTGCCCTTAGATTGTAAGTACTAACTTCAACTCCCAATATCTCCTTCATTCTAGTTTAAAATTTATCAAGTTTTATATATAAAGTATAGCCAAGAAAGTGATCTCTCCAATCCCAGTTGCCAATCCTTCATTGCTTTTTGTATGCATGAGTTATATTCCAAAGAGTGATAGTAGATACAAAATTGATACCTTGACTTTGAGTGCCTATATCTTCTTCATAAACACTCCAAATCACTCAATTTTTATACCATATCCATAATCAAAAATCTAAACTTATTAATCTTAATCTTTGATGTTTGAATGACCTTAAAAGAGAAATCCTAATTTTTAATAAAGCCTTAAATAACCTCCTTGAAGTCCATTGGATATGACTTTTAGTCAATAGGAACAGAGATTTTTATCATCTATTTCTATTCATCTATATGGATGGCCTAATTATTCTTTTTGATACTAAAAATTTCTTTCTAATTTTTTTTAAAAATAAAATTTATATAGTATATATCTTTAATACCAAATAAAAGAAATAAAACAAGATTCCAAGGATCACCAATATCTAACAAAGGTGACTCAAAATATATAAAAGTCATTATCAACATAAAATCAAATTTAAAATTCATTATCAAAAAAAAAAAAAAAGAGATTGTATTATCCTCAATAGTAGAATTTTTAAATAGATTCCTTTCAAAATAGTAATCTAATCATATTTTATAACCAATAAAAATCCACTAATATGGCTCTCATTTAATTGTGCAATAAATTATACATTAAATATATATGTACTTTATTTTCATATGGTAGCCAAACTACAACACAATAACATATAAACAAGCATTGTAATAGAATAATGGTTCAAAAAATAATATTTAAAGATTTAAAAATAATATTTATTTTAATTCTTATTTTATGGAATTTGATGTAGTGGACTTTATATTAAATAAAATATTATTATAAAAATATTCAAATAATAGGATTTATTATATTATATTTTTTTTAAAAAATAATTTACATCTAAAATCAATCATGGTATTTTTAAATTTATATAATATATTAAATAATAGATTTACTTTAAGAGTGATGTTATTATATAAAAGATACTTTTAGTCCAATCATAATTTATATTAACCACAATAACTTTAAGTATTTTATGTCTACATTGTTTTGAATCATTATCAAACTTATTAAAGTATGTTTTTATTATAATTTATATTTGAAATCATATATTTTTTTAAAAAACAACAAGCCTTATTGAATGCCATGTGTAGATTCTTTTATCTTTTATTAAATATTAAAAAAATATTTTAAATAAATAATTAAATTTTAGTATAATTAAAAAATATATATTTAAAAAAAAAAAAACCAAACATAATAAAACTATTAGAAGTATTAAAAAAATATTTACAATGTGCCACAATTATAATTATTATAATTACATAATTTTCTTGCCATTAACAAAATTTTATTATATATTACAATATGTTTTTCTAATCAATAAATATTATACCTTATCAAATATAATTATTTTCTGTAATTTTATACTTTTGACTTATCAAAAACTAATAATCTTATAATAAAAAATTTAACAAGTAGATTATTAAAATTTGATAAAACATTAAATTTTCTACTAAAAGATATTTATATAAAAGATAATAATAATAAAATAGATATATTTAGATAGTATAAATTTATTTCAAATTTGGTGACAAAATTTAGGCCCTTTATATGTTAAGATCAATTAGTCTTATGACAAGTTAAAATTAAAATAGTATAGATATTTTATTATTTAAAAATATCAAATTAATAAAGATTCATTTTATTTTTTTAATTCTTAAATCTTATTAAATTTAATAAAAAATAAATATATTAAAAATTATATATATATATATATATATATATATATATATATAATATTATATTTTATTAAAATAAATATTAATTTTTAAATTTAAATTAAAAAGTTAATAAAATTAAGTTAATAACAAAATAAATTGAAATATTTTATATATTGGAATAGATATAATATTAATGTGTTGAAATATAATTCATTTAAAGATCTTTTAAATACAATCTAAGAGATTTTATTTTTATTTTTATTTTTATTTTTTTTGTTACAATCTTTATTTGAATCAATAATCAATTTTATATTTATATTTATATTTTTTTATTTTTTTGGACTCACAAATGAGGTATACACAATTATATCTCTAAAAAATTATAACAAACTACTTAACTCCTTATATCCGAAGGCAAAGCTAAAAATACTAAAAATATAGAGTAATTATTAAGGCAAGCTCATTTACACTTTTGTGTAAAATCACACTACACTAAGGTATTCTAAAATTCCATCTAATGACTTTGTCACATCTAGAACCAAGTATGTGTTTGACCATCTAAGAATTATTCCATCTCTTAAGTAGAGAGGACTTATATTGTTGGTGTTTTGAAACTCTCTTTGTGACAAATTTCTAACAAATTTGTCAATATTCAATAAGACCTTCTTAGATTATACTTCTAATATAGAATATATTATATATTTTATTTTCAGAGACAAACTTATTTTTTTAAATTCAAATAATCTATAAACAAAATTCTCTTAATAAGGACCAAATCTTATAAAAACATTTGAATTTCAAGAGAAGGATTTTTGTAAAGATAGCTTGTTATTAAGTAAAGGATTTTCAAGGATTCCAATTCCAAGAATTAGATATTAATTTGTACATAAGAGAAGTGGTCCAATCTCAAATGTAACATGCTTGATGACAATTTCAAAGCCAACAGAAAATAAATTCAGGTATTTGGAGATGACACATAGCATGTTGAATATCAATATTAAGGCTAATTTTCTCTCTCCAAGTATTCACCACTACACTTTTGTATCATATAAGCCAAATGAATATATATTCTTTATAAAAATGGAGGTTATATCAAGTGTCTTTCTAATTAAATAAAAAGTCTTAACTAAGGAGATTTTTCCATTTTTGTACCACTAAATTAATAGTAGAGCTGTTATTTTGAAGTAGCTTCATACCCAGTTTGGTTGAATATGTCATAAATTCTTTTTTTATGATTCAAAATATGATACGGGATCAAAGGTCAAATCACTAATTAGACCATAGAAGAAATTAA
The DNA here is from genome assembly GCA_036785485.1 of Physcomitrellopsis africana. Taxonomy (NCBI): domain Eukaryota; kingdom Viridiplantae; phylum Streptophyta; class Bryopsida; order Funariales; family Funariaceae; genus Physcomitrellopsis; species Physcomitrellopsis africana. The sequence goes on along the minus strand of JAWRVF010000388.1, from coordinate 112,151 downwards.
TGCCAAAATCTTTTTTTTTTTGTTGATTTTGTTTTTGGAATAATTCTAATAATTTTTAAGAAACCTTTAACTTGATTCTCATTATCCTCTAAGTTGTGCTTACTCAAAAGTTTTGAGTCAAAGTAGAAGGTTCTAGACTGAATACATATTTGAAAAAAATTTATTTCTGTGAGGCAAGGAAAGATAAACCATTTATTTTCTTCTATTCCAATGTATTTTGAAAAGAGTTGGAATATCACATTGAGCATTTAATCAAATCCTCATTTATATAATTCAATCTAATCTAATCCAATCATTGGATTTTGAAAGGGTCTTATCATATTGAAGTATATTTTTTTAATTTATTAGCAAATAAATGTAAAAGAAATTCCAAATAGAGCTAATAAATAGTAGAATGTGAAATATTGCTATCACTTCTTTTGTAGTGAGCGGTGTCATATTATAATTGCTTACAATATATAAAAATCAGTCAAAATACATAATATGGTCATAAATTTTAATGTATGTTAGAATGGTTAATAAAATAATTTAAAAGAATTGATGTAAAAAACTTTGTTTTGGTTTATTTTTTCTAGTTTGGTTATGGCATTTAAATTATATAGGACCTAAATATTTAGTATGAAACTTTAAGAGGAGATTTGGAGTCTAAAGGGTTGAAATCTAAGCTACTAAGAGATTCATTTGGAAAGATGAAAGCAAGGTATGAAAGGATGGTGGCAAGGGATAGAGGACTTCATCCCCATTGGTCAAATTTCATCTCCATTGGTCGGACTTCATGCACAATAGGCTTTCAATAGATTGTCTATAGCCATTTTTGAGAATTTAGATGACTTTGGAAGGAGCATTTGAAAAGATAAAGTAAAAGTTGTATAGTTTAGATTCTAAGTAACAATTTACATACAATAATTAGAGAATTTGGAATTGAAATGAAAGAGATATAGCCATTTAAAGTTAAAGTATAGATTTAGGATATACTATCATTCTTTTAAAGATACAAGGAGTTGTACAAGAGCTTTTAGAGATCAGAAGGTGTGGTTAGAGAGGTGATTTTAAAACCTACATCTTATATAGAAGAATAATTATATTTGGAGTTTAAAAAAAGGAGATATTAGAAGTTGAAGACAACACATCTAATTCCAAGATAATAAATAGATTATTTTATTGATAGTGATGATTTTAGCCATATCTTGAGCTTTCAAACAAACTTTTATATAAATTTTTTTAAAAAGATGAATTATTATGTTAAAAAATTGTATACCTATTTTTGTGGTGTTGGGATATTTAGTTTGTGAGATATGAAGAATTTTACATGCAAGTATCTATAGACAAGAATTTAAAGCTAATATAAGGATTTTAGCAATATTTTAAGATCAATATTGAATCTATAATTGGAATTTGGTGTAATAGTTGTTAAAAGTATATTATTATTTTATATAAAATTTGAAACCGTTTGGATGGTCTAATTGGAAGATATATATTGTTGGAATTTGGAAAACTCTTTTTCTAGGATACATAAGGTTTATAGTATTTTACTATGAATTTGGATATTTTTATCTAGTGAAGACTTATATATTTGATGTAATTGCTCTAATATGGATAATTTTTTATATAAATTTGAAGTTTTTTTCATCTTGAAACTTGATTGAGCAATCAATAACAACCAAAAGCCCAATGCTTTCTTGAGACAAACTCTCTCTATCCAGACAATGGAGATATAGGCCCTTTAAAGAGCTTTTTGACAATATGAAGGTTGTTTGAGTAGAACATTATAGCTTGGTAGAATTCTACATAAATATTAATTAAAAAAAATTAAAGATTATATTATAAAAATATAATTTCACATACTATAAAAAAAAATCAAATGGTTGAGCCATAGGAATATGTATATATATATATATATATATATATATATATATATATATAATCTTTTTAATTTTTTTTTTATATTTTAGATCTAATATTCCATTTATAATTTGAGGTGAGAGACCAAATTAGATCCAATATTTAATTTCCATAAATTATTGGTTTAATATTCATAAAATAATATTTAAAAAATAATTGGATATTTTCTTGATTCAATTGAAGAGCCACTAATATCCATTTGAATAAAAGGATTTTGGTGGCATCTTTAGGATCAATGATGCCAAAGCCACCTGCTTCATGAGTGTTATAACAAACAACCTATGCCACTTTGGACTGGATTATAGAAATAGTATTTTTCTACAAGAAGTTTTTAACCAACAATTTAATATTTCAAATAGCCTTTATAAAACCAACCTATATGGCTATAAAATAATATAAAGAAGAGAATATAATATTATTTTCAATAATAGCTTGTCTTGCCACATTGATTTTGGTAGAATATCAGTAGTCTAATTTTTTTTGTTATTCTATTGATAAAAAATTGATCAACATCTTGCATGTTTAAAAAAATATCAAAGAAGGTTCTAAAAAATTTGTTAATATTAATATTGGTTGTATATGCTCAACCAAATTGGTATAACTATATTAGTCTATCTATTTTTTAGAATTATCAATAGGCAGCAGATTTTGACTAATTTATTTTCAAATTTAAAGCCAAATTAAACTACTTGATAATATTCACTAAATAAAGAATATTTTTTTCTTATTCCAAATAGTGATTATGGAGTCATTAGCATATTAGCTAATAACATATTGATTAGGGCTCCATGAAATAAAAATATCTTATAGATGATATTATTAGATAGCATGGTAAATAATAATATTAAAAATTTTATCAACCAAGATGAGGAAGTAAGGAGCCAAAGGACAACCTTGTCTCATATATTTTACTATTGAAAAATAATTTATAAAGGTTTTATTGATACCTACTATTGTGCTTGCACCTTCAAGATTAATTTGAATTATATGAAGAAAAGACACGTCATAGCCAAGTGAGTCTAATGCTTTAAATATAAAATTTCAATGAACCTTGTCATAAGCTTTAGAAAAATCAATTTTTAATAGAAACAAGGGTTGTTTTAAAATCTTGGCCCAATTTATAATTTCTTGGATAACTAATATGTTATCAAGGATAAATCATAGAAGGAGAAATATAAGTTGATCAAGATAAATAATCTCCTTGAAAATTACTTGGAGTTGTCTTTGAATTGCTTTAGTATAGATTTTGTAGAAGGTGTTTAATAAGGTGATGGAAATCTAATTGCCCAATTTTGTTTTATTATCTTTTTTGTGTAAAACGGCAATATGTCCTTTGACAATGCTATGTGGAAATTGACCTATAGCTAAAGTATGGTTAATCATGGTAATATAGTCATTTCCAATGATGCATTAGAAGGTCTAGAAAATTTTAATATTTACACCTTTTGAATTGTATGCTTTATCTTTTTCCATATCTTTATTAATTTTTTAAAATATTTATATATTAAATGGCTTAGATAAATCATATATTTTATAATCTTGTATAGAATATTAATAAATATAATATTTTTAGCTTCTTTAAAGTCCCAAGATTCTTAAATTATTTTATAAAGATTAGAATAAAAATTAAAACAAATATTTTTTAGGTCTTAAAGGTCACTTTGTATCTTACTTTAAGGATTTTAGAATTCTATGATAACAGGTTTTGGATGATAATTTTTGATTGCAATATAAAAAGTTTTTTCAGTACTATCTCATATATGTCTCTATTTAATCTGAGCTTACATAGACCTCCCTTTGTGTTTTCAATCTTTAAGTTGATTGAAGGATACCTATACTTGTTTAAAAAAAGTTTAAAGGCTAACATCTTAAAGATTTGTTTAAAGAGTAGAGTGGATCTCTTGTAGTTTGATGTATAGTTTGGACCTTAGAAACATTGTTTTTTAAAAAAAGACTTATAAAATCATATTAATGTTTGCATGTAATGAATAAAAAATCTTTTGCTATTATAATGAATTTAAATCTCATTAACTTGTTGATGAATCCAAAGATCATTTAAATAAAAAATATCTATTTTAAAATTTGAATGATCTTAATTTAAATCTTTGTAGTTAGAGAGTGAATTCAATTGATGGATAATCAAATAATAAATTTTTGCTTCTTATACAATAGTCTTGAATTTGAGTTTTTTTTTTAAAAAAAAAACTTTGATAAAATTTGTTTAATTTTATAAAGACCTTTACTTTTTTTTCTTTTTTTTTTTTTTTTGTCTTATAAATAATTTAATAAATCACCTTATTTAAAAATATCTTTTAAGAAAAAAATAAGAATAAAAATTATTCTAAAAATTCTCATCTTTAAATAGTAATCTATTATAAAATAAAATTTTGTTTCTGGCTTCTTAACCATATTTTAATCTTTATTAAAGATGAATGGAATAATAGAAGGTAGATTTTTGACTAAGTCTTTTCAAATTTAACATCTTTTTTGTATTTTGTTAGATGCATAATTATTCACAATTCTAATGGATTTTCCAAAGAAACCAAAGAATATGATCCATAGTACTCTATTATACATGAGTGTCAAGGACACGAGAATACATAATAAGAGTCTTGAATTAAAAAGAGGTTTCAAGAAGAAACCAACAAGGACTTGAATTATTTAAATGAGTACACGAACAACACCAATAAAGATGAGCTAGAACTCCAAAAGATGCATTGTCAAGATTGAAGAATTCTTTAGCCTTGACTCCAATATATATTCCTATCTAAGAAGCTTCTTGAGCAGCTTTCATCAAACAAAAAAGCTTCTTGAGCAGCTTCTACCAACTTGGAAGCTTCTCAAGCAGCTTCTATTAACTTGGTAAGTTTTTGAGCTCTTTCTATTAACTATAAAGCTTTTCAAGCTACTTCTACCAACTAAAAAGTTTCTCAAGCGACTTTCACTAATTAAAAAATCTCTAAAATATTTTAGAAGGTTTTGTGGATTTTTAAAACATATATCTTTAATATCACCTCCTCTTCTAGTAACAAATTCCAAGAGGAACTCATACCTTTGAAAACCTTTTTACATATGTAAAAAATCAAGAATACATTACGTTAATAAAACTATATATTCTATTTTCTATTCTTGGACAATAGGTTCTATTGGTTCTCGAAGAAATTACTTATGGTCTTGAGCTAGTACCTTTATTGTTGAAATATTCCATCTAAGAATCTGATCTTCATTGCAGCCTTCAAAATATCTTCCAAACAAGATCTCAAGCTTAAAAGGATTCATCTTTTCAAATTCAAGCAATATTATTAAAGCTTGAGTATTGGAATTGAGACTTGTATGGTTGGATGTTGCTCCTAATGGCTCCAACCGTAGTCATACTTGGTGCTAAAATGTATCATCTTTAGTTTGTTCAATTGAAGGTTGTAAAAATTGCATTAGTTTATTTGAAGCTTGTATAACAAGTGAATCTTCTGAATCTTATTCTACTAAATCTCTCAATACTTGAAGTTTTCACATGGTGATTGACTTACTTCTACAACTTTATTCTATCTTAGAACAAATAATTGCATATTGATAAAGGCTTTGATTTGATTCTCCGTTTCTTATAGATACTTCTTGAATCCAATCTTTATCAAGAAATTATTATTAAATATATTTAGATTTGTGGAGATAGAATTGATAAAATTCATATACTTTTTGAAGCGCATTCGAGAGATTTTTGGCCAATTTCTATGTATGTTCATTGATATCATAGCCATGCCAATGAACAAGATATTCCAATTTGTCCTGCCTTCACTGTGAATTAAGCATCTTTTTGACCTTGTATTCTTTATGATTTTTGATTTCAATACTAGGTGGCAATTGTTGTATTCTTCCCAAAATATGTGATTTTTTATAAGGCTCTAAAAGAGAGATATAAAATTTTAGACGTACCTTCATAAAAGATGGTAATTTTAAGTAATATGCTACTAGATAAATTTGCTTTTGGATGGAAAATGGTCCTAACCTTCAATAATCTAACTTATCATATGGCTGCTTGGTCTTAATATTCCATCAAAGAAACCATATGTTATCTCCAATATAAAAAACGAACAATTAATTCCTGAATTTATTTGCAGATGTCTTATAAGTATCTTAAACTGCTTATAATTGAAACTTTAAGATTGTTTGGTATTATAATAGATGCTTTGCAAATCCTTCAGTTGTTTGATTGTTATATTTTGGCGTATTCTATAGATCAAGTTTTAGATAATATCCATAATTGGAATAAAACTATGTTTATTGAATTGAAGCATAAATAATATTATTATATGTAAACTCTGCTAGCCGTAGATATGAGATCCAATTGCCTTATTGATAGTTGATGCTACATTATAAATACTGCTCAAAAATTTAGTTAATTCATTTTGTTTGGCCGTCAATTTGAGTATGGAAAGCCAAAAAAAATTTAATATCTATCTTTAATATTTCAAAAAGGCATCTTCAAAACTTAAATACAAATTAGGATCCTTAATTGGATATGATATCATTTGATAGGCCATGATATTGATATATATTATTAAGAAAGAGTCTTGTTATTTCTTCATTAGAAGTAGTCTTTTTATAAGGAATAAAATGAGCCATCTTTGTAAATCAATTAACTACCACAAAGATGCTATCCAATGAATTGGATGGTAATAGATCTATGATGAAATCCATTAAGATAGAAGATCATGATTGTTTTGGAACAAATAAGGGCTATAAGAGCCCATAAGAACAATGTTGAGGATTCTTGGACCTTGAACAAATATTATAAGAAAGCATATAGTCCTTCACAGCCTTTCATATTTGAGGCCACTAAAAATTTTGAGAAATAAGTTCCAAGGTCTTATTAAATCCAAAATATCATACAGTTAGAAAGTCATGGCAAGATTAAAGAATACATAGTCGTGTTGGTCCTTCTAGGATATATAAATGCTCTTCAAGGATATATAAACATTCTTGATAATATAAAAGATCTTCTTCAAGCTTGAACTTGTCAATATTTTTATTGAGGTGATGTTTGATATCTAGGGCCAAAGCATCATTAGTGGTTGCAGCATGCACCTCATCAAGGAAATTAAAATCAATAGGCATTGATATAATAGTAGTGCAAAGATAAAATTGCTTTGGCTTCAACAAAATTACATATTATTGATTAAATGCTACTTCTTTTGCCTTTGATATAAGATATGATCTCTTTGATAATGTATCAAATAATCTTTATTGCTTTCCATGCCGATAAGTGATAACAAAGTTAAATCAAGATAATGACATATTTCATCGAGTTTGATGGCGATTAAGAATGTGAACTAACATAAAATATTTCAGGTTCTTGTAATATGTGTATATAACTACAAGATGTATTGCTCCTTTAAAAAAAATAATGCCATTCTTTAAAAAAATCCACAATAGCAAGAAACTTCTTATTGTGGATTTTATAATTAATTTTGACATCAAAAGTTTTTGAAAATAAAATGCAATAGGATGAAGTTTATTATCTATATCCATTTATAAAAATATGGTAATTAGTTCAAAATCCAAAGCATTGATCTCCATATAAAATATTTTTGTAAAATTTAGATGCATCAAGATTAGAATTGTGATAAATGCCATCTTGAGGTCTTAAAATGTCTTCTTTACTTAAAGCCCCCATTTCAACTTGTCTTTGCATGTCAGTTGAATAAGAGGGGTGACAACTTGAGAGTAATTTTTTAATGAAAATTTTATAGAAGTTATTAAATACAAGAAAGCATTATATATTTTTTATAGTCTTTTGAATAGTTCACTATATAACCACCTCTATCTTCTTAAAATCCATCATCAAACCTTTAGTAGATATGTTGTATCCTAAAAATTCCATCTTTGATTGATGAAATACACATTTTTCTAGTTTGGAATATAGACTTGCATCTTGTAGCTTTTGTAATACCAATTTTATATGCTCCTCATGTTCCTCTAATTTTTTTGAGTAGATCAAGATATCATCAAGATAAATCATCACAAACTTGTTTAGATGCTTTCAAAAGCTATTATTTATAAAATACTAAAAGATAGCGGGTGCATTTGTTAATCCAAAGGACATGACATTATATTCAAAATATTCATACCTTGTCTAAAATATAATCTTTTATTTGTCTTCTTTTTTGATCCATACTAAGTTATATGCTACACAAAGATCTATCTTAGTATAAATCTTGGCTTAGCCAAGTTGTTCTAAAAGTCCTAAGATTAATGGTAGTGGATAATTTTTTTCACCATTATCTTATTCAATCCTTAATAATCAATACACATATATAAAAAACCATCCTTTTTTTTTTACAAAGAATATAGGTGTACTTGTTGGAGACTTTGAATGCTTAATGAAGTTCTTTGCAAGATTTTCATCAATATAATCCTTCAATATTGAAAGCTCATTTTGAAAAAAATTATAAATTGGACCAAAAGATGGTTGCATTTCTTCTTAAAGATCTATGATACAATTGTATGGTTAGTGCTCTAATAATAAATTAGTATTCTTCTTTTAAAAAATATCTTAAAATTTGGTATATTATTTTAGAATAATTATCATATCTTCTTTAATTGGAGTCGTATAAATATTAAATGGTATATCTTTTTTAGCTGATCTTATAAAAATCCTTGTTCCAACAAATAAAGGCTTATCAACTTGTGACTTTTTATGAAGTTTTCTTGTAGATATTTTTTATTGAAAATGCCCATCTTTGCAATCTCCAATCTATAGATGGATTATGCTTTTTCAATCAAGAAAGTCCAAGAATAATAGGATTTAAAAGAGTCTTAATAACATTGAATATAATTTGATTGTTATGGTCTTTAAATGATACTTTTATAGGTATTGTTTTATAGGTGACACTACTAGAGGATAAAGGTTGTCTATCTATTATTTTTGTATGAACGGGTTTGAATTTTTGTATTAGAAGAATTTTATGAGGCTTAACAAATGCCTCATTTAAGAAACAAACAGACATTTTTGAATGGAACAAGGAAAATGTGTGAAGCTTTTGAAGGCTTAAATACAAAAGAATTGTAAAGCAACAAGTAGGTTGAATAGAAAGAGAGAAACTTGAATAGTTTTGTGATATTGAATTGTCCAATTGTATAGCCTCTTTTGTGGCCGAATATCATTGTTTTCTTGAACAATTACACTTTTGGTTTTGGTAATACATTGATTTTGTTGTTTTGGACAATTATAAGTCTATTGGTCTTTTTTTCTTTATTATATTGCAAATTTAAGTCTTCTTCCATTTGATGTTTGTTTTTTTGTGGACTAAGAAGTTTAAAACGTATTGTATTGTGGTATATATCTTCTATTTTTGAATGTGAGTTCTAATTATGTGCTAATGTAGCAAGAGTGTGTTGATTTATGTGTAATCTTATTGAAGCTTATGAATATTAATCGTGACAACATTGAAATAGTCAATTATTACATTTCATAGCTTGATTCATGGCTTTATTGAGCAATTGCAGATTCAAAAGCAATAATAACAAATCCTTTATATTGTCTCTTAATCCTCAATAGAATTGATTTATCTAGGCTTCTTCATTTCAATTTATGTCAGACATTAGTTATCTAAAATTAAATACATAGACTAATGCAAAATATGCCTCTTGTCATAATGCTTGGTTCTTGGCTATTGTCCAACAAGCCTTATCATGTTCTCCAAATACTTTTGTAAATACTTCCATAAAAGCTTGAAAGTTGCTTAAAATTGATAATTTCTTTTCAAATAAAAAAAAAAACTATGATAATGCTTGCTACATAAATAAGGTGCCAATGAATCCAACTTGTGATTCTTTTGTTGAATTATTATCAATCAAATTTGGTTAGCAAATCCTCAAGACTTTGAATATATATCATTATATTTCTTTAAAAGACTAACTTGAGGTTCTTTACATTGTTGAACAGGTGGATTTCTTTTGCATAGTATAGATAGTATTACATCTTCAAACGCAGAAGTTAGAGGTAGGTGTAGTCTAAGTTGTGATACTCCAGATGTTGCATCTTTATGAAGTTTTACAATAACCCCTTCAATCTCTACAATCCTATCAAATAAAGTAGTAAGAGTGCTTATGATGGCGTATAGGATTCAAAAGATTTGGTCATATTAATATTTCACCTCCAACCATTTTAAGAGAAAGAAGAAATGAATCTATAAAAAAATAATATTAGTTTAGAGGAAGGTAATTGACAATCTCTAAAGCGTTAATATACTTTTAAAAAGAAGGATAATCTACTCTTTAATAAAAAAAGATTCAATTTTGATATTTAAAATGAAGGCAGTCTTGATAAATTGTTAAGGACATAAGAATACAAAATAAGAAAAAAGTTTCAAGAAGAAACCAACAAGGATTTGAATTATTTAAATAAAAATACAAACAATACCAAGAAGAATGAGCTAGAAGTCTAAGAGATGTACTATCAAGATTAAAAAATTCTTTAGTCTAGACTCTAATATATATTCCTATCTAGAAAGCTTCTTAAGTGGCTTCCATTAAACTAGGAAGCTTCTTGAGTAGCTTCTACCAACTTAAAAGCTTCTCAAATTTTTTCTACCAATTTGATAGTTTCTTAAGCTTGTGCCAAAAATCCAAATTGAAAAAAGATGGATAAATCAATAAAATTTATGTCAAAAAAGAATGACAAAATAGAAATAAAAAAATATTTATATTTAAGAAGAAATTAGAATAGCTATTGCTAAAGATTAGAAAATATAAAGACTTTTGAATTAAACTAGAAGCAAGACAGGAATTGACAAGATTAAAGAAGGCTTCACTCTTATCTATATATATATATTATTTACTTAAAAATTATATAGCAGTATTCTGTAGGACCTCTAATACGTGTCTAATTTACAAGACATGTGTCAAACTTATAAGACAAGTTTCTTATATGTATACCATATACTTAGCTTATTTCGTAAATTATTAATAATACAACATGCAATTAATTTGTTAGCCAAGTTTTTAACCTATCAATTATCTATAGACATGTATAAAGATGAAACCATGTTTATGAAGTTTTTAGAAAGCTTTTTTATAAGATGTTATCAAATTAACCTATTTTTACTTACTTCTATCTATCCATATTATTTAGATAATTATTAAAATAAATCTTATATCCATAATATAATCCTTTTTTAAGGACAAGTTCCACCAAGAGCACTGATTATATGCTGAGGAAGTCCAAGATGCACCAAATTATATTTTCCACCTACTTTGATTTTTGTTCCTTTTGAAGATAGTTGATAGGTCCTCTTAGCCATCGATAGTCTCTTGTACTAAGGCAAGAAGACCACCTTGATATTTGATCATTGTTGAGGCCTTCATAAATTCCTTCAAAGAAAACATTTGGAACACCATTAGAAGTAGTTCCTGCTTTTAAAAGTATCACCAAACATTGAGACTCTCTTCTAAGGTCATGATACCAAATGCATTGTATTTTGCCACCAATTCAAGGAAAAATATTTTGTTCTTAAAGATCTTCATTTCTATTTTGTTATCTTGAAGGTTGAAATAATCGTAATATTTTATTTGATAAATTAGCAAATAATAGCACTTAAGTTGAATTTTGTTAGTTGTTGATTCTCCATCTTTTTGGCACTAAAATATTTTAAAAAATAGCAAAAAATGATACAAAATAAAATAAAAATTCTATTGAATTTGCTTTGATTTATAACAAAGATTTTTTTTAATTCTTCATCTTGGATTTGATAGATGTTGTCAATAAAATGCATTAATTTTAACTGATGCATTTGCTAGATTCCTAGATGGCTTCTATATGCATTCATTAATATCATATCTATACTAATAAATAAGATATTTCAACCTATTTTGGCATTACCTCAAATCCAAGATATCTTCTACTTTAAATTTTTTATTGTTATCCACTTCTATAGGAAGTAGTGGCATTTGTTTTTTTCTTGTATATCTACTATCTTATATGACTTGAGATATAACATGTAGAATACAAGATTAATTTTTATAGATTTTAGTAGGTATATTCAATAAGCAAATGGATTGATCTATTCATAAATTGGAAATTGTCTAAGTCTATAATAATCCAGCTTATTATAAAGATGAATAGTCTTGATATTATGACAAAGTAATCATACTTATTGCTTACATGGAATTGAGGTTGTTTTTTACATTAGACATCTACATTGATCTTTTATTGTTCTTGAGCTTCCTTTAATTATACCTTCATTGTTGTATATAACTAAAAAAATTGATTCATTAAATCTTCTATTGTAAAATTATCAACTTTTAAAAAATCAAAAGTATCAAATTGTGGATGATAACTATAATTGATAAAAAATAGAATTTATTGAATAGAAAAAAATATATCAAATTATTATAAACAAACTCTGCCAATGGCAAAAAAATTGTCTAATCATTTTAATGATAGTTGATGATAGACCTCAATTATTGCTCCAAAATTTGATTTTTTTGTTACATTTGTCCATTAGTTTAAGGATAGAAAGTTGAAGATAGTTTTATATCCACTTTCAATATTTTGAAAATAATTCTCTAAAATCTTGATATAAATTGAGTCCTTCTATATAATATAATATCCTTTGATAATCTATAATAACAATAGATATTATCAAAGAAAAATTTAGTTATTTTTTTACATGTGATAGATTTTATACACAACTCAAAATATGCTATCTTGATGAAATAATCTACAATTGCAAATAAAGAATCATATGAATTTGATCAGTGATAAAATCCATAGAAACAAAAGACCAAGATTGTTTTGATATAGGTAATAGTTAGAAAAGTTTGTAAGATTGATGATGAGGGGTTTTTTTATCTTGAATAAATATCATACAACTATAAAAGTTCTTTAATAGCCTTCTATATTTGAAGCCATCATAAATCTCTTAATATTAGCTCTAAAGTCTTGTTATATCTAAAATGTCCTATTGCAAAGAAGTTGTAATGAGCTTCAAGAGCATATTGTTGTGTTTCACCTTCTAAAACATATAAGCATCTTTCAAAATAAAGTAGATTATTTTTGAACTCAAATTTGGAAGTATCATGGTATCTAAATAAATTATTCTTAATAATATAAACAAGAGGATTTGAAGACATATTTGATTAAACTTGCTTCAAAAAAATTGAATCAATAATCAATGTTGATTTTATTGCTTGAAGATGAAATTGCTCTAGCTTCAAGAGGATTATTTTTTATTAATCAAAAGCTAAATCTCCTTTTGGTGCAAGATAAGAATGTCCAAAAAGAGCATCAAATAGACCTTGTTATTTTTTTAGCCAATAAGCGATAATAAACTTGAATATTGACAAAGATATACTCCAACGAGCCTGATAACAATTCAATATATATGTTGACATGAAGTACTCAAGGTTCTTGTAATTTGTATATATGGTGACTGGATTAGAAGCGCCTTCTAGATAGTGATACCATTCTTGAAAAGAATCCAAAATTATAAAAAAAAAATTATAATAGATTTTATAATTGATCTTTGTTGTTGAAAATTTTTTAAAATAAAAAGCTATTGGATAGAATTTATCATCTACTTTTATAAGTGATATTGTATCCAAGGCAAAATTTGATACATTTATTTTTATAAAAAATATCATTAATAAAATTGATGTAATATAAGATTATTGTAGAAGTAAAAGTTGTCTTCAAAGCTTCAAATAATACTTTTGCTTCTTTATTCCACTCAAGTTTGTCCTTACTATTAAGAACATACACTTCAGAAATTCACAAAACTTTTTAGAATATTTTAAAAGCTTTATAGTTAGTAAAAGTAGCTCAAAAAGCTTTATAGTTAGTGGAAGGAACTCAAGTAGTTTCTTAATTAATAGAAAGAACTTGAGAAGCTTCTAAGTTGATAGAAATTGCTCGAGAAGATTTTTTATTTTATGGAAGCCACTCAAGAAGCTTTTTAGATATAAGTGTATATTAGAGTCAAGATTGAAGAGTTTTTCAATCTTAATAATAAATCTTTTAGAATTCTAGCTTATATTTCTTAGTGTTGTTTGTGTACTCATCTTGATAATTCAAGTCCTTGTGTCATAGATAAGATTTACTCTAATAATCATCTAAATAATATGAATAGATAGAAATAGATAAAAATAAATAAATTTGATAATATCTTATAAAGAAGCTTTCTAGAAGCTTTATAGATATAGATTCACCTTTATACATATTTGTAGGTGATTGATAGGCTAGAAACTTGGCCAACAAGCTAGCCACATGTTGCACATGTTGGTAGCTTATGAAACAAGCTAAATACGTGGCGCACATGTAGGAAACTTGTCTTGGAAATTTGACATGTATCTTCCAAGTTGGATACGTATTGGAGGTCCTATTGAATGCCGCCACATAGTTCTTAAATAGATAGTATATATAGAAGGAAAAGTGAAGCCTTCTTCACTCTTGTTAATTCTTTTTTTACTAATTTAGTTTAAAAGTTTCTTATATTTTTTAGTCTTTAGCAATAGCCATTCCAGCTTCTTTTTGAATATACATATTTCTTTTTTTCTTTTTTTTAATTTTATTTTAATATAGTTTTCACTAAATTATGTATTTGTTTTAATTTGTGGCTTTGACAGATTAACAAGAGTGAAATTATAATATCAAAATTTTATCTTTTTTTGATTAAAATTCGATTTTTTTTTTTTTTTTTTTTTTTTTTTTTTTTTTACAAGACATAAGCATATTAGAAGTTGTAGATTATCCACTTCAAAATTGATATTATTTTTAGAATTTTTTTTTTTTGTTCTTAAATATTTTATTTTGTAATAAGAATAGACACCTTTTTCTCTTTCTACTGTATTATCATGACAAAGCTTGTTGAAATGAAGAGGGCAATGGCACAAATTCAAAAACAAATGAAAGAATTAATGCTTATAATACATCAATTCAATACACTACCACAAGAAGCAACAAGATTAGTAAGAAGTGAAAATATACATATGATTGGAGCTACTTCAAGTCATACCACTTCACCTACAATTGAACATTGTTTAAGCATCAAAGAACCAAAAATTAGTTTGCAAGAGAAGTTTAATGGCATAAGATCTAAGTTTTGAAGATTCATCAATCAAGTATAATTGATAATTGAACTTCAACTTCAACATTATCCAACTCAAGGATCACAAGTTAGATTTATTAGAATATTACTTTTAAGCTTTGTTTTATCGTGGTTTTTATCCTTTTTTGAATGTTATGATCTAATATTGAATAATTTGGAGGCATTTTTAGTGGAATTTTGATCTATGTAAGGAGAATATGATATAATTTATATTGCAATCAACAAGATTTGCATCTTGTGATAAAGCAATTAATTGGTGATATCATATGCTTCACAATTTCAAAAACTAGCAATTGATACCAAATGAGATGATGGTGCACTCATTAGCCAATTTTTCTATGGATTACAATATGAGATAAAAAAATTGATACTCAACTTATCCGATCCTCAAATATTGAGTCAAGCAACTGATTTTGCTACAAAGTGAGACAATGAGTTTTTTGAATTTCGATTTGAGAGTTACACAAGGGAACTCCAACATTACTATAATACAATGCCAATATTAACGTCTTTTTAATACATACATTTAGAAATAAAAGACATGCAAATTGACATGGTATGTTTAAATCTCTTACTGAACAAGAAAAGACTCGCTGTTGTCGAGAAGGATTGTGCTTGTATTGTAGAGAATCTAAACACACTACTCAGTATTATCCAAAGAAATGATGCAACTACAAAATGAAGAGTACAGTCATCAAAAAAGACAATATGTCAAAAAATAAATTTGTCCAGCTACAATAGGGATCGTGCAGTTGGGATCTTATACAATTCCTAGTAAAGATCCTATCTTCTTGTCAAAATCCTCTTCTTGTTTTATAATAGATGTCTATTTGGGACCTAAAAATCACAAAGTCTTTGTCTTATTAGATTCAAGAGCCTCAATGTGTTTTTTACATAAAGAATTTATTAAAAGTCATAGAATACCTTCAGTATAGAAAATTAAATCCATACATGTAGAAGTCATAGATGGTCGCCTATTATCTTCTAGAGATGTTACTTATAAAATCCTTCTTATTAATATAACAATAGATGGTCATAATAGTTGTGTAATCTTTAATACAATTAAATCTCGTTTTAATTTAATTATTTTAAATCTATCATAGCTAGAAAAGTATAATCCTTGAATACATTAGATTTCTTGTAGACTTGATTTTTTTCAAAGCATTAATAAGGGTCCCATAAATCAAGTAACAAATCATGAGTCTAATATAATAAAATTTGTACTTGTAGATATAAAAGCTTTTATGAATATAATAAAAAAAAGATCATCTTTTGCTATTTATACTACATCTATTTCTAATAGTGAAAAGACTTCAAGTAGCATTTCAAGCCAATATTAAGATTATCAAGATATTTTTAAGAAGAAGAATGCAGATATTCTTCCGGAGCATTGTCCATATGATTGTTCAATTGATCTCAAAGAAGGAACTCAACCTCTATTTGGACCAATCTACAATTTATCACAAAATGAATTGGTTGAATTCAAAAAAGACATTGATAAGAACTTGGCCAAGAATTTCATACACTATTCAAAATTCCCAATATGAGCTCTTATTTTGTTTGTAAAAAAAAAAGATGAGTTACTATGGATATATGTAGATTATCAAAGATTCAACAAGATTACCATTAAGAATAGATATCCTCTATCTTTGATATTTGGAATTCTTAATCAATTGAATCAAGTTAAAATCTATATAAAAATAGATCTAAGAAGAGCATACAACTTAGTGTGCATCAAAAAAAGTGATGAATAGAAGATTGCATTTTGAACAAGATATGGATATTTTGAATATAATGTCATACCTTTTGGACTTACAAATGCACCAATTGCTTTTAAACATCTTGTGAATGATATTTTTTGTGAATTTTTTAATGATTTCATTATCTGCTATATAGATGACATTTTGATCTACTCTAAAAACATACAAGAATATAAATTTCATATTCATCGTATGTTACACAAAACTTAAATATACAAGATTATATGCCAAGATGAAAAAGTGTGTATTTCACACTACTCAAATTAACTTCTAAAGATACATCATTTTGAATGATGGTTTTAAAATGGATCCTAAGAAAGTCCAAACAATCATGGACTAGAAGATTCTTAGAACAATAAAAGATGTGTAATATTTTTTGAAATTTGTCAATTACTATCAAATCTTTATCAATTTTTTTTTTTTAAAGTTATAGCTCCACTTACATGTTTAACTTGTAAGGACAAACTCGAATGGAATAAAGAAACAAAAGCATTATTTGAGGCTTTGAAGACAACTTTTAGTTTTGCACCAACCTTGTATTGCGTTGATTTTTTCAAGGCATTTTTTATGAAAATGAACCCATCAAACTTTGCTTTAAGCATAGTATTGTTATAAATGGGAGTAGATGACAAACTCCACCTAGTAGCTTTTTATGCCAAAAAACTTTCAACAGCAACAATCAGTTATGAAATCTATGATAAAAAATATCTTATAATTGCGGACTCTCTTTAAGAATAGTGTCATTATCTAGAAGGCACTTCTAATCCAATCATCATATATACAAATTATAAGAACTTCAAGTATTTCATATCAATATATATATTGAATCATTGCCAAGCTTATTAAAGCATGTCTTTGTCGAAATTTAAGTTTATTATGACTTATCGGCCAAAAAAACAACAAGGTTTGTTTAATGTCTTTTCTAGACATTCTTATCTTGCTTTCAAAGAAGGAGATTCAGCTTTTGATCAGCAAAGAATAATCCTCTTAAAGCCAAAGCAATTTCATCTTTGAGCAATGAAATCAACATTGATTGTTGATTCAACTTTTGTCAAGCAAATCCAATCAAGTATGTCTTTATATCCTCTTATTCATGAGATTAAGAATAATTCATCTAAGTCTCATGATACTTCAAAATTTGACTTCAAGAACAATCTACTCTATTTTGAAGAACTTCTATATATTTTAAAAAGTGCAGCATGACTGTGTTGTCGTATAACATATTGTCTTGCTTGGAAATGCACCAGGCACTTGGTTGTGGAGTGTGAAGTTATAATTCACATACATTCAAGAACCTTTAATAAGTTTTGTCCATATATAAAAGATATGATTCAAATATCATAACAAGAGTGCTTGAATCAATGCAAAGTACTTAAAAACACTCTTCTTAATAACTTCATTGATATAAAATTCCAATTTCTTGTTACTTATTATAATCAAGCAACCAAGAGTCTCTATATAAGTCTTAACCTTAATTAGTAAAATTCAATAAGATGTAATTTTTAATCTAATTATCAATTTAGTATGAAAATTTGTACAAAAATATAAATACAAGTCTTTTATATGCTCAAAAAGTTTCAATTCAATCCAACTTACAGATTGAAAAAAATTGACCAAATCTTGCATTGATGTCAATTAGCTTGAAAGTTAAGGTAGAAAATCCAATAGCAATTTCTCCTTTTATAACCATTAATTCTAATTAAAATTTGGTGTGTAGCTCAACCTTGAAGTCTCCTAGTACTATATCAAATTTCTCCTTATTCAATTAATAGATCTTAAGATATCGCAAGAACTCCAAACAACCTTAAATTGCCAACTTTCGATACCTCTTTGAACTAAAGATTGAATAAATTCCGAATGCACCATTAGATTGCTACAATTTTTTATTCAATCTTAGTACACTTAATCAATCACACATTATCAAAATTTCAACCATGGATGTCACACCAATTGTACGAAATAGCCAAAGTGATAGCTCTAATTTTATTGCATAAAAATGTAATCCACATACAAATCCTGACTTCAAATAGTAATTTTTGAGTCCTCACGAATTCTCTACAAACAAACTTAACGTCTCTAGAATGCCCTTCAAGCCAACTATTTAATCCTAGTCTTTGATCTCCAAATGAATTGACCTCTTGCCCTAGGTGGCCATTTTTGTGGCTAGAGGTCTGATTTTGATCTTGTCCCATTCATGGTCGACCCCCGGGTATCAATCCAACTTGTTTTAAAGATTTTTAAGCTTAATCCTATCTTTAATTTAATCTTAGTATTAATCATATTAATTTTTTATCTCTCCTATCCTATTTATATTAACTTATGGCTTTTTTAAAGCTCTAAAAGAATTTCAATAACCTAGAAAAAAAATTTAATAACTAGCTTTTATCTATTAGCTATTAAAATAAGAAAATTATCTAAGAGGCTTTTATAAATCTTTTTTTAAGTATCTTAAGTTCCTATTGAAACAAGATAATCAAGTATTAAGTAGAAATTATTGTTATTCATGCTTTTCACTATATAAACGTGTCACAAGTTGACAACATGTTCTAGAAGCTCGTTACAATCTCCCTGCGACATTATATTTTAGATATAATAAGACTTTGGAGCTAATATTAACAGATTTTTAGTGGCGTCAAATATAAAAAGCCATTAAATAGTTTATACAATGGTGTGATGTTTGTTCAAGATTGAAAACTCCTCGTTATCAATCTTATGGACTTTTTCAATCATTATGTATATCAAAACAATCATGGTCTTCTGTTTCTATAGATTTTATTATAGATCTTTCAAATTCAAGTTTATATGACTTTATATTTGTGATTTTAGATTTTTTTACTAAGATGGCCATTTTTATCTCATGTACAAAATCTATTACAGGTGAAGAAATAACTAAAATCTTCTTTAATAATATCTATCACCATTATAGATTATCAAGAGATATTATATCAAATAGAGGAATACAATTCGTATCAAGATTTTGGAGGACTCTTTTCAATATATTAAAGGTGGATATAAAACTATCCTCAGCTTTCTACCCTTAAATTGATGGACAAAAGAAATGGATAAATCAAGTTTTGGAACAATATTTGAGATGCATCATCAACTATCATCAAGATGATTAAACAACTCTTTTGCCATTGGTAGAATTTGCTTATAATAATTCAATATATTTATCTACTCAACAAATTCCATTCTTTACAAATTATACTTATCATCCGTAATTTGATATTTTTGACTTTTTAAAAATTAATAATCTTGTGGCAAAAGATTTGGCAAATTGATTGTTAAACTATATACAACAATAAAGGTACAATTAAAAGAAACTCAAGAACAATAAAAAAATAATACAAATGTCTATCATAAGAAACAACCTCAATTTTACGTGGATAATAAGATATGGTTATTTTGTTGTAATATTAAGACTAATCGTGCTTATGACAAGCTAGATTATCATAGGCTTGGACCATTTCCAATTTATAAATAGATTAATTCAATTGCCTATTAATTATATCTACGAAAATCTATGAAGATTCATCTTGTATTCCATGCATCATTGCTTGAGCCATATAAAATAATAGATATACAAAGAAGAAGACAAATGCCACCACCTCCTATAAAAATGGACAAAAGTAAAGAATTCAAAGTGGAAGAGGTTTTGGATTCAAGACAGTATTGAAATTGGCTAAAATATATTATACATTGACGCAAATACAATACTAGTAAACATACATGGAAGCAATTTAGGAATCTAGTAAATCCATCAGTAAAAGTCAATGCATTTCATCAATGACATCCATCAAAATCACAATGAGGAATTAAGAAAATGCTTGCTATAAAGCCAAGCAAGTTCAAAAGAGGTTTTATTTTATCTTGTATCACTGTCTACTATTTCTTTGAATTTGTTCATATCAAAAGAGATGGAGAATCAACAACTTGGAAATTTAGTTCAAAAGCCATGATTTTTTGATTTACTGAACAAGACATTATGACTATCACAACCTTCAACATGACAAAATAGTAATGAAGATCCTCAAAAACGACATATTCTTCTTGTTAGGGGCATATACTTCGAAGGTTCATAAAACCTTATAGAATATTTTAGAAGCTTTTTAATTGATGAAAATTAATTGAAAAAATTTCCCAATTAGTAGAAGGAGCTCAAGAAGCTTCCCAGTTAGTGGAAGGAGTTCAAGTAACTTCCCAGTTGGTAAAAGCTGCTCGAGAAGCTTCTTAGTTTGATGGAAGTCACTCAAGAAGCGACCTAGACAAGAGTATATATAAGGGACGAGGCTATAGAATTCTTCAGTCTTAACAACATATCTCTTGGAATTCTGATTCACCTTTCTTAGTGTTATTTGTATACTCATCTATTTAAATGAAGTTCTTGTTGATTTCTTCTAGAAACCTTGTCCTAGTTTGAAGTCTTTTGTTCTATATTTTTGTGTCCTTGACAGTTTGTAGAGACTAATCTCATTTTTAATATCAGAGTTAGATCCTTCTTCTAAGAGAGTGGATTACCTATCTACTCAAAGATATACAAACATTTTAGAAGTTGCGGATTACCATCTTCTAAACTAATATTTTTTTCATTGCAATATTAGAGCTTTGTCCTTCTTAAGAGAAAGTGGATCACCCCTCTCTTTAAAAATCTTAAAGTATTTTAGAGGTTGCAGATTACCCTCTTCTAAATTGATATTGCCTTCTTACAAGTTCATTTCTTCTTTTTCTTAGAATGGTTGGAGGTTAAGACATTATTATGACTGAATCTTTTGAGTCTAAGTTAGACGCCATTATAAGAATTGTTACTACTTTATCTGCTAGGACTGTGGAGATTGAAGGAGTTATTGCAAAAACTTTGTAACAACGCAATAACTCAAGTATCACAATCTAGAGTGCATCCAGTCTCAACTTCTGCGCTTGAGAATAGTATACTACCTATGCTACATTTAGAAAATCCACATGTTCAATAATGTAAGGAGCCTTGAGTTAGTCTTTCAAAGAAATATGATAGTTCGCGTTGTTGCGTGGCGTGAACTTCTATCTAGGAATACATTGGGTACCTAGCTGTAGAGAATTTTACTTAATATTTATTGGCTAAACTCTAATGAGTTATTTGTCCTTAATAAGAAGGACAAATATACACGATAATATAAGAAAAAGGTTTTGTATGATTAAAACCTCTTATTTTTAAGTAGGTTTGTACATAAGTTTTCTCTATGATATGTAGAAAATCCTTAAAAACCTTTTAAAGACTCATCTATATATTAAAATCATATCATGGCTCTATACATCCACCTTTTACACCTTCATAAAGTCTTGGCTCCCAAAAACACCTTTAGTATGCACAAAAGTCTAAATTTGCAACAAAAACCCTTAAAAATATATTTTCCTGTAAAGGATGTTTTTCTTCCCAAACTTTAGAAAATCATATCTTTTGATCCAGCCATTCAATTTTCTTCAAAATTTCAAGCAAGGTAGAATTCACCTTTAAGCTTTATCACAAAAAAAATTTCAACTGCAAATATACTTCCAATCGTTCGATATCTCAAATCCCTTAGTAGGTGCTTAAAACCCTAGCTCAAAGACACCCGAGCACTATTTTTTCTATATCTCACAAACCCAAAATTCTAATGCCACAAAAAAATTTTACATAGTCTTGTGATATAAACATATATACTCCTGAAAATTTTGAGCCAAAAATCTATCAAATTGACTAAGATATAGCTCAAAATGTAACCGCTAGTTAAGCAGAGTCACTTATTGCCTTTAGCTTACAAGCACTGACTTCAACTTGCAATATCTCCTTGACCTTAGTTTGGATTTTATCAAGCTGTATGTGAAAAGTGTAGCCAAGAAAGTGCGCTTTCCAGCCCCAATCGCCGATCTTTGATTGCTCTTTGTATGCACGAGATATACCCAAAAGAATGACAGTAGGTCCAAAATCGACACCCTAACTTTGAGCGCCTATAACTTCTTCATTAAAAGTCCAAATCATGCAAGATTTGCACCTTAACCATATCCAAAAACCTAAACCTGATGACCCTAGCCTTTGATGTTTGACTCCCTCCCAAAAAAAAACCCTAACTCCTAATAAACCCTCGGGCAGCCTCCTTGAAGCCCATTGGACATGATTTTTGGCCAATTAGAATAGAGATTTCTATCATCCACCTCTATTCTTCCACATGGATGGCCAAACTACCCTTTTTACACTAAAAACCCTTTTCTAACCCTTCTTCTTGTAAGATTTACATACTTGGTGCTTTAAGCACCAAATAAAAGAAGTAAATAAGATCTTAAGGATCACCAATGTCTAACATAGGTGACTTAAGATATATACAAGTTACTATTAATATAAAATTAACTTCAAAAGTCACTACTAAAAAGAAAATAAGGTTGTATAAATCTTAATAATATTCTTTTTAATAGATCCTTTCTAAACTAGCAACCTAATCACATCCTATAACCAATAAAATCCACTGATATGACTTTCATTTAGCTAAGTAGTAAATTATACATGAAATATACATGTACAATTTTTTTCACATAGTAGCCGAACCACAACACGACAGCGTTCAAAATTTTGAGGATTTGTTAATCAAATTCAATTAGTAACAGCTCCATAACTTGAGATTTATTCAACAAAAGAATCACCGATTAGATTGGTTGGCACCTTGTTTATGGGACAAGCACTATCGTGGTTTATTCCCCTGTTTGAAAAAAGTTCACCAATTTTGAACAACTTTGAAGTTTTCATGGAAGCATTTGGAAAACATAACAAGGCTTAGTAAACAACAACTAAGATCTAGAGATTACATCAAAGGGCATGCTCTGCATCAATCTAAGCATCCAATTTTAGGCAATTACCATGCAACATTAATTGGAATGAAGAAGCTCTAATGAGCCAATTTTATCAGCCAATTTTATCAGCCAATTAAGAGATGATGTGAAGGATTTATTATTGTTGCTTTCAGATCTACAATCACTCAATGAAGCCATTAGCTAAGTTGTAAAATGTGATAACCAATTATTTCAACGTCGACAAGATCATCATTCATGGACTTCAACAAAACAACACGCAATCCAACATACCCGTGCTATATCAACAAGCATTTTGAATTCACATTCAAATGTAGAAGATATGCAAGTTGATGCAGTATGATTTAAACTTCTTAGTCCGCAATAAAAGAAGCCTCAAATAGAAAAAGGTCTATGCTTGTATTGTGGCAAGGAAGGCTACAAGGTTGACAATTGCTTGAAGAAACAAAATCGATACATTACCAAAACCAAGAGCACAATTATTCAGAAAAATGACAATGTTTAGCCACTGTAGGGATCATACAACTGGACAATCCAACATTATAAAACTATTCAAGTTCTTCTCTTTGTGCTCAATCTGCTCATTGTTTTATAATCCCTTTGTATTTGGGCCTTCAAAAGCTTCAAATGATTATTTTATTAGATTTAGAGGCATCTGCTTGTTTCATAGATAAGGCATTCACTAAGCTTCATAAAATTCTTGCAGTATAGAAATCCAAACCTATTCATATAGAGATAATAGATGGATGATCTTTATCCTCTAGTAGTATCATCTATAAAACCATATCTATAGAAGTGTCATTCAAAGATCATAAAAGCCAAATTCTATTCAATATTATTAAGATTCTTTCAAATCCTATTATTTTCAAGCTATCTTGGTTGGAAAAGCATAATCCATTTGTAGATTAGAGGTTGCAAAAAATAACATTTTTTTATAGAGATCTTTGCAAAAAAAATTCAAAAAAAAACCACAAATTGGTAAACCTTTATTTGTTGAAGCAAGGGCTTTCATAAGATTGGCCAAAGAAGGTACACCTTTTGTTATTTATGTGACTCTAATTAAAAAAGATATGACTTCATCTACAAGTATTCTAGAGCAATATAATAAATTTCAAGATATTTTTCAAAAGCAGAATATTGATATATTACCGTAGCACCGACCATACAATTGTGCTATAGATCTTTAGGAAGGAACGCAACCACCTTTTGGCCCAATCTATAATCTTTTCCAAGATGAACTTTCAGTATTAAAAGATTATATTGATAAAAATAATGCAAAAAACTTCATCAGACATTCCAAGTCTCCAATAGGTGCACCTATACTTTTTGTGAAGAAGAAGGATGGTTCTTTACGTATGTGCATTGATTATCAGGGATTGAATAAAATAACAATAAAGAATCGTTATCCACTACGATTAATTTTCAAGACTCTTGGAATAACTTGACCAAGCCAAGATCTATAGTAAGATAGATCTTTGTGGAGTATACAATGTGATATGGATTAAAGAAGGAGATGAATGGAAGACCACATTTTCGATAAGATATAGACATTTTGAATATAATGTCATGCCTTTTGGACTAACAAATGCACATGGTATCTTTCAGTATTTTTGAATGATATCTTTCGAGAATATTTAGACAAGTTTGTGGTAATCTATCTTGATGATATCTTGATCTACTCGAAAAATCTTGAAGAATACAAGGGGAATGTCAAATTGGTAGTACAAAAACTGTGAAATATAGACTTGTATGCCAAACTAGAGAAATATATATTTCACCAACCTAAGATGGAATTTTTGGAAAACATCATATCTATTGAGGGTTTGATGATGGATCCCTAAAAAATAGAAGCACTTATGCAATGGGCTATTCCAAATACTTACAAAGATATATAATGTTTTCTTAGATTTGCTAACTTCTATCAAATCTTCATCAAAAATTATTCTCAAGTTGTCGCCCCTTTTATTTGATTGACATGTAAGAACAAGTTACAATAGAGGCTTCAAGAAGAGAAGGTATTCCAAGACCTCAAGATGGTATTTACTACAGCCTCAATATTAGTGTATCCAGACTTTACAAAGGCATTCTACTTAAAGACTAATGCTTCAGATTTTGCACTAGGGATCATACTTTCACAAATAAGTATAGACAACAAACTCCATCTTGTTGCATTTTATTCTCAAAACTTTTTTACTACCAAAATTAATTATAAAATCCATAATAAGGAGTTTCTTGCTATTGTAGATTCTTTTCAAGAATGGCGTCATTTTCTTGAAAGAGCAATGCATTCTATAATTGCATATACAGATCAGAAGAATTTAGAATATTATATGTCAGTCCGGGTTCTTAATTGCTGCCAAGCTTGATAGAATATGTCGCTATTTTGATTTAACTTTGTCATCACTTATCAGCTTAGGAAGCAACAAGGATTGTGTGATGCCATATCGAAGAGATTATATCTTGTATTAAAGGTAGGGGAAGCAATGTTTGATCAACAATATACAATTTTGTTGAAATTGGAACAATTTTTTTTTTTCGCCACTATTACATCGACACCTATCAATTCTAGTTTTTTCAATGAGGTACGTGCTGCAATTACTAATGATGCTTTGGCTCTTAATGTTAAGCATCACTTCAAAAAAAATACTGATAAATTCAATTTTGAGAAAGACCTTCTATACTTTGAAGAACATTTGTATGTCCCAAAAGGACCAACACGATTGTGTATTCTTCAATCTTGCCATGACTTTCCCGCTGCGGGTCACTTTGCATTCAACAAGACCTTAAAATTTATTTCTTGAGATTTTTGCTGGTGCCAAATGTAGAAGGTAATGAAGGACTTTGTGCTCTCTTGCAACATTTGTTTAAGGTCTAAAAATCCTCAACATTGTTGTCATAGACTTTTACAACCCTTGCTTATTCCAAAATGGTCATGGTTCTCTATCTCAATGGATTTTATTATAAATCTATTGCCATCCAATTCATTGGATAATATCTTTGTAGCACTTGATCGACTCACAAAGATGGCTCATTTCATCTCTTGTAAAAAGATTGTGTCTAGTGAAGAAATGACAAGACTCTTTTCCAACAACATATATTGATATCATGACCTATGAGATGGTATCATATTCGATCAAAGACCCCAGTTCATATCTAAGTTCTAGAAGTATCTTTTTGAAATATTAAAAGTGGATATTAAACTTTCTTCGACTTTTTATCTTCAAACTGATAGCTAAATAGAACAAATTAATCAAATATTGGAATAGTATTTATGATGTAACATTAGCTATTAATAAGACAATTGGATCTTATATCTATTATTAATAAAGTTTGTATACAATAATATTGTTCATGCTTCAACTCAGCAAATACTATTTTACTCTAACTATAGATATTATTCAAAGCTTGATCTGTGGAATAAGCCAAAAAACAACAATCCAGCAATTGAAAGATTTACAAAATAGCTATAGCAACTCCAAACAACCTTGAAGCTTCAATTATAAGCAACTCAAGATACTTATAAGACATTTGTAGGTAAATTTAGAAATCAACCACTTATTTTTCATATTAGAGATAAGATATGGCTTCTTCGATAGAATGTCAAGACTAAGTGGCCATACAATAAGTTGGACTATGAAAGATTAGGACCATTTTCTATCCAGAAGTAAATCAATCTAGTGGCATATTGCTTAGAATTATTATCTGCTATGAAGGTATATCCAATTTTTTATGTCTCTCTTTTAGAACCTTATCGGGAGTCACATATTCCAAAAAGGGTACAAAAATTGCCGCTTAGTATTGAAATTGAAGACCATAAAGAATACAAGGTTGAAAAGATACTTGATTCACGGTGAAGATGGAGCAAATTGGAATATCTTGTTCATTGGCAAGGTTTTGATATTAATGAGCACGCATAGAAATCGGCTGCAAATCTCACCAATGCGCCTCAAAAGGTACAAAAATTTCATTGACTCTATCCTCACAAACCTAAACGTATTTGATGATAACTTCTTTATGAAGATTAGACTCAAAGAATATTTATAAAGAGGGAGAGAGTAAAATTAAAGCCTTCATCTGAATGTAGTTGTCTGTTCCAAGATAGAATAGAGTGGTAGAAGCAAGTTAATCACCATGTCAAACCTTCAAGCATTGAAAGAACAAGACTCAGAAGATTTGCTTGCCACACAAGCTTCGAATAAATCAAAATAATTTTCACAACCTTCAATTGAGCAAAGGACAATACATTTTAGTGCCAAGTACAACCTTGGTTGGAGCCATTAGGAGTAAGATCCAACTATGCAAGTTTTGATTCCAATAGTTGAGCTTTAATAATAATGCTTGAGCTTGGAAAGGTGAATCCTTTTATTCCTGAAATCTTATTTGGAAGATGTTTTAAAGGCCATAATGAAAATCAGATTCTTGGATGGGATGTTTCAACAATGGAGGTACTAGCTCAAGGCCATAGGCAATTTTTTCAAGGACCAGTAGAATCCCATTAATCAAGAACAAAGAACAGAATACATAGCTTCACTAGTACAGCATATTCTTGATTTTTTATATATGTAATAAGTTTGAGCTCTTCTTGAGACTTGTTGCTAGAGAAGGGGGTGATATTAGGGACATACACTCCGAAGATTCATAGAATCTTTTAGAATATTCTAAAAGCTTTATAATTGGTGAAAGTCAATTAAAAAGTTTCTCAATTAGTGGAAGGAGCTCAAAAAGCTTCCCAATTAGTGGAAGGAGCTCAAGTAACTTTCCAATTAGTGGAAGGAATTCAAGAAGCTTTTTAGTTAGTAGAAGTTCCTCGAGAAGCTTCTTAGTTTGATGGAAGCTGTTTAGGAAGCATCCTAGACATGAGTATATGTAAGGATCGAGGCTAAAGAGTTCTTCAGTCTTGACAATGTATCTCTTGGAATTTTGACTCACTTTTTTTGGTGTTGTTTGTGTACTCATCTATTTAATTCAAATTCTTATTGGTTTTTTTTGAAAACCTTGTTTTAGTTTAAAACCTCTTGTTTTGTATTCTTGTGTCGTTGATACTTCTTTGGATTGATGGTGAGATATAATGTGTTTGGTATCACAACCTTGGAAGAGACTTTTGATGTTTGGTGATACTTTTAAAAATAGGAATTATTCTTGATGGAATTTCAAATATTTTCTTTGGAGGAAGTTATGAAAGCCTCAACAATCATCAAATAATAAGGTGGTCCTCTCATCTTAGTAAGGATCACTCTTATTTGTTGAGAGGACCTATCAACTACCTTCAAAGGAAGCAAAGATCAAAATATGTGGCAAATACAATTTGATGCATCTTAGACTTCCTCAACACGTAATAACCGCTCTTGGTAGAACTCATTTTTAGAAGGGGGAATAATTTCATGGATAAAATTTATTCAAATAATCATCTAGTTAATATAGATAGATAGAAGTAGATAAAAATAGATTAATTTGATAATATCTTATAGAAAAGCTTTCTAGAAGCTTCATAGATGACACACATGTAGGAAACTTGTTTTGCAAGTTTGACATGTATCTTGTAAGTTAGATATGTATTGGAGGTCCTATAGAACGGTGCCACATAGTTCTTAGATAGATAATATACATAAATAGAAGAATGAAGCTTTTTTCACTCTTGTCAATTCTTTTCTTATTTCTAGTTTAGTTTAAGAGTATCATGTATTTTCTAGTCTTTGGTAATAGTCATTCTAGTTTCTTCTTGAATATACTTATTTTCTTGTTTCTATTTAGTCATTTTCTTTTAATATAGTTTTCACTAACTTATGCATCTGTTTTAGTTTGTCGCCTAGATACCTTGTCAGTTTCTTTCTGAAATATTTTTCTAATTTAAGTCTCTTATTTTATATTCTCGTGTCTTTAATAATTTTTTGAGACTATCTTCATCTTAAATATCAAAGTTGGATCCTTCTTATTAGAGAGTAGATCATCTCCCTTCTTAAAGATATATTGGTGCTTTAGAAGTTACAAATTATTGTCTTTTAAATTGATATTTTTTTCATTATAATATTAGAGCTTTATCCTTCTTATGAAAAAGTGGATCACTTATCTTTTTAAAGGTTTTAAAGCATTTTAGAGGTTATAGATTATCCACCTCTAAATTGATATTATCTTCTTATAGATTTATTTCATCTTTCTCTTAGAATGGTTGCAAGTCAAGACATTAGTATGACTAAATCTTTTGAGTCCAAATTAGATGCCATTGTAAGTGCTCTTATTACTTCATTTATTAAGATTACAAAGATTAAAAGAGTTGTTATACAACTTCATAATGATGCAACGTCTAAAGTATCACAATCTAGACTGCATCCACTTCCAACTTTTGTACTTAAAAATATAGTAATATTTATATTACACTAAAGAAACCTACTTGTTCAGCAACATAAAGAGCCTCGAATAAATCTTCTACAGAAATATGATAGTACAAGTTCAAAGTTCTAACGGTTTATCAAACAAAGTTGATTGATAATAGTTTTATAACTTGATATTTATTTGACATAAGAATCACGGAGTAGATTAGCTGGCACCTTATTTATGCAACAAGTATTATCATAATTTGTTCCAAAATTTGAAAAGAGATTACTAATTTCAAGCAACTTTGAAGTTTTTATGGCAGCATTTGTGGAAGCATTTGAAAAACATGTCAAGGCTTAATGAACAATAGTCAAGATCCGAGCATTACAAAAAAGGGCGTACTTTATATCAATCAATGTATCAAATTTTAGGCAACTAGCATACAATATTAAATGGGACAAAGAAGCCTTAATAAATCAATTCTATGAAAAACTAAGAGACAATCAGAAAGACTTGTAATTATTGCTTTCAGATCCATAAATGCTGAAAAAAGCCATAAGCAAATCCATGAAATATAATTGTAACAAAAAAAGGCCAATAGACTTATAATTGTCCAAAACAACAAAATCAATGTATTACCAAAACCAAAAGTGTAATTGTTCAAGAAAACAATGATATTCGGCCACAAAAGAGGCTATACAATTGGACAATTCAATATCACAAAACTATTCAAGTTTCTCTCTTTGATCCCGTATCATATTTTGAATCATAAAAAAAGAATTTATGACATATTCAACCAAACTGGGTATGAAGCTACTTCAAAATAACAGCTCTACTATTAATTTAGTGGTACAAAAATGGAAAAATCTCCTTAGTTAAGACTTTTTATTTAATTAGAAAGACACTTGATATAACCTCCATTTTTATAAAGAATATATATTCATTTGGCTTATATGATACAAAAGTGTAGTGGTGAATACTTGGAGAGAGAAAATTAGCCTTAATATTGATATTCAACATGCTATGTGTCATCTCCAAATACCTGAATTTATTTTCTGTTGGCTTTGAAATTGTCATCAAGCATGTTACATTTGAGATTGGACCACTTCTCTTATGTACAAATTAATATCTAATTCTTGGAATTGGAATCCTTGAAAATCCTTTACTTAATAACAAGCTATCTTTACAAAAATCCTTCTCTTGAAATTCAAATGTTTTTATAAGATTTGGTCCTTATTAAGAGAATTTTGTTTATAGATTATTTGAATTTAAAAAAATAAGTTTGTCTCTGAAAATAAAATATATAATATATTCTATATTAGAAGTATAATCTAAGAAGGTCTTATTGAATATTGACAAATTTGTTAGAAATTTGTCACAAAGAGAGTTTCAAAACACCAACAATATAAGTCCTCTCTACTTAAGAGATGGAATAATTCTTAGATGGTCAAACACATACTTGGTTCTAGATGTGACAAAGTCATTAGATGGAATTTTAGAATACCTTAGTGTAGTGTGATTTTACACAAAAGTGTAAATGAGCTTGCCTTAATAATTACTCTATATTTTTAGTATTTTTAGCTTTGCCTTCGGATATAAGGAGTTAAGTAGTTTGTTATAATTTTTTAGAGATATAATTGTGTATACCTCATTTGTGAGTCCAAAAAAATAAAAAAATATAAATATAAATATAAAATTGATTATTGATTCAAATAAAGATTGTAACAAAAAAAATAAAAATAAAAATAAAAATAAAATCTCTTAGATTGTATTTAAAAGATCTTTAAATGAATTATATTTCAACACATTAATATTATATCTATTCCAATATATAAAATATTTCAATTTATTTTGTTATTAACTTAATTTTATTAACTTTTTAATTTAAATTTAAAAATTAATATTTATTTTAATAAAATATAATATTATATATATATATATATATATATATATATATATATAATTTTTAATATATTTATTTTTTATTAAATTTAATAAGATTTAAGAATTAAAAAAATAAAATGAATCTTTATTAATTTGATATTTTTAAATAATAAAATATCTATACTATTTTAATTTTAACTTGTCATAAGACTAATTGATCTTAACATATAAAGGGCCTAAATTTTGTCACCAAATTTGAAATAAATTTATACTATCTAAATATATCTATTTTATTATTATTATCTTTTATATAAATATCTTTTAGTAGAAAATTTAATGTTTTATCAAATTTTAATAATCTACTTGTTAAATTTTTTATTATAAGATTATTAGTTTTTGATAAGTCAAAAGTATAAAATTACAGAAAATAATTATATTTGATAAGGTATAATATTTATTGATTAGAAAAACATATTGTAATATATAATAAAATTTTGTTAATGGCAAGAAAATTATGTAATTATAATAATTATAATTGTGGCACATTGTAAATATTTTTTTAATACTTCTAATAGTTTTATTATGTTTGGTTTTTTTTTTTTTAAATATATATTTTTTAATTATACTAAAATTTAATTATTTATTTAAAATATTTTTTTAATATTTAATAAAAGATAAAAGAATCTACACATGGCATTCAATAAGGCTTGTTGTTTTTTAAAAAAATATATGATTTCAAATATAAATTATAATAAAAACATACTTTAATAAGTTTGATAATGATTCAAAACAATGTAGACATAAAATACTTAAAGTTATTGTGGTTAATATAAATTATGATTGGACTAAAAGTATCTTTTATATAATAACATCACTCTTAAAGTAAATCTATTATTTAATATATTATATAAATTTAAAAATACCATGATTGATTTTAGATGTAAATTATTTTTTAAAAAAAATATAATATAATAAATCCTATTATTTGAATATTTTTATAATAATATTTTATTTAATATAAAGTCCACTACATCAAATTCCATAAAATAAGAATTAAAATAAATATTATTTTTAAATCTTTAAATATTATTTTTTGAACCATTATTCTATTACAATGCTTGTTTATATGTTATTGTGTTGTAGTTTGGCTACCATATGAAAATAAAGTACATATATATTTAATGTATAATTTATTGCACAATTAAATGAGAGCCATATTAGTGGATTTTTATTGGTTATAAAATATGATTAGATTACTATTTTGAAAGGAATCTATTTAAAAATTCTACTATTGAGGATAATACAATCTCTTTTTTTTTTTTTTTTGATAATGAATTTTAAATTTGATTTTATGTTGATAATGACTTTTATATATTTTGAGTCACCTTTGTTAGATATTGGTGATCCTTGGAATCTTGTTTTATTTCTTTTATTTGGTATTAAAGATATATACTATATAAATTTTATTTTTAAAAAAAATTAGAAAGAAATTTTTAGTATCAAAAAGAATAATTAGGCCATCCATATAGATGAATAGAAATAGATGATAAAAATCTCTGTTCCTATTGACTAAAAGTCATATCCAATGGACTTCAAGGAGGTTATTTAAGGCTTTATTAAAAATTAGGATTTCTCTTTTAAGGTCATTCAAACATCAAAGATTAAGATTAATAAGTTTAGATTTTTGATTATGGATATGGTATAAAAATTGAGTGATTTGGAGTGTTTATGAAGAAGATATAGGCACTCAAAGTCAAGGTATCAATTTTGTATCTACTATCACTCTTTGGAATATAACTCATGCATACAAAAAGCAATGAAGGATTGGCAACTGGGATTGGAGAGATCACTTTCTTGGCTATACTTTATATATAAAACTTGATAAATTTTAAACTAGAATGAAGGAGATATTGGGAGTTGAAGTTAGTACTTACAATCTAAGGGCAGTAAATGACATGTTTTTATTAGTGGTTGTGTTTTGAGCTATATCTTAAGCAATTTGATAAGGTTTTGGCTCAAAATTTTTAAGAATGTATATATTTATATTATAAAGCTATATACAAAATTTTGGTGGCATTAGAATTTTGGATTTTTGAGATATGAAGAAAATAGTGCTTAGATGTCTATAAATTAGGATTTTAAGCACCTGCTAGGATTTTTGAGATATCAAAAAATTGAAAATAAATCTACAATTGAGTTTTTTTGTAATAAAGCTTAAGGATATAAATCTACACTTTAAAAAAAAATTGATAAAAACTAAATATCTGGATCAAGAGATATGTGATCTTAAAATTTATAAATAAAATATTTTTTTATGGATAAATAAGTTATAAAATATTTTATTACAATTTGAGCATTTTATATAAACTAAAGGAGTTTTTTTTTAAGAGCTAAGACTTTATAGAGATGAAAAGATAGATATATAGAGCTATAATAATATTTTAATATAAAAATGAGATTTAAAAGGAAATCATAGATTTTCTTTGAAATTATTAAGAATCTAATTTACTAGCAATTGATTAGTTATGATTTGGCATAAAAAAGAGCGTTAAGGATTTTTTAGATGCCATAGAAAAATTTTATATACAAAGTGATTTAAATAAAAGGTTCTTATTAGTACATTAAGAAAATTATATATATATATATATATATATATATATATATTATGTTTATTTGTGTTCTTTATAGAAAATAAATCACTTATCAAAGTTTATTCAATAAGTTATAAATAAATACTCTATAGTAGGTACCTAATGCAATTCCAAATTAAATTGCTTATCTTAAATAATGTAACAACTTCAAAAAAATCTTATTAAATATCTAATTGGTATTAATTTTTTTAAATTATTTAAATTTAAAAAGATTTTATATTTTGTATAGACTTATATAATATCTAATTTATGATAATTTATATATTTTTAGAGTTTATTTTAAAACTATCATTTAGAATAATAAATTTTTTGAAAATCCATTTGAATTTTATAATATGCATATTTTTTAGCTTTTTGATTTTTGTAACCTTAGCAAATAATCTTATATTTTTAATTTTTTTCTAAAAAAATAGAATAAAAATAAAAATAATAATAATAACTCTTCTACTTTAATTATTTAGAATATATAGTTTTTAAATCTAATTAATAAAAATATAGTTAAAATAAAATACTATAAATAATTTAGAGAATCTCGGAGATAAAAATATATATATTATTACTTTTAAATTATCTATATCTAGTTTGGAATATAGTCATTGATTTATTTTCTATTTCAGTATATATTATAATTTATACTTTTAGTATATATATTTGAATGTAGATGTTATTTAGATTCAATTAGTTATAAAGAGTAATTGAAAAGTTAAAGATTATTGATTTTTAAATTTGAACTTGTTGATTCCACAATAATCTTTATATATTTATTAGAATTTATCTTTTTTCTTTAAGAAGATTATATGTGCACCTATAAAGAACTATAAATATCAAATATATGTCAATAATAAAGAAACTACTGAATTAAGATTTATTTTATTAACAAACAAAATATAAATCTTTTGCATAGATGGTTATATCATTTAGATTTAAGAATCTTCCACTCTCTTATCAAATGATAGACAAATGAGCATATTTTGATTATTTAGAAATTTTATGCAAATTTTAAATACAATCCAAATATCTA
Organism: Physcomitrellopsis africana; assembly: GCA_036785485.1. Classification (NCBI taxonomy): domain Eukaryota; kingdom Viridiplantae; phylum Streptophyta; class Bryopsida; order Funariales; family Funariaceae; genus Physcomitrellopsis; species Physcomitrellopsis africana. The sequence continues at coordinate 76,702 of JAWRVF010000388.1, read as the reverse complement.
AAGTATTAAAGTTGCCTATCCAAAAATAAATACTGCTATGACTAAAGCTAATTTTTATTTTTAATTAAATTGATGACTTCAATTGAAAGTTTGTATAGTTAAATAAATAAAATTTACAAAGTTTGAATAATTGATTTATATTAGAATTGTCATTATCAAATTAAATAATTTCAACAAAAGTATATTTTATCATGATAAAAAAAAATTGATATAAAGATATTATAAAAACATTTATAATTTTATTTATAATTTTATTTATAATTTTTAATTCAATAATTTTTAATTTTTAATTCAAGAGTTTAAAAAAATAAAAAAATAAAAAATAAAAAATAAATAAAAATCATTAACTTACTTAAATATAATTCTTGTTATTTATAAGGCATGAGTATTATGAGATATCAAAAAATATATTAATAAATGTTAAGGTGGCTTAAAGAATTTGTTCTTATTATATTACTATTATTAGATAATTTTAAGCCATATAAAGTAAGTAAATCTAATATACATTTTTCCTACTTCTATTCAAATTATATATTAGATATATTTATTTTTTTAATTTAATTTCACAATTTTATCTCTTAAAAATTTAATCTAAAAATCTTACATATATTTTTAATTCTTTCTAATTTTTTTTTTTTTTTTATGACATTCTAAAATTGTGAATAATAATTATTTAAAGAACACTAAATATAAGATTATAAATAATATATATATATATATATATATATACTAAATTTTATTATTTGTAGAATTATATTATCTCTTATTTTGACTCTTTATTTATTTTGTAATATTAAGATCATATAGAAGTTTCTAACAAAGATCCTAAAAACTTTAGATGTCTAAGAAAATCTTCTGTACAAACTTTTAGAAGATTATAAAAGGTTTGGAATAATTATAGAAGATTTTAAAAGATAAATAGAAGGTTCCAAAAGATTATAAAAAATTGTTAAGATTTTGCAAGATTCTAAAGATTTATCAGATATTTAAAAGATTTCAAAATATTCAAAGAAATTCTAAAACATTATAAAGATACTACAAGCTTTTGTTTGTTATATGTTTGTAACATTCTTCTAGCAACAAATTCAATTACAATATTTTTAAGTTATTTCTTTATATTTTCAAAACCTTGAATATTTATTACAAAAGAATTTAGTGTCTAATTTTTTATTTTTTTATCTAGTAGATGGATATGATAATTATTCAATTATTTAGTCTTTAATATTAGATATTAATAAATTAATTTTAATCTATTAGCTAGATTTTAGGTCTTAAAAGTATTTTAAAAAAATAAGTTGTTCATTATTATGTTTAATATAACCAATATGTTGTGATATAAAAATAAAATTCAAGCATATTTTTAAAGATTTTTATGCTAAAATGGTTCTATAGGAAAATCATACTCAATGTTTGAAAGGTCTTGCTTCATCTTAAAGAAGTCTATGTCATTGTGAAGATTGTGGCAATTATTCCAATTGGTACAATTATTGATTTAAAAAAGTTTAAATTTGGAATCTTTAATATATAAATATAATACATTATTAATATATTATATTTTTATATTTTTAATTTTTAATATGAAGGCCCTTTACATAGAATAAAAGTAAAAAAAAACCATTAATGCTATCCTTCTAATTTTTATTTATTTTTAAAATATATTTTAGAATATTTTTAAAGCTATTCTAATAATATCATTTAGATGGTATTATCTTTAACTTCATATAGTTGTATTTCATGTGTTTGATAAAGCTATTTTTTAATAATAATTAAAAATAAATATACATATATATATATATATATATATATATAACTAATCTTGTTCATTCTCTAATAACCAATATATATTTTTAGTCATATATCTTTTTTCTTAAAAAATAGAAAAGATTTATTTTTTATAATTTATATTGTCAAATAGACTTTTTAATAAAATTTTGATGAATACATTCTTAAATTTAGCCAATTCTACTTGCAACAAGTTGAAGATTGGTTTTTATTATACATTGAGTAGCTCAAATTTTGGAGATCTAGGAATTACATAAGTTGAAGGAGATTAGATAATGCTAAGGATAATACATAATCCTAGATTTGTTGCAATCACTTTAAAAAGTTTGAATTTATTAAAAACATTTCCTAGTGTAAATAGTCATCCATTAATAATTTCTACAACTTATAAGATGACTTTTTTACAAGTGGAAATTTTTGTTGTTTGGAAAACTTCTATTGATAAAATATATTGATACTTCAATATCTAAAACTGCTTACAGAAATTGAGTTGTAAAACTAAGTGCAATATAGGAAGTTCAAAAAAACAAGATTTTAAAAACAAATTATTTGTGACCAATTCCATTGTTTCTAATACAAATATTTTTTTTACAAATTCCACTTAGATATTGTTGCTAAATAACAATGTTAATTTATTTAATTCAGTTCTCTGATCAACTTCTTCACACAACCCTTGTGTCCTGCAGCAAGCCAATTCCTAATTGGTGGAATGAATTTCACGACAAAAACATTGAAATCAAATGTCAAAAACAAAAACAAAAACAAAAATCTCAACAAATAGTGTCTTTGGAAGAAGTCCGCTCATGCAGATTGGACTCTCTCTATCTCTGTCATTCTCTAAAGAAGACCAAAGTATTACTACAACACCACCTTAACAAATGAACAAAAGAAAAAAAAGGAAAATGGAGGACAAAACGCATTCATGAAAACCCATTCTGCAAAGCTTCCACTGGGCCAAGCGATGGAAATCAACGCCTGATTGGACCCAGCCCAGGTGCAGATGCCTGGCAAAGCGGTTGAGGAGGAGGGGAAGCAGCGAGTGGGCGAGAGACGGGGGGAAGGGCGGAAGTGGGGAGGATGGGGGATGGGGGGAGGCGATGGATGGATTTCGCACCCCACACTCGTGGCCCGAGGACCACAGCTTCCACCACTTGAAACGCACAAAGCAAGACGACCAGCCAATGGCCAGCTGCGTAGACCAGTGTCGCCCTACTCCAACGAGTCTTGTGCCTCGCCAGACACACTCACAGCGAGAGCTCTCACGACTCACTCACTCGCCCTGCCCTCCCTCTCCTTGCCTGCTGCTCTGCTTTGCTTTGCTTTGCTGTGCTGTGCTGGGCTCTCTCCTCTCGCGCAGCATTGCCACTCCTCGCCCCTTCTCTCCTTCCGCCGATCGCTGCGCCTTGTGCACCTCGGCTCAATCATCGCTGGAGTTTCTTCGCTGCGCCTCGGCGTCGCCATCGCCAGCAGCCCCTCCAACCTCCCTTGTCTACCTCCCCCCCCTCCGGCTTCGCTTTCGTGCCTGTGGTGTCCGGTGCGTGAAGCGGCGTGTTTTGGTCGGGGCGGGGCGGGGTGAGTGCGTTGTGGTGGGAGGAGTGGGTGATTGGGGTGGTTTTTGAGGAGGGCGAGGGTGTGGGGTTGGCATCGAGCCATCCCTGTGCGGGGCATGGTAGATGGAATTCTACGCGCCAGCCAAAGGGGCGCCTTCCTCCTTTGCAACATGTCTTGAGGCATCGCCGGCGTCTGACATCGCCGGCGGAGGGTCGAGCCTGGCGTTCTACGACGACTGGCGCGCGAACTCGAAGCATGCGGGAGGGGCGCAGCGGTCGCCAGGTGGGGGCGGCAGCAACATCGGGATGGTGGACGCGGTCGGGGCGTCGCCCCCGTCTGAAGGTAGTGACGATGTGTGATGTTTGGGTGGGATTTGGGGCCAGAGGGTGTGGGGTGCGGTTTGAGCGAGCGAGCGTGTGAGTGGGGTGGGTGTGGTGAGGGGGTGGTGGGTGCGAAATTGGGACGGCGTGGTCCGATCTGGGTGGTGGCGGTTGGTGTGCGTGCGTGTGGAGTGCAGTTGGATCAGCGTGGGCAAATTGGCGTCGGGGGAGAGTTTTGATTGCGCAGGGGAGGCGCTGATGGGGGTTGGGGAGCTATGGATTCGGATTGGGGGAAGTGTGGGTGGGGGCGATTGGGGAAATTGCGAGGCGGGGAGTAGTGCGGAGTGCAGAGTGAGGGAGGCGCAGGGATTGGATCTCGTGGGTGTGGGAGCGGGGACTTGAGGTGCAGGTGGGAGCTGCGCGTGTGGGGGGGGGGGTGCGATTGGGTAGATCCTGGTAGGCAATGCGGGATAGATTGTGTGGGTGCGGTGTTGGTGAGGCAGGGGGAGCGCAGGTGGTCCGGAGTTGGGCGGGGGCGAGGCGCAATTAGTTCAATTTGTGAGCATTTTGCAGGCGGCGGTGGATGGGCGAGCGGAGTCGCGTAGAAGCGAAGGGGATGCGTTGGGGTGGGTGCGATGGTGTGAGGAGGGGTAGTGGGGAGTAGCAATGCGAGGTGAGGGATGTGGGATGTGGGATGTGGGATGAGATTGTGTGGGGGGAATCTGAGCGGAGATGTGTGTGCGCGTGTGTTGCGGGGTTTGCAGAAGCAGGGTGGCCGGTGACGATGCAGGGGCAGGAGGGCGGCGAAGGAGGTCAGGGGCCGTACCCGGAGCGGGCGGGCGAGCCGGATTGCGTGTACTACATGCGGACAGGATTGTGCGGGTTCGGGGTGACATGCCGGTTCAATCATCCAGCGAATCGGAAACTGGTGCGGATTCTGGGTGATGTTGAATGTGGAGTGTACGGTTGGGAGGGGGTGTGGTGGAGGGAGCAGTGGGTGGTGGCATTGGTGAGGGAGGGTGCGGAAACCTAATTGAGGTGGGGCGTGAGGTGGTTGATGAGAATTGATGCGTGGGAGCGGGCGGCGGTATGGCGGGCAAAGCTGACGATGTGTGTGTGTGGTGACACAGGCTGCAGTCGTGGTCCGGGGCAAGGGCGAGTATCCGGAGAGGATGGGGCAACCGGAATGCCAGGTAGGGGAATGGGGAGGTGGAGGTGGAGGTGGAGGAGGTGTGGTAGGGCGTGTAGTATGAGTGGATGGTTTGTGGGGAAGCGGTTGTGCGAGGGAGGAGTTGTCGGGGAGGGGGAGTAGGAAGGGCGGATGATAGGATGGGGTAGGTTGTGGAGCGGAGTGGCGGGAGGGGAGGGGTGATGGGGGGCACGCGTGTAGTTTGGAAGAGGGGAAGGGTGGGAATGTGGTGTGGGAGGTGGTGAGAGGGTGCAGTTGCGGGCGGCAGGACTGACGGTTGGGGTTGTGTGGGGGTGGGGGTGGGGGATTGCAGTATTATCTGAAGACGGGAACTTGTAAATTTGGAGCGACGTGCAAGTACCATCATCCGAGGGAGAAGGCGGGGTCAACAGGGCGCGTGCATTTGAACGTGTTGGGACTTCCGCTGAGACTGGTTGGTGGTGTTGGATGGTTTGGGAGTTGGTGGTTGTGTGGTTCTAGGTGGGCGGGAGCAGAGGTTGGTGGGGGTGGTTTTTTGGGACTGCAAATGGGGGTGGGGGAGGGTGTGGAGGCGTGAGTAAGATTGTGGGGGTGGTATTGTGCAGGAGGAGAAGGAGTGTGCGTATTACATGCGGACGGGGACTTGCAAGTACGGAGTGACATGCAAATTCCATCATCCGCAGCCAACGACGGTGGGGGGAATCGTGTCAATGCCGTTCGGGAGTGGCGGAGGTCCATCGTCTCCGGCTCCGCAGGCGTATCCGGCGGGGGCGGTGCCTTCGTGGCCACTGCCAAGATCTCCGTTTCCGCTTCCACGGCTGCAGACACATTCGAGTTACGGTCCAATGCTGCCACTGCAGCAAGGGGTCATGTCGATGCCAGGGTGGAGCTACCAAGTAAGTGGCGTGGGGAGAGGGGAGCATGCATTGGGATGGAGTGTGTCGGGTGAGTGTCAGCTGGCAGCAGTTTGGGTAGGGGAGATGGAGTCGGCTGTTGGCTGACCGCGAGTGGGGTTGTGTGTAGTCGGTAGCACGTGTCGAGATTTGGTTGGTTGGGCGGTTTTTTTTGTGTACTTGTATGGGATGGATACTGAGGTCGAATATCCTGATGGGGGATTTTGAGGTACGTGCTTATCGGAGGTGTAGGTGGTCGATTTCTGGATGTCTTGGTGGATTGAGGAGGTTGAGCGGCTACAGTTTTAATAGGCTTTAAGGTGGTAGAATGACGCTCACTCCAGATGGCTATGGGCAGTCGTGGACGGGTTGCAGAGTGCGTGGTGACTGTTTGTGGGTGTGAGTCCTCAACCTGGTGGGCGTGGTGTTGCGTGGTGCAGGGACCTGTCGGGCCACTTGAGAGTCACCAGCAGGGTTACGTCTTCGGAGGTGCCCCACAGGGAGAGCACGTGTCGGGGTACTGTCCGTATATTCAAGGGTCGTCGGCGGTGGGTCTCCCCGCTCATCAGCCTACGCAGAGCGTGGGTGAACAGAAGGAAAGCCTGTTTCCTGAGAGACCCGGGCAACCGGAGTGCCAGTATTACATGAAAACTGGGGACTGCAAGTTTGGGACGACTTGCAGATATCATCATCCGAAGGATCGCGCGACTCCTTCACCAACGTGCCATTTGAGCCCCATGGGTCTTCCTCTGCGCCCTGTAAGTATCAATGTATGGGTGGAGAGAGTGTTTGGATTGTCGGGTTTGGGAGGGGATTGGGAAATGGGTGTGTGGGTTGGCAGGATGCTGTTGCAGTGGAGATGATTGATTGACAGGTATTATGTGGTGTTTGGCGATGGTTACAGGGAAACCCTCCTTGCTCGTTCTACACACGCTACGGCATATGCAAATTCGGGCCGACGTGCAAGTTCGACCACCCACTAGTTCAAAGCTTTCCTTACAGTATTTCGTCGGGGTCGCTCCCCGATGTTCCTGTGGCGCCTTATCCAATCGGGTCATCGCCGATGAACCTAGCACCGTCTGCGTATTCAGAAGGGCTTCTGGAGCGGCAGGGTTCAGGTGAGGCGGGTGGGCACGCGGAAGATGCGAGTGGTCAACATGTGACAACACAGAGCAGTTCGGAGGGAGGCGAGGTGAGCTCGGGATCTGGTGTGAACGGAGGAGTGGGAGGGGCGGGAAACGGGAGTGGTTCAATTCAGGTGGAGAGCGTGGGCAAGAGTTAGAGGAGCATGCGGGAAGCGAAGGATTGCCTTGCTCGTTGAGCGTCCGGGACCGTGGCAAGCTACCGACAGGTGATTGAGTTTGGTCAAGGACGTGCACGGGGCGGTGGAGTGGGTGTGAATAAGGCGAGGAGCGGGACCATGAAGCGTGGATGGGACTGTGTTCCGATGGCTGGGTCAACCTGGAAGTTGGTGCAAGGGGTTGGACCGAGCAGATGGGCAGCTGGTCGTCGTATTTGCGCACCGCTGTTGTGAGCCGCAGAGAAGTTTCCGAGTTCTATGCCGCAGCGCACCAATTCTGCTCCCGTCGGGTGGTCTCACTGGAATGGACTGCAGGGCAGTGCAGCGGAGTGGGAGGACGATAATTTGTTAGGTGGACAGTTAGGTCTCGTAGGTCGGCATTCACACCTGTCCTGTCGAAGGAAGGAAGGAAGGGCCAATGATTTGGCCGTCGATTCGTTCATAGCGCGTTGAGCATTCCGTTCGGGGGGAACGGAACTGCAAAGAGGAGACGAGTGCGCTTTTCGCATGATGGTAGAGTTGCTTTGTGTAGGCACGACTTCGTTAGATTCATTGCCCTTAAACCCTGAAATAACAGCTGCCCCGACTCTCTTGGTGCTTCTTAGGTGGACGTGAATTCTTTCTGACGGAGGTCAACAGGTCTGGGATAATGCGCCTCCTCGTTAATGTTGCGTGCTGAGTTTGCGGTTTTTTTCTGGTTCTTATTTCCGGGTTGTGGTTTCCATTGATCTACTGCTGCATTTAATGATTGGTTACAGCATTTTGTGAGGTTCAGGTCCCTGCTGAGGTTTTTGACCTTATTGGAAATTCTTTCGTGTGCTCAGGCAGCCTTCAGTGTTGACGCACTCGGCAGAGTATGCAGTCGTGCCCGAACGATTTTGCCGTGTCAGTAGGGATTGATGGATCTTACCTTAAGCGGATTGAGCCGATTTGCATCATGACTGTTTGCCGGTCCCTATATCGGATGGTTGCTAATGGATTTTCGCGGATGTCAGTTTTGTAGAGCTTTTCGTAGCAGCTACTGTGCTGACTGGGGTGGTAGGGATGCCAGGGGTTTGTGTTTGTTGACAGCGTCTTGTCTAGTGGTGTACAGTTTTTACTTCCGATATATTTGTGATTAGAGACTTTGCAGAGCGTTTTAGACTTTTTTTTCTCAGTGGACGCTAGCATAGTTTTGTTTGGCGTGCCTGTAAAGTAATCACACTCTTGGTTCCTGAACTTGGTATGCATAAAAAGTTACTCTGGATGCGTCGCTGTCAGTACTTTTGGAGTGCTTTTGTAAAGTATAGGTGTTGTGGTTGGATTTATTGCTGGATTCAGCGTCTTCATTAAGATATTTACTGGGATAAATATTGCGGCCTCTGTACTTTGCTGCACTCTTGACATAAGTTGTGGCAAGGACCTGTTCACTTGATCGAAGAATGTTTTTGTTGGGTCCCCCATGGTCTTATCATCTTGAAACTCTGTTTGTTCCGGAACGTATTTTGACGCACTTAAGGAGGATACGTGAATACCTTTCAAATGGCCGCAGTCGTCCACAACCACTGCTCCGGAGTTGTTTGGTAACGACCTGTAGTCGGCGAGCACCTGCTTCCACCCTGAGAAGCAGACATTGCCCGTGAAAACTGCTGGAAACTCGTCTTTCAGAGCAGTGTGGATGTTAAACTTTGTATGTTCCCGCATCTGTGCAAGCGCCTCTTTAACTAAGAGCTTTGGAAATCCTATGCAGTGCACGGTGTCACCCACTGCAATGCCGCTGGCAGGTTGGAGGAATTTAGGGAAGTGGAACTGAAACGGAGGAAGCGGCGATGCAATGAAAATGTCGAACTCGTCGTCGTAGACCACGACTTTGGCAGGGAAGCATGGATATTTGCTGTGGTTCATGTACTTGATGTACACATCATAGTGTCCTGGATGCTTCCATGCTTTTCTCACGGAATGGAATGCGCCAATTGACTCTCCCTTCGGCCCCACCAGCGCGACCGTGCCGGTACAGTCTTCAAGACTAATGTTCTCGTGCTTCTTTGGGAGTGCAAACACTCGTCCCACGAAGGGGATTACTCCCTCTACGAACAGCTCCTCGTACCTGTTGTGGTATGCCCTTGACACCTTCTCAGTGCTAGTCGACCAGTCTGTGCAATCAATTCTTGCGGTTAAGTGTTCAATCTATCCTCCTTATTCCACAAGCCTTTCAATGTTTCACTATTTTTCTGTACCAAAAATCAGGGAACATCACCTTTTCTTGGAGGTTGGTCGGGCATCATCTTCGTCGCTGTCGTGCACACAATCTGGGACGCTCGAGCACGGATTTTAGGCCCGTCCAGTAGGTCATTGTTATCAGGGGTTAAGAACTCACCTCCCCGCTCAACCTCCACACAAACATCGGCGCAGATTCCGATTCCACACTGGCGCAATCTCTGCTTGAGCTCTTGAAATGTGGGATGCGCCTTGTCCCACTCGATGGTCTTGATTCCTTGAGGCAACTCCACCTCTATCTCCAACATCGCGACACTCCTCACAGCCGCGCTTGTCCCTACATTCTTGAACCACTGCGTCGCAATTATCCAGTCCTCGAAAGCATATCTCTACGTCAAAACATAATGGCAGACTTTCCCCTACTCCTCATCCTCATTATTTAGCATTTGTGTGGGAGATAGAAACCTGACAGTAGCCGAACTACCGCATGCCGCATCAGCAGCTGTTCGACATTATCAACTGCTGCCACACGTAATTGGCGATTCCAAGAATCACGATGGTTCACTAAAAGGGGGCTGTGAAACCGTCAGAGTTAAGGCCCAGCTCGTGGAGATCTATCTGATAGCTCGTGGGCTTGTTGGACGTTGGGTTTTCAAGGGGCGCGAGCGGCAACGTAATTCTGATGTGTTTGTGAAGAGAAAACTCGCAGATGGGTTGACGTGCACTATGCGCCCACTTCAATCCTGTGGATCGAATACGTAGTTCTGTGGCAAGTTAGGTTATAATGATAAACCCTAGTTTTATGGTTAGCTGTGGTTCCTGACCTCCAAATTTCTCTTCTTTTATTTTAATTTTAATTTTTAATTTTTTTTATCCGCTTTGATTTACAAGTTGAAACAAAAGGGGATATAAATTTTGTAAATAAAATACTGGATAGTCGCATACTATCCTAATTTCATTTGTGAGATTTGGTCAAATTTACAAGCCTACATCAAGCTGTAAAACTAGATTTTTTTACAGAGGAGAGGGATTTCAAATTGTTTGCAGTCTTCTCCAACTTTAGGAGATAAAACTTTTTTATAAAGAGATTATATATATATATATATATATATATATACATACATACATACATACATACATAATCTATTATGTTTATTATCTTTTTTATGAGATTCTGCATTTTCTTGACAAACCATATTGTTGTAATAAATCTAAAAGGTTTTAATTTTTATTATAATAAAGATTATAATAACGACCATTGCAAGAAGATTGATTGTACAATTTTTAAGATATAATTTTTATTATTAGACTTGATTAAAAATCCTTAATGTAAAGATTGAACTAGATTAGCTATAAAAATTTTATCTTTATACTTGTAGATTAGATACTTTAGTCTTAATAATACCATCATCATTTTTTAGTCTTGATTTAAGATTTTTTACTTTGTTGTATTCAACAATAACTATTCTAGTATATATAGTTAATTATATTTATATATATATATATATATATATATTTTTTGTATACAAGTATAATATCTTTTTAAAAAATATATCTTGGTGTATGTCCTTATGCTAATTAGAATTAAAATTAGATATATATTTTTAATTATATAGAGTTTTTGTAGTATATATATATATATATATATATATAAAATAAAATCTTAATAAAATATTACATATATTATAAAAATTAAAAATATAAAGGATGAACAAGATATTTATAATAAGTAATTCTAAAGTACTTTTAAATAAAACCTTATCAAATTGATGAACTTGGTTTTAAAGCCAATTGTCTGATGTGCAAAAAAAAAAAAAAAAAAACCAAACATGTATATGATATTTTTAAATATTTTTGTATAATTCAATTTCAATATAATTATGTATATATTTTTTAAAATTTGTGCCAAATTATGGCATTTTTTATAAAGGTAATATTTTCTAATATATGTCCAAAATTATATATATGGTTTGGTCTAGCTTTTTTTGATTTTATAATTAATTTTTATATTAAATTAAAATAATTTTATAAGAATTTTTTGTAGTATATTAAATAATATTAATTTTTTTAATTATAAAGATAAATTATTTAAAAATAATAAATAATATATATATATATATATATATATATATATATATATATAATTCAATGAGTCTTATAAAAAATTAAAATTAAAAAAAAAATTTAGTCAATCATTTCAAGTTTAAATATATTATGTTAATATAATTTGGAGCTAAGAGTTTTTAAAATTTTAAAAAGAAATTAAACATTACTCTTTTAAATCTTACTCCTTTGTTTTTAACTTTTTTATTTATTGTATTTTTTAGATTTTGTTCATAATAGAGGTTTTTAAATTAGAAGTTTATATTCAAGGTTAATTTTTGGAATCGGTTAACCACCATATTTTTTGGAATCCATTAATAATTTGACTTCAGTTTTACTACCTTTATAGAAATAACAAGAATTATTTATTCATAAAATCTAGATTTTATGAAGATGTTTTAAATAAAAGATTAGTAAAATATTTAAAAATGGATTTTATAAGATATGATATTACTTTGTTGCTCTAATGCATTCTTTATCTCAAAAGTTTTTATAGTGTTTTAAAAAATTCAAACATGAATGTACTTTCTTTTAGTTTTTAGTTTTTATTTTTATTTTTAATAAATCTATTATTATCTTTAAAGTTCTTTTATTGAAAGGTATATCTTTTAACTTTGAAGCATAGTATTTAAAGATTTTTTGAATTTTATTAGTAAAATATTATGACTTATTGTGTTTATTTTTATTTTTTAACTATAAAAAGCCTCATAATAAAGGTCCTTAGGAAGTTCCCATAAGGCCTTCTTGGTAGCTAATATATATGGAGGCAAGTATGTGGCTATTCTCACTCTTATCAACATCTTTCTTGTGTTCTAATCTTGGTTTAATAGCTATTTTAGTTCTTTTAATTTATTTTATATCTATCTCTTTTTTTTTTTCTTTTTTTCTTTTTTTCTTTTTCTATATTAATATATGAGTGTATTGTCTTTTGAGTAAATTTTGAATTTTTTTATCTTAATTTTTTTTTGGATATATATACATATATGATTTTAAGATATTTCTAATAACACCAAATTTATAAAAATTGGATTTATATAAATAAGAAATTATGTATATAGGAAGTCATATAAGATAAATAATTAAAAATTTAAAAAAAATTTAAAAAAAAGATATTTCACTTGAAAATAAATTTACTTTTGATTAAAGTTATGAGCTCTACTACAACTCACATTATGGTGTAAGAGTGTCAAAAGGACCTTGATGCCTTAGTCTTATATTACTATCCACATCTATAGCACTACATCCAATTTCAATTAATGCATCAAATTTCCTATTAGCTACTAAGTTTTAGGATTTCGGTTTTAGATTTTAGGATTTAGAATCTATAAATCCTAAATCCTAAATTTGATTATAATATTTTAAAATTATAGCTTATATATTTTTATGAATTCTTAAGTTTACTTAAATATTTTTGAATATCTAATGAGCATAATAAACTTAAAAATAACTTTAAATCTTACTCTAATCCTTGATAGTAGTGTCCACAATTCAATAAAGCCTTATCTGGATAAAATTAAAGATCCACTTCAAAAATAAATGAATTAAATTTAAATAAAAATTATATTCTTATAGTTTTAACATAATATTATTATGATTTAGCTATTATAATATATTTTACTATATTTAATAGATAGAATTTAAATATAAACTATTTAATTTTTTTAATAATTACATAATTTATACAAAAATTATTTTAGACTTTTAAATACATATTTTATTTAATTTATATTACTTATAATATTTTGATATATAAACAAATATTAAAGACCATATTAACGCTTGGTTGCAAAGACTAAATAAGAATATTATATAATATGAGTTTTTCTAATATAATAAATTTAGACCTACAAATAAAGAAAGATATATTTTTTTATTAATACTTTAAGAATAATCTAAGAAGATTTAATAGAAGTAGAAGAGAAATATTTTATAATCATGTCTTAATTATGCTTATTATTTTTTATTCAAGTTTAGAACTTCTAACAAATTAATATTTTAGTATAAATTTAATTTAAAAATAAGTGACTATTGGAACTATAATTAATCCTATATTATCTATAATTTGATAGGTGCACTCAACTCTAAAGTAAATGATTAAAAATTGAACAAAGAAGAATTTATCAACATATTATATACAAATTTCAAAAGACAATAAAAGTACAAATCTTGATAGGAGATACCAATCTCAATCTATAGTTAAAACTATTCATATTATTACACTACTATATTTGATTGTACTTATAATATGGCTTTTATATTTTTTGTAAAAGTTTATCTTCTAATAAGAAACAACTTTTAGATATTGCCACATGATAAAATATTTTTAGTATTATTTTTTATTAAAAAGATTGATTTAATGCAACAAATTCTAAAATGTATTTTAAAAAATTTTAACAATTAAAAATTCTGATATAATTTATATTTTATATAATAAAAAAATTATATTTATTACTAGATAATAATAATAGTGATAGAAATAATATTTCTATCTACTCCAATTCACACCTTGCATTCTTTGTATTTATTTAAAATTTGACTTTAATAATAAAAATAACCTCTTTATTTATTTTATTAATTAAGTTAACTTTAAAAAATATATTTTTTAATTTTTTAAACTTAATAAAAATAAAAATTCTATTTAATATTCAAATTACTAAAAGATTAATAAAACTTGAGAATAGCATAATAATTAAATTACTAAAAAATATATGGTATTTTTATATGGCCAAAAAAAAATCATAAAGAAGTAGATACATAAAAAATAATTAATTTTTTTTGAATTAAGATTGAACTACAAAAAAGAATTGACAAGAATGGACTTAATATTCTTGTAATATATACTAGGTAACAAAAACAACTACATAGAAGCTTGCTAATAGCCACACAATTTACATACTAAGTGTTTAAATTATAAAGCACTTTTATAGTAGCTTGATAAAAAAAATACTCCTAAAAAAATTTCTATAAATATATGGTTCTTTTAGGATATTTATAAATCTAATTTGTATATAAGAAGTTATTTTGATGTTTTATAGTAGTAATATTATCAACTAAACTTATTTTTATTAATTTTTACTTATTTATATTAAGTTAATAAAGTCTAAGATCCATCAAATGATATTTACTACAAAGTCTTCTTTAAGCTCTATACAAAGATTGTAGATTCTTTTAGCCAAAAAAAAATAAAATCCTTTCTTATATTTTTAAAAGATTTCTTAATAGCTTTTAATTATATTTACTAACATTATATCTATACTAGCATACATGATAATATATTTTATTTCTATTTTGATTAAATTCTATAATTTATTTTACTTTAAAGTCTTGATTGTTATCTTTTTTAGTAAATAATAGAAGAGTTTTTTTTATATCATATTGAAAATCATATAAAGTTTAATTAAAAAAATAAAAAAATATAAAATAAGTCTTTATTAGTTTTAGTAACTGCATCTAATATGCAAGTAAATTAAATTATTTAAATAATTTTATTTATATTTTTATTATAAAAATTTTAATTTTTCATAATTTTGATTGGTTTTAATATTACAAAAACATAAATATACTTTATCACCAATTTTGATAAGAGAATTTTCTTTTCCAAAAATATTTACATTAGCCTTGTTTTGTTCTTGAATTATTTTTAGTGGCAATTTTTTAAAATTATTGTGTGAATTTTTAATAATCTACTTTTTAAAATCCTCTACAATAAGATTATTAACTTTTAAATATTCAAAAGTTTCAAACTATAGATGATAATCATAATTGGCAAAAAATAGTGTTTATTGAACTAAAGAATGTAATGTATAATTATCTGAACTTTTGCTAGTAGAAAGGAAACTGTCATATTTTTATAGCATTTGATAATACACTATAGATATTACACTTAAATTTTCTTTCTATTTGAGTATAAAAAGGTATAAAAAGGTATAAAAACTAATTTATACTTTTAATATTTTAGTGATTATTTTTACAAACTTTGATATAAACTTTAATCAAATGGAATACTAACTATCTATAATATTAATAGATATTTCTTATCAAATTATTTATTTAATTTTTTTATTTATAACAACTTTTATACAAGAAATCAAATTTATCAATTTGATTAGAAAATCCACTATCACAAAATAAAGTATTAAATTTATTTGAAGTTGATAGGTTTTTGAATAAATTTGGTATGTACAAATGAATATAATTAAATTTGAATAAGTTATAGTTGAAGAAATCTATATAGTTGATAGTATAGAGTCTTTGTCCAAGAGTAGATATTATATATATAAATTTTTCATCTTCAAAGCAAGTAAAATAATTAAAATAAGAAACAAAAATAAAAAATATTTTTAATTATTAAATATTTAATTTTTATATTTATTTTAATTTATTTTTTAAAAAAATTATAGAAGTGAAGTACCAATTTTTTTAAAATTCTAGTAAATATTTAATAGTAATTAATAAATCTCAAGAATTATTAAATATCTAGTATAATTATAAAATAATTTCAATATTTGATAGTTTATGTCTTTTTAGAGTCTATTTTTAAATTATAATTTGAGATGATATATTTCAAAAAAATTGCTTGAATTATATAAAATACAATATTTTTATATTGTTACATATAATCCTACATCTTTAAGCTTTTTTAGTATAAGAAAAATAAAAATAACCAAAGCTTTAGAGTATAAAAATACACAAGTGTAAATTATGATGTTTAAGTCTTAGATAAAATTTTATTATTAAAAAAATGACAATATGTGTCCTCTATAAGATGTTTTATAAGAATTATTGTAATGTGGATAACTTAGATATTAACTTTAGCCATTTATGTGTATTTAGTATTATTTTAAAGTAAAAAAATATATTAATATTTGTATAGAACTATTTAGTTAGTTATATTGATTGATAATCAATTATTAAGTTGGTGAGTAGGATATTGAAAAAATAAAAATAAATCCATATATGCACAATGAAATAAATAAAAAACACAATTGTTTTACTAAAATCTGAATCAACATACAAACAATTGTGATGATTTGAAGTTGAATACTTGAGTAGCTATAATCCTTGAGTAGCCATAATACTTGAGTAGCCATAATACTTTATTCAATATCTGTATTTTTTAGTTTTGGAAAAAATTATATATTATGACTTTTTTAATTAATATTTTTAACTAATTATGTTATATCTAAATTTTTTAGGATTATAAAATTTATAGTTAAAAACTTATATTTAAAAAAATAAATAGAAGTAGATAATGATAAAAGTCTAATAAGATAACTTTAAAAACTTATTTACTATATATATATATATATATATATAATTATAATTATAAAACTCAATGTTTAAAAGAATTAATTGCTAAGAGAGTAACTTTGAGAAGAATAAGTGTTAAAATAGGTAAAAAAGAAGAAAATAGTTTTTCACATGGACACAAAGACTTACTAGATGTCTTATGCTCTTATGGACGTACTACAATCTCTATAACAATGGTCATTAGTATAATTGGAAATATCAATTTTCTTATAAGTTTTATTCATTTATAATTGTACTTTTTATTATGTAAAACTTTTTTTCAAAATATTGACCATAATCATTTGGCCATGTTAAGTCTTTCTTTACATTGTAAGAGATTTAGATTGTATAACATCAATCTGCATAACTTCTATTTTTTATTGTATATTTTTTAAAATTATAGATGTTTTTATAAAATATTAAAAATATTGAGAAAATTAAAAATATTTTTCAATATTATTCAAAATCTTTTATAATATATATAATAATTTTTTTTAGTTTTAAATTATATACCAATATAAAATACTGATTTTGTTATAAGATCCAAATCTTACTAGTTATTATACAAATTACATCATGTTTTTTACATATAAATCAAAAAAATTCTAGAAATGTATCTAAATTGTCCATTATTGAATCTTATTGCTCTAAAAATGATATAGACTAATTTAATGTTTATTTTATAAAATAATATTATAATAAATCTGATTAATAGTATTTCATTTAAATATTTTGTAGTTAGAATTTAAAGACAAGTTGTACATGGTTAGTATATCTTCAAAATTTGGACTTGATACTATCAAAAATATTAAAAGAAAAAAAAATTTAATCTTTTAATTATAAAAAATTATATTTCTATGATGATATGCAATAAAAATATATATTTGAAGTAATAAAACTATTAAACAAATTCTTGCCATTTCTTTATGTTTTTAGTTAATCACACATGATGTTGATTGTGGTAGTAAATAAACATGTTGCATTGCAAGTAGAAATTCTCTTTATTTATTTCAAGATTTGTACCATAATTTTTTTATCTTTATTTATTTTATTTTTAATCAAATAAATATAGTATATTAAATAATATT
Organism: Physcomitrellopsis africana; assembly: GCA_036785485.1. Classification (NCBI taxonomy): domain Eukaryota; kingdom Viridiplantae; phylum Streptophyta; class Bryopsida; order Funariales; family Funariaceae; genus Physcomitrellopsis; species Physcomitrellopsis africana. The sequence goes on along the minus strand of JAWRVF010000388.1, from coordinate 59,012 downwards.
ATATAACTTTAAAAAAGTATTTAGAAAAATATAACATATATTATTTAAAAAAATATAACATATAATTTTAATATTATTTAAATAATTCTTAGAAAAAGAAGTAGTCTACTTTTTATAAATAAAAATTAACCATTGATATTAAATATATAAGTTTTAACAAACTATTAGAGATATAAATTAAGATGAATTTATTTTTAAAAAAAATTATTTATATTCAAATAAAAATAAAATAAAATAAAAACTAAGAAGAGATAAACTTATAAGAAAATAAGATAATAGAATGGCTGTATTAAATACAAAAGACTAAAGAATTATAATACAACTAATAAAATAAAAATAATAACTATGCATTTATCTTGCATATGTATATATTAGCTAACAAAAAGACCATGTAGAAGTTTTTTTCACAAACCACAAGACTTACAAGTTAGGTGTCTAAGTTACAGGTCAATTCTATAGTGACTTTGTAGATGTAATGAAACTTAAAGGAGAAGTTATTGTAGCTAAATGGAGCTTCTAAAGATACATATAATTAAAATTTGCATTTAAAAAGCTTCCTTGATGTTCCTTAATAAAGATATTTCTATGTAATTTATTTAAATAGTATAGGTAAATATAACATATTCTTAAAATTAAAAAATATTTTAGATAAATCCTAAAATTAAAGTTTTTTTTCATAAATTCATAAAAACTAAAAAATTATTAAATAAATTTAATAAAATTAATATATATTTATTGTGAAATTTTATTATTAAATGAATATATAAATATAAATATATTAATATTTTGATTAAATAATTTCATATTATAATTATTCTACATTAAATTATTATAAAATTACAGTCGTATTTAATGAAGTGGTCTAAAACGATAACCATTTATTATTTGATCTTTGTATTTGAACTCAATTCTTACACCTTACATTTTCTGCAGTAAATTTATATGCAAACATATATGTCTATATATATATGCAAAAATAAAGGCTTACTTTTAAAAATATAGTGTATACAACTGTATTTGTTTTATGAGCCTTCACTAAGATTGTGTAATCTCATTGCAACTCACAAAAAGAAAGTTTAATTTTCTTTTTTCTTTTTTCTTTTCTTTCAATTACTTTGATTTCGTCTAAAAGAATTTCAAAATTTAACATTTTCCAACAATTAGACTTCATTCTTGCAAAAAACACAGAAAAAAAACAAAAAAAAACAAAAAAAAACAAAAAAAAAACATTACTTTCAATGCTACTGCCAATTTTTTCTGATTCCAATTGACATGTATGATTTAATACAATTCCACTAAAAAATCGTACTTTTTTTTTCGAATATTAATGATTTAATATGTTAATTTTCTACATTTTCTTTTATCAATAAAAATTAATTTTTTTTTACATACTACCTATTAAAGCGAAAGTCACCTTGAAAAACTTACAAATAACAAATCTATACAAATCACTTAAGCTCAATTGTTGACTTAATAACTTCAGAATATCTTGTTTAAATAATTATCTGTTATTATGCATAATATTTGGTTGTTTCAACATCCACCGTAAGTCAAAAACTTGTACAAGACAAATCCCACTTAAATGTGCCAATACATTTGTGTGAACATGATATATTTTACCAACATGTTAGAAAAAAAAATGTTAAATAAGTTCATTTTGTCTCAAACAATTTTTTCAACAACAATAGTACATGACAAGGAAAAATTTCTCAACACATACACAAAATCAGAACTAAAAACATTTAAGAGCTGAGAATAAAGTAATTTCCCTTTATCACCAGTCACCGCTAGTAAATGAAAAATATTAAAATATCTCAAAAAACTCAAAACACATCAATATGGACAACACATTTTGCACGCATTTGAAAACATATCATGCATACTTCATGAAATAAATATTTAACAGGAGCCCAAAACATTCTTACGATTGACATTAAATTGCAGTTTCATATAATACGTTCTGAAATGCGTAGTAATTTTTTTGGAATACAAAGGTTTAATGATTCGATGTTGAAGACGTTGAAGAGTTTGATGGAAAGATTTTTGCATGACAATGAGCGGACAAAAGGATAGGATGTCCACCCCAATAGAGATGTGGCAGAGGTGGTCATAGGCTCCCCCAAATCTGGACCGGGGCGGGGGGAGCAATCTCGGCCCCATTGGAGGCCCGTGGTCGCCTTATCCACATCCAATTGGCCGCGCTCCCGGTGATCCAAGCCTGCGAGCTCCGCGACTCTCCTCTTCATGTGCCCCGGCTCGCCTGCTGCCCTTGCACACACATCGCAGTCGTCTCTACCAGCGTGAGATTCCGCTTGAGCCCCAGATTTGGTAGCAATCTGGTGAGGAGCGATGGCAGCCATGGCAGCAGCGAAGGCTGAGTTTCTGGGCCAGTCCGTGGTGGCCAGCAAGAGCGAGGTGGCGACTGAGAGAAAGGGAGCCCTGCGCGTGGTGTCGCTGTTGGGGAAGGCGAAGAAGGCTGCCGCGCCGGTGAAGAAGGCCGCCGGGAAGGCCGCCAGCGCCGTGAAGAAGGCGAGCACGAAGGTGAATGTCCCCAGCAACGAGGAGCTGGCCAAGTGGTATGGTAAGTATTGGCAGACGAGCACGAGTGTGGTGTGGAGACGTGAGGGTGCGGGGGGGACTCGGGCAGTGGGAGTCTGGTGTGGGGTACATTTTGGGGTAATTGGTTGCGGCCCGAATTTTGACGATTTCCGAGTGCAGCGCGCAGTGAGTGATGGCTATGGTAGTGGGGTGTGATGCAGCGGGTTAGGAGATGGGATTGTTGGTGTAGCATTGGGGGATTGAACGGCCATGCAAGTGACAATGTATGGTACATGGGTGTTGGGGTAATGCAGGTCCCGACAGGAGAATCTACCTGCCCGAGGGCCTTTTGGCGAAGGACGAGATCCCCGAGTACCTGACCGGAGAGGTCCCTGGAGAGTAAGTTGCCCGACTGTGAACATCTGTGGTAGCATGGCGTTGTGGGTTCGAGGCGCATTCCGTGGAGCTTGAAGAGTACTTAGATGAGGAGTAGGACGAACCGAATGAGTGAGATTTGAGGAGGATACTGACAATGCGGTGATGATGTTGTATTGCAGCTATGGGTACGACCCTTTTGGTTTGTCGAAGAAGCCCGAGGACTTCGACAGGTGAGCTGTGAGCAGGATTGCTGTTGAGCATGAGAGTTGAAGCGTGCGTGGGTGCGCACGCGCGTGTGGTGTTCTAACAGGGAGGTGGGTGCAGGTACCAAGCGTACGAGTTGATCCACGCGAGGTGGGCCATGTTGGGAGCCGCTGGGTTCGTTCTCCCCGAGGCATTCAGCAAGTTCGGCGCTGTGTGCGGGCCCGAGGCTGTGTGGTGGAAGGTGAGGCACGGATCGAGGATGTGTTTCAGCATGTAGCAGATTTTGTATGGTAGAGGATGGTGATTCATTTTGGTAGCCGGGCATGGATGCATGTTCTTGAATGTGCGGATGAGTGCATGTGGTGCGAACGAGAAGGTCTGAGGAGGTGTGGTTGTCAGACCGGAGCTCTGTTGCTGGAGGGTGACTCCATCAAGTACTTCGGAGCCACTGTCCCCATCAACTTGGCAGCTGCCGTGATCGCCGAGGTGATCTTGGTAGGAGGCGCCGAGTACTACAGGTCGACCAACAAGTCGCCACTGGGATCGGTATGTTACGGAACTTACATGTTGGATTGATGTTGTCGTGGTCGGATCAATTGATGTGGGTGCGGAGCTGTGGCTGTATGGCATGAATTACGGTTCGAACCGGCGGAATAGGATGTGGAATTGAAGAGAACAGATTGTGCGTGTGCAGGACTTGGACCGACTCCACCCAGGAGGTGCGTTCGACCCACTGGGTCTGGCGAAGGACCCCGACCAGTTCGCGTTGTTGAAGGTGAAGGAGATCAAGAACGGAAGGCTGGCAATGTTCTCGATGCTGGGATTCTTCATCCAGGCATACGTGACCGGAGAGGGACCAGTGGAGAACTTGTCCGCTCACCTGAGCGACCCATTCGGAAACAACTTGTTGACAGTCATCCAGGGAACCGCAGAGCGCAGCCCAACCCTGTAACTAGATCAGCCGACATCTCCCCTGTTTCGTTGTCGAACATTGGGCATATTAATGGGTGAAAGATTTGTTTAGATATATCTGTGCCCGACTTTTCTTCCTCGTATCTGCGTGTAGGGACTTTTGCAAATTATGTGTATTTCAGTTCATTTCATGAGCATAGTATAATTAAACCGTTTAAACGCGCGTGAGCATTGTAATTTTCATTTTTCTTTACGTAACGCTCAGGTCCTTGCATCCCTTGCTAGGATCACGTTTGTTCAAATCTGCTGGTTTGAGCGCATAGGATGCCACTGGCATGAATATTTCCTTCTTCTGCTTATGGTGTATGCTGCAAATATGTGGAGTAGTCACCACTGACTGCAAACTTGCCCTTATCCCTCACCCTCTACAAAATCCTGACTTTCCGTCAACTATTCTCATGATGGTCCATGATTATGCCAGTTTTTGGTGTATCTTCAGAACGACTTCCATCAAATTTTAAGTCTCGTACCAACTTAACCATATTCGCTATTTCTGTTGAACAGTCTGATTTGTTGGTGCCCTTAGCGCACATACGTTTTATGCTTCCGCGAAGCTAGTCATGAGTACAAAATTTCCGGTTGAGATAGGTTTTTTACTTCATCATTCTAAACATATTCAAACCCTACAATTGCGGATCTGAAAATTACAAATAGAGATGAGCGTTTCTTGAAACTTGCGGTGAAAAATCTATGATCCTGAGCGTCGCGGCACTGGCTGTGACAGTGGAGTAACGCTCACTGTTGAGCGTTTTTAGTACGTACTGAAGATTTAGTTTAGGACCAGTCAGAAGATTTAGTTTAGAACCAGTCAGAAGATTTTGTATAGGTTTTATCAGCAGGAGAAAATAAATTAAAAAAGATATTGTGTTCTGCAGACAAAATGTGTTTATGAGCAAGCTTGGGAGTACTCCTGCCAATTTAAACTGTGTTCTGTGAAGAAATCGGAGCATCTAGTTCTTTTTTAAGTACACGGGAGGAATTGGACATTACCAAAGCACCATGGACTTACAAATGAACAAGTGGCCTGCACCTCGCGAACTCTATCCCAAGTAAGCATCTTTTGTCTAGATTTTTTTGAAGTTGTGTAGGCATCCTTGTCAAAACAACTCTTTTTTAGTTATTGAGGTTGATGATGTGGTCATTAGGACACAAGTAGATTAGGACACTAGTAGACCACATATGGAGTTTTAAAAAAAACATGTCGAGATTTGTTGTTTTGTGGGATTTCAATAACAAAGGATTTGTTGTTTTGCAGGAGAAATTTGTACAGTTTCTTCTATACAAGCTACAACTTGGAAATCAACCCTTGAATTTAATCAATGTACAAACTTTTATTGCACCAATTCCATTTATTAATTTCAAATTTCAAATAGCTTTTAGATTAAAATTTGACCTCTATACTTGGAATGTACAACTATTGATGAAAAATTCAACTATTATTTTTGTCTAGGAGGAATAGCAATAATATTCACAAATTAAGATTCTACATTGCCTTGCTATTTGGCAAAGGCTAGGAATTGTAGGTTCTAATTAATAACCTAATCACAAAGAAATAAAAATTGATTATAAATAATCACAATAATTTTTATCCTACTACCTTGTTATTAATTATAGAATAAAGGATTTTAACACAATTGTTTTAAAAGTAAAGTAATGTATTGAATCTCAATCTTGATAGAAGATATGAGTTATATCTTTAAAAAAATATATTTGGTATAGAAAAGAGAGAATGAAGATTAGATATAAATGGATTTTTTTAGTGGTGAACAAACAAAGTGAAAAATCATCGAAGGATATATGGGTAGATAAGGAATAGAAAAATTTGAACTTATAGAATTTTTATTTGTATACTATTATTAATAGCTTCTTTATCCTAATCTATAATAACAAGAAGAAAGACCACCATTAATTAAATTGACAAGCAATATAGATAAATAAAGTCCAATAGTCAATAGTGATAGTGACTTAAAGAATCTATTTTATTGCAATAATGAGATATTTACATTCTAAACAAATTCTTAATTAGATATATTGTCTGAAGTAATGAATAATAAGAAAGTACATGGAAAGAAAAAAAAATAAATCACAAAGGCATCAAATATAATATTAGCAAAAAATAATAATAACAAAGTTGTCGACACAATTCAATAAGAAGTACAAAAAGAGCTAATTTCATTGTTTACAACTATATTTTTGCAATCTTAGATATTTTTTTAGCTTTATTATTATAAAAACCAAATTCTAATTGTAGCTAATTTTGAATTATATATAGTTCAAATAGTGATTGAGCTAAGAATATTAGATTCAACCATCTAGATATAACATAATAGCAATAAAAAAAAAGATTTTAGTTTAAATCCTTTAGATAGATTTTTTGGATATTGATTCTTATTAGAATATTTAAAAAGAAAGAGATAAAGGAGGGAAGGGAAAAAAACAAAAGAACTTTAAAAAATATTTGTGGTTTTTTAAAGAGAGTAGTGAATACAAAAATCTATGGTTTGATCCACTGTAGGCAAGAGAAGATATTACACTTATAGACTCATGGTTTGGTAATGGACTATTATATTTCTTTACATGGCCTAAAAGGTACCAATTTCACTATGTGCAACTATGTGAAAATAATATAGTGTATAAACTATAATATAATACTATTCTTATTGAAGAACTAATATTTATTATTATTATGATAGAATCTATAAATAATATTATATTTTCTTATTATAGGATTGAAATAGAAACCACTACTTTAACAATCAAATTAGCTGCTAATTAAAATAAAAGATAAAATATTAAAGAAGATAAAATAGAAAAGAATATAGTATATTTAATAATTCTAAATAGAATAATTTTTTTAGAACAATATACTACATGTTGACTAGGTAGGTGGATAAATACTATCATTAAGTACTAGAGCCTTGTGGCTCTTGGAAAATGGTGCATTTGCCAATTACATCTTATTCATTTTAGACTAAAATTTTATAGAGCTTTTAGTTGTAGTTGAGATGAATACTTGCCATATTGTATTGCAATCAATTTTTAGCCACATTGTAGAAGTGATAGAAAATAATACATATATATAGCATCCCAAAAAAAGAATATTTAAAACAATTGTGATTTGAATGATCCATCAGTCTTTGTAAACAATACTTTTATTTAATAAAACCAAATTCTACATGCCAATTAAATATAAATATAAATATATATATATATATTATTTATTTATTTATTTATTTATTCTCTTCCTTGCCCCTCTCCTCCCTTACTTCTTTTATATTATATTACATTTTGAAATATACAAATTTTAGAGAGAAGTGAGTATTTGGTAAAAAAAAATAAAATACTTCTATTATTTCAAGGAGATATATTTTATAAGATCAAGATTTTCTTCTAACTAATCTTCTTTTTAATTAAAAAGATAGATATTATTATTTATATTAAAAGATTAAATTTTATATAATATTACATATTTACATGTATATTATAAGACATTATTGTGATTTATTAATGATTCAAGAATACAAACTTTGAAGATAGAGAGCTCAAGAACTTTGTAAAATTCTACAATAAGATGGAAGTTTTTATATTCTAAAAGTGTGTGAAAGTTATGTATTAGATTCTAATAGAACTAAGGTTGGAGGAATTTTTTTATAGCTTCCTAAATTAAATATTTAGTTGATAACATAGAGACATTTATAAATAATAGAGCTTTATAGATCACCTTTAAAAGAGTTCCTTGTAAATAATTTAATATAGCAAATATCTATATATTTAAAAATATTCAAAAAAATATTAGTTATATATAGATTTAACAGATATGTTATTTAAAAAATATCTTTGGATTATGATAGGAGATTAAAATTTTAAAAAATCACTAATTAATAAATTATTAAATTAATAAAAGATTCTAAGAAAATATAAAATTAATTTATAGATTATCTACATAATTGAATTAATATATTAAATCTCAATCAAAATAATTAGTTATTTATTTTTATTTTAATAAATAAAATTTAAAACTTTTAGCCAATATAGAACAATTAAAATTATTTAGATTTAATATATTATATGTTGGCTAAATTATTTAGATTTAAAATAAGCATGTTGTATCTACATAATTGAATTAACATGTTAAATTAAATTGAGTTTATAATTATCATGGACATCCATCTAGAGAAGATTCTAGAAGATTCTAGAAGATCTTGAAATTTCTTAGAAGGTCTTAGAAGAATTTAGAAGATCCTAGAAGGTTCTAGAAGGTTTCAAGAAGTTATTAGAGGAGGTTCTCCTGGTTGCTTGATTCCAAAGCAATGTAGGAAGTCACAAGAGAAGATTCTTAGGATTTCTTCATATTGATGCTAGGAGCAAAGCCTTTCACAAGAAGTTACTTAGAAGCTTTCTAATTCCTAGTATATATAGGTGTTGAAACTAAGGGGCTCTTCAATGTCAACAATGCATATCTTATGGTCTAGTTTGGATATTCTATTCATATTTTTGTTCTTGAATTAGATTGTTTTGTAATAAGACTCATGTGTCATATTATCTTATCATAGTTTTGTATAAGTTCCCTAGTTTGATCTATAATAATAATTGAATTAACTCCATTATCTAGATAAAAAATTAATTTATAGATTTAACTCAATTATAAATTCTATTTAGTTTAATATGTTATATTATATCTAGATAATTGAGTCAGTTTATAAATTTATAAAAAAGATCTACAAGATAGAAATGTTTAATAATGTTATAAAAGATCAAAATTGAAACTTTTATATATATTTTTAAACTAAAGAGAATATGATAAAAAGATAAGATTAAGGATTCAATAAAAGACGTATGATAATAAATACTTAAAAGAGTTATTTAATATTATAAAATAAAAAATATACAAGACACTTCTTCTCAATATTACAAAAAAAACCAAAAGTCAATTGTAAGTAATTAAGCAAGAATGAAGAAGATTTGTTGTAAGTATTTTTTAAATAAAAATCCAAAAGCTTTTTAAGAGATTGGTGATATTTCATACTCTATATTTAAGGTGGTTCAAATTAATATCATAAATCACATGAACTCTAAACTCACCAAACCATAAACATTGTAGGAACTAGAATCAATGTTGAATATAGTATCAATAAAAAAGCTATAAGCCTTAATGGAATAGAAGAGAGATTTTTTAAAACATTTTTTAGCACTATTAGAATAAATTATCTTAGATAGATTTTCAAATCTTTAAAAAAGAATTGGTTCTAAAATGATATAGTAAGACAAAAAAAATCTCTCATTTAAAGAATTAAAAATGAACAATTTTAAAAATTAGTATCTTATTTTAGATTTGAATTTCTATCAAGCCTAACTATAATCTTTATTTATATTTGGAGCTATTTATTATTTAAATTTTTTATTAGAATAGAAAAAAATATTAAATATTAAAAGTGACTTTTCCTTGGCTACAATAAACCACTCTATATCAAAGACTATTAAATATTTTAGTCTAAATCTCTTAAACAAATCTTAAATAAAGATCTAATTTTTTTCTAAGAAATAAAATTATTACTAAAAAAAGATGGATAATTGTAACCTACTCTCTTTAAGTTTTAAATCTAAAAATTTATAAATAATCTTTAACTTTTTCTACTAACCAAGATTGAATTTACTTCTATTATGTTATATAGACATTGTAATATATGTGCATCATTTTAGTAAAAAGTAAAATGTTTTTGGTTTCAATTTATACTTTTATTTTTTATTTATTTTATTTTGTTTAATAATTATTGATCATTTTAGTACATTCATCAAAAATTCTAAAAATTAGATATATGAATATATATAAATTTTTATACATAATCAAAGTTTCTAAACTAACATCAATGCATAAGAGTCTTAATAATAATTTTAACAATTTACACATGCATATTGATAGTGTATATATAGTAAAGTAATATCATTTTTTAACTCAAATTATTTACATGTAAATGAAACAATTATTTATTTGTAATAATTCATTCATTTGTTGCAAAACTTTATTCAAAGATTTTGTTTACATTAATATATATCGGCAGTTAAAATTTATTTGTCTTTGTGTTTTTTATTGGCTACTTTCTTTACTAATAACATCAGCATAATGGATGTATCCACAATATTCTTAATATGTAATCCACGTTACAAGTTGAGAATTAGTTTTAAATCATTCAGTTAAAATTTTATATTTGCGAATTGCTCCGTACGTCAATAAATACGTTTAGTTTCAAATGATTACTCTGACAGTTTTTAAAACATTGTTTTGATTATTAGTCTTGAATTGCTTTTGTACACATCGGTGTTCTTAACCCGGTTTGAATTGAACAATTCGTAATTGAAAGGTGCAATGCATTGTTAAATCTGCACTTTGCAAAATGATCCTATCAATACTATTAACCAGGCAGTCCCGCAACAGTCCCGTTCAATCCATATTCTGAACCATTCAAAAAAAAATTAGTGTATTTGAAGAATGAAACACGTTAAAAAGAGCTACATTAAGGAATACTACATTGATTCAAAAGGGACTACACACTTGCATAGATACAGTGGTAAGGATAAATATCTTAAGATTCGTACACAGGAGCACATCCCAGCTCTGACAACTCAATCTGAAAAAAATTGATACTTCCAAACTACAAGATTCCCTGATCTAGTTACAGGGTTGGGCTGCGCTCTGCGGTTCCCTGGATGACTGTCAACAAGTTGTTTCCGAATGGGTCGCTCAGGTGAGCGGACAAGTTCTCCACTGGTCCCTCTCCGGTCACGTATGCCTGGATGAAGAATCCCAGCATCGAGAACATTGCCAGCCTTCCGTTCTTGATCTCCTTCACCTTCAACAACGCGAACTGGTCGGGGTCCTTCGCCAGACCCAGTGGGTCGAACGCACCTCCTGGGTGGAGTCGGTCCAAGTCCTGCACACGCACAATCTGTTCTCTTCAATTCCACATCCTATTCCGCCGGTTCGAACCGTAATTCATGCCATACAGCCACAGCTCCGCACCCACATCAATTGATCCGACCACGACAACATCAATCCAACATGTAAGTTCCGTAACATACCGATCCCAGTGGCGACTTGTTGGTCGACCTGTAGTACTCGGCGCCTCCTACCAAGATCACCTCGGCGATCACGGCAGCTGCCAAGTTGATGGGGACAGTGGCTCCGAAGTACTTGATGGAGTCACCCTCCAGCAACAGAGCTCCGGTCTGACAACCACACCTCCTCAGACCTTCTCGTTCGCACCACATGCACTCATCCGCACATTCAAGAACATGCATCCATGCCCGGCTACCAAAATGAATCACCATCCTCTACCATACAAAATCTGCTACATGCTGAAACACATCCTCGATCCGTGCCTCACCTTCCACCACACAGCCTCGGGCCCGCACACAGCGCCGAACTTGCTGAATGCCTCGGGGAGAACGAACCCAGCGGCTCCCAACATGGCCCACCTCGCGTGGATCAACTCGTACGCTTGGTACCTGCACCCACCTCCCTGTTAGAACACCACACGCGCGTGCGCACCCACGCACGCTTCAACTCTCATGCTCAACAGCAATCCTGCTCACAGCTCACCTGTCGAAGTCCTCGGGCTTCTTCGACAAACCAAAAGGGTCGTACCCATAGCTGCAATACAACATCATCACCGCATTGTCAGTATCCTCCTCAAATCTCACTCATTCGGTTCGTCCTACTCCTCATCTAAGTACTCTTCAAGCTCCACGGAATGCGCCTCGAACCCACAACGCCATGCTACCACAGATGTTCACAGTCGGGCAACTTACTCTCCAGGGACCTCTCCGGTCAGGTACTCGGGGATCTCGTCCTTCGCCAAAAGGCCCTCGGGCAGGTAGATTCTCCTGTCGGGACCTGCATTACCCCAACACCCATGTACCATACATTGTCACTTGCATGGCCGTTCAATCCCCCAATGCTACACCAACAATCCCATCTCCTAACCCGCTGCATCACACCCCACTACCATAGCCATCACTCACTGCGCGCTGCACTCGGAAATCGTCAAAATTCGGGCCGCAACCAATTACCCCAAAATGTACCCCACACCAGACTCCCACTGCCCGAGTCCCCCCCGCACCCTCACGTCTCCACACCACACTCGTGCTCGTCTGCCAATACTTACCATACCACTTGGCCAGCTCCTCGTTGCTGGGGACATTCACCTTCGTGCTCGCCTTCTTCACGGCGCTGGCGGCCTTCCCGGCGGCCTTCTTCACCGGCGCGGCAGCCTTCTTCGCCTTCCCCAACAGCGACACCACGCGCAGGGCTCCCTTTCTCTCAGTCGCCACCTCGCTCTTGCTGGCCACCACGGACTGGCCCAGAAACTCAGCCTTCGCTGCTGCCATGGCTGCCATCGCTCCTCACCAGATTGCTACCAAATCTGGGGCTCAAGCGGAATCTCACGCTGGTAGAGACGACTGCGATGTGTGTGCAAGGGCAGCAGGCGAGCCGGGGCACATGAAGAGGAGAGTCGCGGAGCTCGCAGGCTTGGATCACCGGGAGCGCGGCCAATTGGATGTGGATAAGGCGACCACGGGCCTCCAATGGGGCCGAGATTGCTCCCCCCGCCCCGGTCCAGATTTTGTGATTCTGGCTTAACGTCGGGAGTTCCAATTGAACTGGAACCCCACTTTACAGGGAAGAGCTCGTTCAATCAAAATTTACAGCTTTGATGGACGTCGTGCTGGAATGGATGTAAATCGTGAGCCTCCTCATCACTCAGCGTCGGAACTTCAGTTCGTATGGGCAGTCCACAAATCAATTGCACAATTTGTTGAAGAGAAACGTTCAAACGAGGCTCTCATGTGCAAAGCATGCCTACTTGACAAACAGGTTTGGACACAATTTGAGGATGAATTAGGCTTTTTCCATTTTTTTAATTATTACTATTATTTTTTGACACAACCGGGGTATATCTGATACATGGATTAAAGTGGGTTAAATACAAGCTATTTAAGGACCTGAAATGCAGAGAACTAGGCAGTGAGTGAAGCACTACCTTTATGAGTCAACTAAATGTTTATAAGAGCTAGAATCTTGCCTAACATGCACAATGATACACCAATGAAGGAACTTAGAGTTCCACACTATTGTTTCTAATTGCTTAGTGCCTAGCATATTCTTGACTATCCAAGTTCAATTTCAACTTCAAAGCAAGGCTTTGCCATTGTCAACTTGTTTATCTAATTTGTTTATTAAAAATTTCTATTGAATTCTACCATAGTCTATTAAGCTTAATCAAATTTTAGAACATACTTTGGTATCATTCCATCCTTCCTTGTTAAAAGAAAAATTATTGCACTACATTTATATTAGTCAAAGACATGTTCCTCGAGGTAATGATCACATTAATTTAAATCTTTTGAATTTAGAAAACATATCTTTTGTAAAAATTATTTGCTTCCATAAAAAGACTAACTAGGAGCCAACCCTTTTGGGACTAGTAACTAATTTGTGTATTATTGAGATAACCTAATTTAAACTTTTTTGATTTGAGGATATTTCTAAAATCAATGTATCACTATTTTGGTTAAATTTAAGCTATAATGTTAATAAAGTGGTGAATTGTCTTTGTTGGCTTGAACTTTCTACGTGTTGATGGCTAGACCTTTGTGATGTATAAGCAAGATAAGCATTGCTTCTTTCTTAGCTCGTGAAAATATAATTTTTATCTAGTTTGTCACTCCATTTTGAGGTGGCTAGGTTCCAAGCTTCATAACATTTTGTAGAAGTTTTTGACTAAGTTGGGCTATATAAGTCAAAATATTAATTTTTTTTTTTAATAATATGCTTGAAGGTCAAAGGTTCTTTGTATAATTGTGCTAAAAAAAATTTTGGTATCTTTATTAAATTCATTTGTAGCTTTTGTTTTAATAACCACTTATACTACTTTTGCATAGCTATGAGCTTCTTTTATATTTAACATGTTCATATTAAGAGGAGTAGTATTTTGAATTGATGATAATTTGGTGTCTAAGATGAAGAGTTATATTTGCTTTCCAATTGTATAGATTTTAATTTTTAAATATCTAGGCATAATAATCTAATTGTTAAAATTGATGTTAAGTTTGGAAATATTTAACTAAAAAATATAATGAAGTAATAAGGCTTCATTTGAACTATAGTGTCCAATTTAGTCATTTAAGTGTAGATGTTTTAGTCATTGGATGTATCTCTAGGATCTTGGATATTGATCTAAAAAATATTATCAAAGACATTCTTTATTATAAATTAAGTCAAAACTAAAGCTAGCCTCTTGAAATAATATAAAATAATTTTTTGCTTGGTTGCACATGTCCATAATTTTTTACATATTTTTTTGTAAAATTTTACTGCTTTGATTAAAATAATATTTATATTGATTAGAAAGATTTCCTTGCCTTACAATTTTTTTTTTTTTATACTTTAAAAAATGATTTTGGATTATTGAATTAAAGATGAGATATCATTTTTTACGATGATCTTTCAATGAACAACCATAGCTTTGTATCTTTACTCTATTTGTGATTGAATAATAAAATCTAAGTATAATTTGAATTTTATTTGCCACTGACTTTGAAAGAAGCTAACATTAACTTGTGTCTTAAGAAAGTTTGTATATTTGAATCTTACAAGTGAAGTGTTCTAATCACCTATTTGATTAGAAGAACTATTAAAGCTTCTTTTAGATCCATTAATTCTAAACCTCTCCCCTTTAGAGCTTTGCAACAAATTTTTTAAGTCACTTTACATGGATGAAATCTTAGATGTTTTTCCAAAAAAATTCTTCTTAAGAAAATAGATTTTTTCAATTGGCTATTGAGAGCCAGTCTATATGGATGTGAAAAAGTAAGTAGAAGAAAAAATGATAATATTTATTACAATGGCCCTTCCAATTATATTAATTTTTATAACATACTAATAGTCAAGTTTTTTTTAAAATTATATCAAGTAAAAATTTGTTTATATTATTAGTGGTCATTGAAAGTCTATAAGAAGTATCCAACATTTTTGATAAATCATTATTTTTTTTCCATGACCAGCCAAAATTATTAGCCTATAAAGATTTGGAAGTTGCATAATGATACTAATATATAGAATACTTAGATGAATTGTTATCAAGACTTAAATAAAAATTAAATTAATAAAAAATATATGCCACTTGTAATACCAAGGCTTCATCAACTTTCAAGATAAGAGTGGAGTCATTTGCATATTGATTGAGGGTTTGTTGTATCTCACCACCAAGTAAAGAAATGATTAGAATTCTTCTTATATTAATTTCTTTTTGTAGGATTATATTAAAAAAAATTCTTGTAATAATAATAAAAAAAGATGCTAGGAAATAACCTTGCTATATTTTTTTAGAGAGTGAAATTGATATATTAAGTTTTTATTAATGTATACTATTATTTTAGCATCTTTAAATAATAATTAAATTATTTTTATAAATTCTTCTTGGAAATTAAGTTTTTTTATAGTAAAAAATAAGAATGGCTAAAAAATCATCTCAAATGCTTTTGAAAAATCAAGATTTAGGAGTAGAAGAGATAAGTGAGATTGCTTGGTTTAATAGATTGTTTCTTGGATGATTAGGATATTATTAAGAATATACCTAAGAGGCAAAAATATTATTTGATCAAGATTTATAATTTTCATAAGAACTACTTGAAGTTTTGTTTTAAGCTTCTTAGCATATATTTTTATAAGAGGTGTTTAAGAGTGTAATAGGTCTTTAATTATTTAAGAGCTTTTTGTCACTACTTTTGTAAAACAATACAATATTTTCTCTCAATAGACTTTAGAAAAAAATTCTATATATTAAAATAAGATTTATTATATTTTTATAGTCTTTGTCAATATAATCCTAATATTTTTTTGAAAAACTCAATACTTATGCTATTTGACCATGGTGCTTTTTCTATTGCCATGTCTTTTATTATTGCCTTAAATTTATTTTTTGTAATTGTTATGGACACACCTTTCAAATAGAATAAGATTTTAAAAGTTCAAAGAATTGAAATAAAAGATGTTTATTTTATATTATAAGTAAGGAGCTATAAAAGGGCACAAGAATAAGATTAGAAAGCCCAAGTTGAGCCACAAAGATTGCATTGTCAAGATTGAAGATCCCCTCAACCTTGACTCCTACATATACAAAGTGCAAGAAAGCTCCTTGAGGAGTTTCTTTGATGTTTGGAAGTGAAGTAAGCTCAAGATCCTTCTATGACCATTTAAGATCTTTTAGAACCTTCTAAGATCTTCCAAGATCTTTTTGAAACCTACTAGGATCTACTAGGGCCTTCTTAGAATCATTGAGGACCTTTTTAGAACTTTTTAAGATCAAGTAGAATCTTTTAGAACCTTGTAAGACTAATTAAATTTTTTAAAAATCTTCTAGAATCTTCTTCCATTATATCTCTATGATATCATTTCTTCTTTTAGCTTTGAATTCCATAAGGAAGAATAGAGTCAAAATTGATAAAAAATAAAGAAATTCAAATATGTGTTGTATGATATCTGCCACATATTATCATGGACATAAGATTTATTTCAATAATTATCTAGTTAATATAGATTGATAAAGACAGGTAAAATAAGCTAATATCTTATAGAAATGTTTCCTAGAAGCTTTATAGATGCAAAATCACCTTTATACATGTCTATAAGTAATTGATAGGTTAGAAACTTGGCCAATAAGGTAGCCACGTGTTGCACATATTGATAGCTTATGGAACAAAGTAGTTATGTGTTGCACATGTTGGTAGCTTGTGGAACAAGTTAAATACGTGGCACACATGTAGGAAACTTGTCTTATAAGTTTGACACATGTCTTGCAAATTAAACACGTGTTGGAGGTCTTATAGAATGCTACCATGTAGCTCTTAGATAGATAGTATATATAGAGATAAGAGTGAAGCCTTCTTCACTCTTGTCAACTCCTTTCTTGCTTCTAGTTTAGTTTAAGAGTTTCATGTATTTTCTAATCTTTGGCAATAGCCATTTCAATTTTTTCTTGAATATATATACTTCTTTATTTCTATCTTGTTATTTTTCTTTGACATAGTTTTTATTAATTTATGCATCTGTTTTACTTTGTGTCCTTGACAGATTGACAAGAATGAAGTTATAATATCAGAGCTTTGTCTTTTCTTAATTAAAAGTGGATTACTCCTTTCTCTTGATAAGACATAAGCATATTAGAAGTTGTAGATTACCTATTTTTAAATTGATATTATTTCTAGAATTTTTTCTTTGTTCTTGAATATTTTATTTTGATATAGAAGTAGATATGTTCTTTCCTTTCTATCATGGCAGAGCTTACTGAAATAAAGAGTGCAATGGCACAAATGCAAGAACAAATGAGAGAATTAATGCTCGCAATGCATCAATTCAATGCACCACCATAAAGATCAATAAAATTAGCAAAAAGTGAAGATATAAAGATGATTTGAGTTGCTTCAAGCCATACCACTTCACCTATAATTGAACACCATTCAAGCGTCAAAGAATTAAAAATTAATTTGCCAGAGAAGTTTTAATATTATCAAATCTAGGTTTCAAAGATTCATCAATCAAGTACAATTGGTGATTGAACTTCAATTCCAAAGTTATCCAATCCAAAGGTCATAAGTCAGGTTTATTGGAACACTACTTTCAGGCTCTTTTTTATTATGGTTTTTATCCTTTCTTGAACAACGTGATCAAATACTAGATAATTTGGAGGTATTTTTAATAGAATTTCAATTTATATATAAAAAACATGATGCAATTCATGTTGCAACTAACAAGATCCGTATCTTGCAACAAGGCAATCAATTAGTGACATCATATGCTTCACAATACTGACAATTAGCAATTGACATTAAATGGGATGATACTGCACTTATTAACCAATTTTTCTATGGATTACAATATAAGGTAAAGAAATTGATGCTCAAGTTATCCGATCTTCAGACATTGAGTCAAAAAATTGATTTTATTGTGAAGTGTGATAATCGGATTTTTAAATTATGATTTGAGAGTTGCACTATAATACAATAGCAACATCAACGCCTTCTCAATATGTACATTCAAAAGTATAAGACATGCAAGTTGATGCAGTACGTTTTAAACCTCTTATTAAACAAGAAAAGACTCGTCGTTGTTAAGAAAGATTGTATTTATATTATGGAGAACCTAGATACACTATCCAGCATTGTTCAAAGAAATGACACAACCACAAGATGAGGAGTACAAATGTTAAAGAAGACAATATGTCAAAAAATGAGTTTGTCCAGCTATAATAAGGACCTTGCAACTAGAATCTTGTACAACTCCTAATAAAGGTCCTATTCTCTCTTTAGAATCCTATCTTTGTTTTATAATAGATGTTTATTTGGAACCTAAAAATCATAAAGCCTCTGCATTATTAGATTCAGGAGCCTCAATGTGTTTTTTAGATAAAGAATTTGTTGAAAGTCGTAGAATACCTTCAATACAAAAAATCAAATCCGCACATATAGAAATAATAGATGGTTATTTGTTATCCTTTAAAAATATTACTCATAAAATCCTTCCTATAAATATAACAATAAATGATTATAATAGTTGTGTAATCTTTAATATAATTAAATCTCCTTCTAATCTAGTCATTTTAGATTTATCATGGCTAGAGAAGTATAATCCTTGAATAGATTAGATTTCTCATAGACTTGACTTTTTTCAAAGCATTAATAAGAGTCTCGTAAATCAAATAACAAGCCATAAGTATAGTATAGTAAAATCTGTACTTATAGGCATAAAAGTTTTTATGAATGAAGCAAAAGAAAGATCATCTTTTGTTATTTATGCTACACCCATTTTTGATAGTAGAAGGACTTAAAATAGCATTCCAAGCCAATTTCAAGATTATCAAGACGTTTTTGAGAAGAAGAATATAAATATTTTTCTAGAGCATTGTCCATATGATTACTCAATTGATCTCAAAGAAAGAACTCAACTTTCATTTAAATCAATCTACAATTTATCACAAAATGAATTGGCTGAACTCAAAAAATACATTATTGAGAACTTGGCTAAAAACTTCATACACCATTTAAAATCTCCAATAGGAGCTCCCATCTTGTTTGTAAAAAAAAAGATGGATCACTACGGTTGTATATAGATTATCAAGGGCTCAACAAGATTACCATCAAGAATAGATCTCTTCTATATTTGATATCTAGACTTTTTGATCAATTGAATCAAGCTAAGATTTATATAAAAATAGATCCAAGAGGAACATACAACTTGGTGTGTATCAAAGAAGGTGATGAATAGAAGACTACATTTTGAACAAGGTATAAATATTTTGAATATAATATCATGCCTTTTGGACTTATAAATGCACTAGCTACTTTTCAATATCTTATAAATGATATTTTTTGTGAGTTTTTTGATAATTTTGTTGTCTACTATTTGGACAATATTTTGATCTACTCTAAGAATATAAAAGAATATGAACTTCATGTTCATTGTATATTACAAAAACTTAGAGTTACCGGTGTCGTATAATATGGCCTTCTATCTGGGAATACACTGGGTACCTGGCTAGGAGAGTTTATTTGAAATTTAATGGCAAAAATCCAACAGGTGATTTATCCTTAATAAAAAGTACAAATAATACAACAATCTTACAAAAAAGAAGTTATATATATAAAACCTCTTGTATTCAAGTAAGTTTGTGCAAAAAAGATTCAAATTTCCACAAAAATCCTTCAAAATTTTATTCATCCACAAGGACTTATTTCTTGCTGAACTTTAGAGTTTAATAACACTTGATCCAACTATTCAATTTCTATAAAATTTACTTCAAAGTGTAGATAATTTTCTTAAGTGTCACCACAAGAAAGAATCAACTATAAATTTATTTCTGATCATCAGATATCTCAAAACCCCTAGTAGGTGCTTAAAACCCTAGCTCAGAGACATCCAAGCACTATTTTCCTTATATCTCACAAATCCAAAACCTTAATGCCACGAAATTTTTGCACATAATCTTCTGACATAAACATATACACTCTTGAAAATTTTGAGCCAAAAATCTTTCAAATTGCCTAAGATATAGCTCAAAATGTAACCACTATGTAAGCGTGTCACTTACTACCCTTAAGTCTGTAAGCACTAACTTCAACTCCCAATATTTCCTTCACCCTAGCTTAGATTTTATCAAATTGTATATAAAAAGTGTAGCCAAGAAAGTGTTCTCTCCAATTCTAATCGCCAATCCTTGATTGCCCTTTGTATGCGCGAGTTATATCCAAAAGAGTGACAGTAGGTCCAAAATCGACACCCTAGCTTTGAGCACCTATAACTTCTTCATAAAAAGTGCAAATCATACAAAATTTGTACCTAAACTAGATCCAAAAACCTAAACCTTATGATCCTAGCCTTTGCTATTCGACTCTTTTTGAAAAACAAACCCTAACTCCTAATAAACCCTCGGGCAGCCTCCTTGAAATCCATTGGGTATGATTTTTGGCCAATTAGAATAGAGATTTCTATCATCCACCTCTATTCATCCACATGGATGGCCAAACTATCCTTTTTACACTAAAAATGCTTTTCTAATCCTTCTTCTTATAAGATTTACATACTTTGTACTTTAAGTACCAAATAAAAGAAGTAAATAAGATCTTAAGGATCACCAATGTCTAACAAAGGTGACTTAAGATATATACAAGTTACTATCAATATAAAATTAATTTCAAAAGTCACTACTAAAAAGAAAATAAGGTTGTATAAACTTTAATAATAATCCTTTTAATAGATCCCTTCTAAACTAGAAACCTAACCACATTCTATAACCAATAAAAGTCCACTGATATGGCTCTCATTTAGCTGTACAGTAAATTGTATATTAAATATATATGTACAATTTTTTCACATAGTAGCCAAACTACAACATGACACCGGACTATATGCCAAGATGGAAAAGCGTGTATTTTACACTACTTAAGTTGACTTTTTAGGATACATTATTTTGAATGATGGTCTCAAAATGGATCCTAAAAAAGTCCAAATAATCATGGATTAGAAGATTCCAAGAACAATAAAGAATGTGCAATGCTTTTTGGAATTTGCCAATTACTATCGAATCTTTATCAAAAACTTTTCTTAAGTTGTAGCTCTACTTATACGTTTAATTTGTAAGGATAAACTCGAGTGAAATAAGAATGTAGAAGCATCATTTGAAGCTTTGAAGATAACAATTATTTCTGCACCAATTTTGTATTACATTGATTTTTTCAAGGCATTTTTTATAGAAACAAATACATTAGACTTTGCTTTGGATGCAATATTATCACAAATGGGAGTAGATGACAAATTCCACCTAGTAGCTTTTCATTCCAAGAAATTTTCAGCAACAGAAATCAACTACAAAATCCATGATAAAGAACTTCTTGTAATTATAGATTTTTTTCAAGAATAACATCACTATCTGGAAGGTGATTTTAGTCTAGTCACCATATATATGGATCACAAGAACTTTAAGTATTTCATGTCACCAAGCTCGTTGGAGCATGTCTTTGTCAAGATTCAAGTTTATTATCACCTATCGGCCAGGAAAATAATAAGGTCTATCCGATGCCATTTCTAGATATTCTTATCTTATATCAAAAGAAGGAGATTCAGCTTTTAATCAACAAAGAATAATCCTCTTGAATTTGGAGCAATTTTATCTTTGAGTAATGAAATCAACATTGACTGTTAATTTAATTTTTATCAAACAAATCCAGTCAAGTACGTCTTCAGATCCTCTTTTCTATGAGATTAAGAATAATTCATCTAAGTCTCATAATACTTCCAACTTTGAATTTAAGAACAAACTATTTTATTTTGAAAGATGCCTGTATATATTAAAAGATGCAATATAAGTATGTGCTTTGGAAGCTCGTTAGAACCTCCTTGTGGTAGGATATTTTGGATATAACAAGACTTTGGAACTAATATCAAGAGATTTTTAGTGGCATCAGATGTAGAAGGCTGTTAAAGAGTTTGTACAGTCGTGTGGCATTTGTTTAAGATTAAAAATTTCTTTTCACCGACTTTACGGACTTCTCCAATAATTAGCTATACCAAAACAACCTTGGTTTTTTGTTTCTACAGATTTTATCACGGATCTTCTAAAATCAAATTCATATGATTGTATATTCATGATTGTAGATTGTTTTATCGAGATGGCATATTTTATACTATGTACAAAATCTATTACAAGTGAAGAAATAGCTAAACCCTTCTTTGATAATATCTATCGCTATCAAGGATTATTAAGAGATATTATATCAAATAGAGGAACATTATTTGTATCAAGATTTTGGAGGATCCTTTTTAAAATATTAAAGGTGAATATAAAATTATCTTCAACTTTCCACCTTCAAATTGATAGATAAACGGAATGAGTATATCAAGTTTTGGAGCAATATTTGAGATTATTGTAGGCTTAGATCTTTTTTGATTTGTGGACAAATTAATCTACTTGCTTATCAATTATGCCTACTAAAATCTATAAAGATACATTCTATATTCCATATGTCAATACTCAAGCCATACAAGATAGCATATATATAAGGAAGAAGACAAATGCCGCCGCTTCCTATAGAAGTGGACAACAATGAAGAATTCAAGATACAAGAGATTTTAAATTCAATGTGGCGCCAAAATTAACTAGAATATCTTATGCATTGGAGTAGATATGATATTAGTGAAAGCATATGAGAGCCATCCAAGAATCTAATAAATGCATCAACAAAAGTCAATGTATTTTATCGACGACATCTGTCAAAATCAAGATAAAGATTCAAGAAAATCTTTGCTATAAAGTAAAGTAGGTTCTATAGAGGTTTCATTCTATCTTGCATCATTGTTTGCTATTTTCTTAAATTTGTTCATATTAAAAAGATGGAGGATTAACAACTAGGAAATTTAGCTCATAAACCATCATTTGCTAATTTATTGGATGAGATATTACAATTATCACAACCTTCAGGATGATAGAATAGAGATGAAGATCTTCAAGAAGAACATGTTTTTCCTCGAATTGATGGCAAAATATAACGTATTTGGTATTATGACCTTGGAAGAGACTCTTGATATTTGATGATACTTTTAGAGGTAGGAACTATTTTTGATGGTATTCCAAATGTTTTCTTTGAAAAAAGTTATAAAAGCCTTAATAATGATCAAATAATAGGGTAGTCTTCTCGCCTTGGTATGGAATACTATCGATGGCTGAAAGAACCTATCAACTACGTTCAAAAGGAACACAGATCAAAATATGTAACAAGTACAATTTGATGTATCCTGGACTTCTTCAACATGTAATCACCGCTCTTTATGGAACACATCCCTAGAAAAGGGGATAATGTCATAGATATAAGATTTATTCCAATAATTATCTAGTTAAAATAAATTGATAGAGATAAGTAAAATAAGCTAATATTTTATAGACGCAAAAATCACCTTTATACATATCTATAAGTAATTAGTAGGTTAGAAACTTAGCCAACAAGTTAGCCACATATCACACATATTGGTAGCTTGTGGAACAAGCTAGCCATGTATCGCACATGTTGGTAGCTTGTGGAACAAATTAAGTACGTAGCACATATGTAGGAAACTTATCTTACAAGTTTGATACGTGTCTTATAAATTAAACACATATAGGAGGTTCTATAGAATGCTGATACATAGCTCTTAAATAGATAGTATATGTAGAGACAAGAATAAAGCCTTCTTCACTCTTATCAACTCCTTTCTTGCTTCTAATCTAGTGCAAGAGTCTCATATATTTTCTAGTCTTTGGCAATAGACATTCCAATTTCTTTTTGAATATATATACTTCTTTATTTCTATCTTGTTAGTTTCTTTTGAGATAGTTTTTACTAATTTATACATCTGTTTTAGTTTGTATTCTTGACACATATTTAAATTATCTTTTATAAGTCAAAAGATTCATTGCTCCTTGCAACCAATAATAATAACTAACACCTTCTACTATAAATCAAGCTTCAACTTCTATATCTTTGTTGCAAAAATATCCTTCAAAAATTATTTCAAGGTATTTTTTATAGGCAAGTTCTATTTTGATGATGATTGCCACAAAGTAATTGTTGAATATTCTATAATATCTTCTTGATTCAAATAATTTTTCATCTCAAGATTGATGATGTGAAATTCTTGGTATAGTATTGTCTTCTTAATTATCCATATCTCACTATGTAACCTAAATCAAAGACATGTTATAATTTTAAAGTAGAATAGAATTACTTTTGGATTTGTTAATTTTTATATATATATATATATATATATATATATATATATGAAGGTTGAGCTCTAAAACTTTTGAAACTTCTTCCACTGTTCTTATAAAAAATTACAAAGTCTAAAATATATCATATTTGAATATTTTAGATAAGAATATTATCTAATATGTATTGCTACTTTAGATCTAAAAAGATATTATCAATGAAATTTTTATACTATTTACAATGTATTGATTAAATTTGAAGCTAGCTCCAA
Organism: Physcomitrellopsis africana; assembly: GCA_036785485.1. NCBI lineage: Eukaryota > Viridiplantae > Streptophyta > Bryopsida > Funariales > Funariaceae > Physcomitrellopsis > Physcomitrellopsis africana. Next base: position 34,360 of record JAWRVF010000388.1, on the reverse strand, counting down.
TATGTGCTCACTGATGTTACAACGGCACCAATGTACAAAATAATCTAATTGTTCTTATCTTAGCTTCAAATTAAGTACTTCTTCTATTTTACATTCTTTATAGATATCTATTTCAACAAAAGACTCTAATAGTTGTATTCTTCTTGATATGCTTGATTCTTTATAAGATTTCAAAAGAAATGTGTGAAAAGTAGGATGTACCTTTATAGATGTTGGTACTTCTAATCAATAAGCAATAAAGTTAATTTGTTTTTGAATAGAAAATAATTCCAATTTTTGATAGTCTAACTTGTCAAATAATAAAATAGTCTTTATATTACATCAAAGCAATCATATTTTATTGATAATTTGAAATTGAGATTATTTCTTCTTTTACAAGTCAATTGCCTCTTTAAAGCATATTTGAGCTGAAGTTTCAAGATAGGTTGGATATCAACAACTTAGATACAAAGTCATCTATTGTTGGATTTTCAAATCTATCAATAGATAATATATCCAATTTTGAATGGTGGCCATTACAAGAATAAAATAGAGTCTATTGAATAGACATATAAATTGTGTTGTTGTAAAAAAATTTGGATAAAAATAAATAAGATGTCCAATTGTCTTGTTGATAATTAACAATACACCTTAAGTACTGTTCTAAGATTTAATTCAATTTCTTTTTTGGCCATTAATTTATAGATGAAATATTGAAGAAAGCTTGATATCTAGTTGAAAAATTTAAAAAAGTAACTTCCAAAACTTAGACACAAATTATAATTTTTAATTTGTTCTAATATCAACTACCAATCCATAGTATCAATAGACATTATCAATAAAAACTTTAATTGTTTTTTCATTAATAATGGTTTTCTTTCAAAGAATAAAATATGTTGTCTTAATAAATTCGTCAAAAATTACATATATGATATCAAAGAAATTTGATGGTTGAAAATCTATAATGAAGTCTATAGAGATAAAAAACCATTGTTGTTTTGAAATTGATAGCAGTTGAAGAAGTCCACAGAGATAGAAGACTATTATTATTTTGAAGTTGATAGTAGTTGAAAAAGTCCATATAGATGTTAGGGACATATACTTTGGAAGTTCACAAAACCTTCTAATATATTTTAGAAGCTTCTAAGTTAGTAGGAGTTGCTTGAGAAGCTTCCTAATTAGTAAAAGGAGCTTAAAAAGCTTCTAAGTTGGTAGAAGCTGCTCAAAAAGCTTCTTAGCCATGAATATATATTAGAGTTGAAGTTGAAGAGTTTTTTAGTTTCAACAATACATCTCTTGGAATTCTAGCTTATCTTTCTTGATATTGTTTATATACTCATTTAGTTAATTCAAGTCTTTTTTGATTTCTTCTTGAAACCTTTTTTTAAATTCAAGTCTCTTATTCTATATTTTTGTATCTTTGACAATTTGTCAAGATTGACCTCATCTTAAATATCAGAGTTGGATCTTTTTTATTAGAGAGTGGATTATCTCTCTTCTTGAAGGTATACTAGCATTTTAGAGGTTGCGGATTACCTTCCTCTAAATTAATATTTTTTTCATGATAATATTGGAATTTTATCTCTCTAATTAGAAAGTAGATCACTCCTCTCTTTGAAGATCTTAAAGCATTTTAAAAATTATGTATTATTCTCTTCTAAATTAATATTGTCTTCTTATAGATTCATTTCATTTTTTCTCTTAGAATGGTTGGAGGTCAAGATGTTAGTATGACCAAATCTTCTAACTCTAAGTTAGACACTATTATAATTGCTCTTACTATATTATCTACTAAAATTATAGAGATTGAAAGAATTGTTGCAAAATTTTATGACGACGCAACATCTAGAGTATTACCACTTAGAGTATATCTACCTCCAACTTCTATACTTGAAGATATAATACTACTTATATTGCGCCAAAGAAATTTATCTATTTAGTAATATAAGGAGCCTCAAGTTAGTCTTCTAAAGAAATATGATGGTACATGTTTGAAGTTCTAAGGATTTATCAAACAAATTTGATTTATAATGGTTCTGCAATCTAATACTTGTCTAATAAAAAAATCAAGAGTTGGATTGATTAGTACTTTGCTTATAGAGCAAGTATTATTATAGTTTGCTTCTTTGTTTGAAAAAATATCATCAATTTTAAATAACTTTAAAGTTTTTATAGAAGCATTTGTGGAAGCATTTGGAGAACATGACAAGGCTTATTGGATAATAGCTAAGATTTGAACATTGCAACAAAAGGCATGCTCTGCATCAATCTATACATCTAATTTTAGGGCAACTAGCATGTGATATCAATTGAGATGAAAAGCCTTAATGAATAAAATTTATTAGGAATTAATAGACGATATAAAATTTTTGTTATTATTGCTTTCAAATCCGTAATTATTCTATGAAGCCATCAACAAAGCTATAAAATATGATAATTAACTACTCCAATATTGTTAAGATCAATGTTCATGGGCTTCAACAAGACAATACACAATCTGAGTAATTCTTGCTACATCAATAAGCATATTGAATTTACATTGAGAAATAGAAGATATGCAACTTAATGTAGTATGTTTTAAATCTTTTAATCCACAAAAAAAAAAAAAGTTGGATGGAAGAAAGTCCATGCTTATTTTGTAATAAAGAAGACTATAAGGTTGGCAATTGTACAAAGAAACAAAATTGACGCATCACCAAAATCAGGAGTGCAATTATTTAGGAAAATAAAGGTATTTAATCATAGTAGAAACCATGCAGTTAGACAATTCAATGTCGCAAAATTATTTAGGTTCCTATCTTTCTGCTTAATCTACTTGTTGTTTTATAATTTTTTTTGTGTTTTGGCCCTTAAAAGCTTCAAGAAATTGCTTTGTTGGATTCAAGGGCATCTACTTGTTTTTTAGATAAGACATTTGCTAAGCTTCATAAAATTCTTTTAGTACAAAAATCCAAACTTGTTCATATAAAAATAATAGATAGACAATTCTTATCTTCTAATAGTATCATCCATGAAATAACGCCTATAGAAGTGTCATTTGAAGACTATAATAGTTAAATTGTGTTCAATATTATTAAAACTCTTTTAAATCTTGTTATTCTTGGATATTCTTAGTTGGAAAAGTATAATCCATCTACAGATTGGAGGTTGTGAAGATTGATCTTTTCAAAAAAAATCCTTATAAGAAAATTTTGTAAAAAGTGAGAAGTCAATAAGCCTTTATTTTTGGAGCAAAGGCCTTTATAAGATCAACCAAAGAAGGTACACCATTTGTTATTTATACAACTCCAACTAAAAAAGATATGACTTCATCGACAAGTATTCTAAAGCAGTATAGTGAATTTCAAGATGTTTTCTAAAAAAAATATTAATATATTATTGAAGCACCAACCATACAATTACACCATAGACCTTCAGGAAGGAACGCAACTATTTTTTGGCCCAATCTATAACCTTTCTCAAAATAAGCTTTTAACATTGAAGGATTATATTAATGAAAATCTTGCAAAAAAATTCATCAAATATTCAAAGTCTCCAACAACTATACCTAAGGTCTTTGTGAAGAAAAAAAATGGTTCTTGACATATGTGTGTTGATTATTGGGGATAGAATAAGATATCAATGAAGAATCATTATCTACTACTATTAAATTTAAAACTTTTGGAATAATTCGGCCAAGCCAAGATCTATATTAAAATAGATCTTTGTAGAGCATATAACTTAATATAGATAAAAAAAGAGATAAATAAAAGACTATATTTTGGACAAGATATGGATATTTTGAATATAATGCTATATTCTTTAGATTAATAAATGTACCTACTATCTTTTATTATTTAATGAATGATATCTTTTGAAAATATCTAAACAAGTTTGTAGTGATTTTATGTTGATGATATCTTAATATACTCAAAAAGTCCAGAGGAAGATCAAGAGTATATAAAATTGGTATTACAAAAGCTACAAGATGCAGGTCTATATGCCAAGCCAAAAAAATGTATGTTTTATCAATCAAAGATGGAATTTTAAAGATATATCATATCTACTAAGGATTTGAAGATGGATCTTAAGAAGGTGGAGGTGATTATGTAATAGATCATTCCAAAGACTATAAGAGATGTACAATGCTTTCTTAGATTTGTTAACTTTTATCAAATCTTTATAAAAAATTACTCTCAAGTTGTTGCTTCTTTTATTTGATTGATATGCAAAGACAAGTTGGAATAAGGGCTTCAAGCGGAGAAGGCAATCTAAGACCTCAAAGTAGTGTTTATCACAATTCTAATCTTTGTGCATCTAAACTTTACAAAAGTTTTCTATATAGAGACCAATGTTTTGGATTTTACACTAAGAGTCGTACTTTTACAAATAGGTATAGTCAATAAACTCTATCTTGTTGCATTTTATTTTTGAAAGTTTTTCACTAGAAAAATTAATTATAAAATCCACAATAAAGAGCTTCTTGCTATTATGTCATTTTTTTGAAGTAGCAATGCATCTCACGACTATGTACATAGATCACAAGAACCTGAAATATTTTATGTCAGCTCAGATTCTTAATCATCGTCAAGCTTGATAGAATATATCATTATCTTGATTTGACTTTATTATCATTTATTAACCTAAGAAGCAACAAGGGTTATTTGATGCTTTATCAAAAAGATCATATCTTGTATCAAAGATAGAAAAGGCAACATTTGATTAATAATATATAACTTTGTTGAAATAAGAGCAATTTTATCTTTATACTACTATTACATGTCAAGGACATACTTGTTAGAATCTTCTAGAATATTCTAGAAATTTCTTAGAACTCTCTAGAACCTTCCAGAGCCTTCTAATACCTTCCTAGTGTCAAGGACATACTTGTTAGAATCTTCTAGAATATTCTAGAAGTTTCTTAGAACTCTCTAGAACCTTCCAGAGCCTTCTAATATCTTCCTAGTTAGTAGAAGTTGCTTGAGAAGCTCCCTAGTTGGAGGAAGCTGCTTGAGAAGCTTCCTAGATAGGAATATATATTGGAGTCGAGGCTGAAGAGTTCTTTAGTCTCGACAACACATCTCTTGGAGCTCTAGCTCACCTCTCTAGTGTTGTTTTTGTACTCATCTGATTAATCTAGTTCCTGCCAGTTCTTCTTGAACTTCTTGTTTAGACTTTAAGTCTATATTCTGTGTCTGTGATATTAATCCAGTTCCTACCAGTTCTTCTTGAACTTCTTATTTAGACTTCAAGTCTATATTCTGTGTCCATGATAGTTTGTCAAGACTACTCTCACCTTGGATATCAGAGTTAGTTCCTTCTTGTTGAAGTGTGGATTATCCCTCTTCTTGAAGATACACTAGTATTTTAGAGGTTGCGGATTACCCTCCTCTAAATTGATATCTTTTTGTTATAATATTGGAGTCTTATTCTTCTTGGAGAGAGTGCATTATTCCTCTTTTTGAAGGTCTTAAGGCGTTTTAGAGATTGCGGAGTACCCTCTTTTAAACCAATATTTTCTCCTTGTAGAAACAATTACTTCCTTTCTTTTAGAATGGTTGGAGGTCAAAACATTAATATGAGTGAAAGTTTGGAGTCTAAGATGGACGCCATTATGAATGCTCTTGCTATGTTATCACAGAGAACTATGATGATGGAAGGAGTCTTTGTAAGACTTCATAATGATGAAGCATCTGAAATAGCACAATCTGGGCTTCATTAGCCTCGAGCTTCTGCACTAGAAGAAGCAGCTTTACCTGTGGTTCAACGAGAATTATTACTTCCACAACGAAAGGAACCTCGAATTAGCCTTCCAGACAAGTTTGATGGCACACGCTCCAAATTTTGAAGTTTTATCAATCAAATCAAGTTAATAACAGCTCTACAACCCGAACGTTATCTGACGGAGGAATCACGCGTTGGATTGGTTGGAACTTTGCTTACGGGACAAGCTCTATTGTGGTTTGCTCCTCTATTTGAAAAAGGATCACGAATTTTGAACAACTTTGAGACTTTTTTGGAGGCATTTGCAGAAGCATTTGGCGATCATGACAAGGCTCGGTGGGCTACAACAAAAATTTGATCACTACGACAAGGGACTCGCTCTGCATAAATCTATGCATCAGATTTCAGGCAATTGGCATGCAACATCAATTGGGATGAAGAAGCATTGATGAGCCAATTCTATTCGGATCTAAGGGATGATGTGAAGGATTTGTTATTATTTCTTCCTGATCCACAAACGCTCAACAAAGCCATTAGCCAAGCTGTAAAGTGCGATAACCGCTTATTTCAACGTCGCCAAGACCAACGCTCCAGACAATATACAAGTCATCACGGCGCAATTATATCGGCAAGTAGCCTAAATTCACAAGCAGAGACAGAGGACATGCAGATTGATGCGGTACGTATCAAATCCCTTACTCTAGAAGAAAAGAAGCAGCGTATAGAGAAAGGTTTGTACTTTTATTGCGGTGGAGAAAGCCATAGAGTTGGAAACTGTCTGAAGAAGCAAAATGGATGCGGCATCAAGAATAGAGGTGCATTTGTTTAGGAAAACAAGGATTGTACCAGCCACAATAAGAACGGTGCGGCTGGACAAATCAAAACCAGGTTCCTCTCTTTCTACTCAACCTGCCCGTTGTTTTATAATTCCTTTATCTTTTAGTCCTAAAAAACTAAAAACCTTAGTCTTATTAGATTCAAGAGCATCTGCTTGTTTCTTAGACTAAGAATTTGCTAAGCGTCACAAAATTCCCCTAGTACAAAAATTCAAACTTGTTCACGTAGAAATAATAGATAGACGACCTTTATTATCTGGTAGTGTCACCCATGAATCAGAACCTATAGAAGTGACGTTTAAAGACCACAGTAGTTATATTATTTTCAACATTATTAGCACCCCGTCAAATCCTATTATTCTTGGTCTTTTTTGGTTGGAAAAATATAATCCATCCATAGATGGAGGTTGCGGAGGATAATATTTCCCATAGAACAACCTGAGGACAAGCTTGGAAGAAGATCCCAAACCAAAAAATCCTTGTTCATTGGAGCAAGAATGTTTGTAAGATCGTACAAGGAAGGTACACCATTGGTCATTTATGCGGCTCTAACCAGTGGAGAGCATATTTCAATAGCAGGAATACCAGAACAATACAAGGATTTTGAAGACGTGTTCCAAAAGAAGAATGCTGACATGCTACCAAAACATCGACCATATGATTGTGCCATAGAATTGCAAGAAGGAGCACAACCGCCTTTTGGCCCAATCTACAACCTATCGCAGATGGAGTTGGCTGAGTTGCGGAAATACATTGACGAGAACCTAGCCAAGAACTTCATTTGTCATTCAAAATCGCCAGCTGGGGCACCAATCTTATTTGTGAAGAAGAAGGATGGCTCACTACGGATGTGCGTGGACTATCGAGGTCTCAATAAGGTGACAAAGAAGAATCGCTATCCATTACCTTTGATCTCTAGTCTTCTGGAACAACTTGGACGTGCAAAGATCTTTACAAAGATTGATCTAAGGGGAGCTTACAACCTTATGCGAATTAAAGAAGGAGACAAATGGAAGACAGCTTTTTATAAAAGGTATGGTCATTTTGAATATAATGTCATGCCATTTGGTCTTATCAATGCTCCGGCGGTTTTTCAACACATGATGAACGATATTTTTTGAGAATATCTAGACGATTTTGTTGTCATTTATCTGGATGATATCTTGATATTTTCTGAGAACGAAGAAAAGTAGAAGCACGTTTGTTTGGTACTTGAAAAACTACGCAAGCGAGGATTCTACGCCAAGTTGGAGAAGTGCTTATTTCACCAAACTAAGATGGAGTTTTTAGGATTTGTTGTGACTACGGAAGGCTTGAAGATGGATCCCAAGAAGGTGGAAGCAATTGTATCTTGAGAAGTTCGAAAGACGGTTAGAGACGTACAATATTTTCTCGGCTTTGCTAATTTCTATCGGATCTTCATCAAGAATTATTCTCAAGTTGTTGCTCCACTCACTCGATTAACATGTAAAGATAAGTTGGAATGGAGACCTCTAGCAAAAAAAGCATTTCAAAATCTTGAAACGGCATTTACTACGGCTCTAATCTTGGTACACCCAAATTTTACAAAGGCTTTTTATTTGGAAACCAATGCTTCGGATTTTGCTTTAGGAACCGTACTTTCACAGATGGGCATCGACAATAAGCTTCATTCGGTTGCATTCTATTCACAGAAGTTTTCTGTGGCTGAGATCAACTACGAGATTCATGATAAGGAACTCCTTGCTATAGTGGATTCTTTCCAAGAGTGGCGTCACTTCCTCGAAGGAGCTGTGCATCCGGTGACCGTATATACGGATCACAAGAATCTAAAATATTTCATGTTTGCTCGAGTTCTAAACCGTCGTCAAGCTCGATGGAATATGTTGCTATCTAGATTTGACTTCGTTATTATTTATCGACTTGAAAAGCAACAAGGACTATTCGATGCCTTATCAAGAAGATCATATCTTGCGCCAAAGATTGGAGAAGCAACGCTTGATCAACAGTGTACGACATTATTAAAGCCAGAGCAATTCAGGATTTGTGCTGTTGTGGTGCCAATTGATGCTGACTTCCTCAACCAGGTACGTGCTGCAACTATTGAAGATTCAATAGTCCTTGATATTAAGCGGTGTATCAATGATGACAAGTTCAAGGTTGAAGGAGATCTCTTATATTTTGAAGAGCGGCTATATATCCCAAAAGGGCCAGTTGGACTTTGAGTCCTTCAATCTCGTCATGACTTTCCAATTGCGGGACATTTTGGATTCAACAAAACCTTGGAACTCATTTTTTGAGATTTCTGGTGGCCCCAAATGTAGAAGGATGTGAAGGATTTTGTCCTCTCTTGTGAAATTTGTTCAAGATCCAAGAACCCTCGATATCGCCCTTATAGACTTCTATAGCCATTGCTCTTTCCGTGTTGTCCATGGTCTTCAGTTTCCATGGACTTTATTACAGATCTGCCACCATCAAATTCATTTGACAGCATCTTTGTTGTGGTAGATCGACTTACAAAGATGGCACATTTTATCCCTTGCAAGAAGACATCGTCAAGTGAAGATACAGCAAGGCTCTTCCTTAATAATGTGTATCGATATAATGGTCTACCAGATGATATCGTATCGGATCGAGGAATCCAATTTGTATCAAAGTTTTGGAGATCTTTTTTTAAGATATTGAAGGTAGACATCAAGCTTTCTTCGGCATTCCATCATCAAACTAATGGCCAAACGGAACGGATGAATCAAATTTTGGAACAATATTTACGATGCAGCATCAACTATTAGTAAGATGATTGGACTATATATCTACCGCTAGCCGAGTTTGCATATAACAACACCCTTCATGGATCGACTCAAAAAACACCATTCTTTTTCAACTATGGATACCATCCGAAGCTTGATCTATTGAGTCTGTCAACGAATAACAATCTAGTAGCTGAAGGATTGGTGTAGCAGCTATCGGAGCTTCAAACCACATTGAAGCTTCAATTGCAAATTGCCCAAGAGTCTTACAAAGCATCCGCGGATAAATTTTGGAATCAGGCACCTAATTTCAAGATTGGAGATAAAATATGGCTGCTTCGACGGAATATCAAGACCAAGCGGCCATGTGATAAGTTGGACTACCGGAGATTGGGACCATTTGTTATCCAGAAGCAGATCAATCCTGTGGCGTACCGCTTAGAGTTACCAACTGCTATGAAGGTACACCCTGTCTTTCATGTTTCTCTGTTAGAGCCTTATCGAGAATCGTCTTTTTCTTGAAGAGTGCAATGTCCGCCACCTAGTATAGAAATTGAAAACAATGAAGAATATGAGGTGGAAAGGATACTAGATTCACGGCAAAGATGGAATAAATTAGAGTACTTTGTGCATTGGAGCGGCTACGATATTAATGAAAGAACATGGAAACCGGCCGAAAATCTTGCCAATGCATCTCAAAAGGTACAGGAATTCCATCGATGATATCTTAATAAACCAAAAGCTGGTCATTAACAAAGCGTGAAGATGAAGCCTTCTTTGGAGAAATGAATAGAAAAAGGATCCAAGTCTCATCAAAACATAACTCGTTGTATTTCATAGTATCAAGATATCTAATATCAAGGTGTATTTAGATATGGCTAGTGAGAATGTAGATACTATACTAGTAGTACCATATCAACTGAGTAGCTCACGACGTCGACCTCGAGATGAAGAAATAGAAGAGCCAATAAGACGTCGAAGAATACCAAGCAGCAAGTCACTTGTAATTGTCTTTGAAGTTGAACCAGCTCATGTAAGTAGTGGCAAAGCGATATTTTCAGGTCGTTTCCACAATACAAAAGTTCAAGCATGGTCTCAAGTAGAAGGTATTGGTCATTAATAGTGGCTATAAGGACCCATGAATCATCTGCCTCGTAAACGACAGCTGGAGTATATTACAGAGACTATGCAATTTTTTTTTGATTTCCTACGTTTGTGAGTATACATCTCAAATGGCTTCTCGGAGACCTCAAAGCTAGAGGAGGAGGTGATGTCAAGGACATACTTGTTAGAATCTTCTAGAATATTCTAGAAATTTCCTAGAACTCTCTAGAACCTTCCAGAGCCTTCTAATACCTTCCTAGTGTCAAGGACATACTTGTTAGAATCTTCTAGAATATTCTAGAAGTTTCCTAGAACTCTCTAGAACCTTCCAGAGCCTTCTAATATCTTCCTAATTAGTAGAAGTTGCTTGAGAAGCTCCCTAGTTGGAGGAAGCTGCTTGAGAAGCTTCTTAGGTAGGAATATATATTGGAGTCGAGGCTGAAGAGTTCTTCAATCTTGACAACACATCTCTTGGAGCTCTAGCTCACCTCTCTAGTGTTGTTTTTGTACTCATCTGATTAATCCAGTTCCTACCAGTTCTTCTTGAACTTCTTATTTAGACTTCAAGTCTATATTCTGTGTCCGTGACATTACATTGATACCTATTGGTTATAATTTCCTTAATAAGATATATATTATAACCACTAATGATGCTTTGGCCTTTAATATCAAGTATTACATTAATAAAAATATTGATAAGTTTAAGCTTAAAGAAGATCTTTTATATTTTGAAGAATATTTGTATATTTAGAAAGACCAATACAATTACACATTCTTCAATCTCACCATGACTTTCTAATTATGGATCACTTTGGATTTAATAAGACCTTAAAACTTATTTCTCAAGATTTTGGATGGCATTTTTGTATTATATGTTGCCATATTTAGTAATGTGTCAGACATTTGGCTATGGAAGGTGAAATTGTAGTTTACAAATACTGAAGAACCTTAATAGATTTCATCCATATAAGAAGAATATGATTTGAATTTTAATATAAGAGTATTTAAGTCAATATAAAGTACTTAAAAATACTCTTTTTGGTAACTTCAACTATACACAAAATCCAATTGCTTTGTTATCTTCACAATTAAGCAACTATGATTTTTCTTTGTAAGCCCTAGTCTTAATTAGTGAACTTCAGTAAGCTATATTTTTAATCTGACTATCAACTTGGTGTGAAATTTTATATACAAATGCCAAAATAAATCTTCTATATATTCAAAAAAATTCACTCCAATCCAATTATGAGGATAAATTTTTATCCTTCAATCCAAATTATAAGATGGCCTCACTTAAAAGTTGCTTGTAATTGGTAGTGTAAAATGAAGGAAACAAATAGCAAGTACAATAAGAATAATAACCACAAAATAAGAGAAGTAAAGGATATCAAGCAAGTACAATAAGAATAATAACCACAAAATAAGAGAAGTAAAGGATATCAAGCAAGTACACAATTCAAAACTATGTCATAGTCTGTTGATTATATTTTTATTTAATAAAAATTAAAAATTAAAAATAAAAGTTATATTTTTAAATAGATAATTTTTTTATCTTTCCAATGGTATAAAAAACATATAAATTTGAATTATTATAAATAAATTATGATAATCCAAAGATAAAAATAAATAATAAAAAATTCAAGTGGAAATTTTTTATCTCAAGGATAACTTGTTTAAGAGATCATGAATTTAAACCTCACCAAGGCTCATAAGTAGCATATAAAGGTCTCTTAGAGAGGCCACAAGGCCTTAGTCTTATCCTCCTACCTATATCCAAGGTGCCACAATCCATATGGGACTTGTGCACCTCTCTTCCTACAAAAACTATACTAGCTGTTGGTCTTCCTATTTTCTACTAATAAAACTCTTTTTTTTGTAATTTTTATTTCAATATAGTGTTTAAAAACATCCAATTAGCCAAAGAACCTTGTATGGCCTTCAAATCTTACTCCATTTCTTCATAATGGCTTCCAAGGTGGCAAAACTTATTTTTACCAAAGTTTTCAAAATTATTCTAAAAATTTCTAAATAAATTCTAAAAATTCTTATAATACTTTTAAAGTGATAATTTCAATTTTAAACTATTTTGTTCTACCTTGGTAATTTTTTATAATAATAAATCAATTTAAATCAATTAAAAATCCTATTTTCTATATAAATAACTAATAAATTATTTAGAGGTTTATTTTTCATGCTTCTTCTGCCTACTAAATAATACTTATATATTTTTAATAAGTAGTATATAGAGATAGATGGCCAATATAGACATTAGTCTTAATAACTAAATATTAATACTTATAATTAAAAAAAATATTAAATCAACTAAGATAATTGCCTCCAAGATTTATTAGGATCCTATTTCTTTCTCACTAATACTATTTTCCTTTAATAAGTATCATCTAAATATATCTTCACTTTAAGATTGTAATTTTGGTACTCTAAATATAATCTTTTATTCTAAAATAACTAATAAGTTAAATTGATGACTAACAAATGGAGACTATCTAAGACAACTTACAAAAGAGAAGAATTCAAAATTTGACCTCTCAAAATACTATTAAATAAATAGAAGAATTGTCTACAAAAGTTATAACAACTATCGAAGAGAAGAATGAATAAGTTGCTACTAATTTGAAAGAATTAAAATAGATTTGTTCTATAGAATCAAAGAAGGAAGAGAGAAAAAATTAAATCAATTATAAAAATATATAATTATTAAAAAAAACAAAATCAAAGCTAAATATAAAAAATAATAAATATCAGATAATAGATCAGATTTCTTTTCAACATGAGAAGATTTCAGTATCAATTTTCTAAGGCCTATATATCCATTGGATGTTGAGATTGGTCTTTTCTTATACTAATACTAGTTCATTATAATAGCTCATTTTTCCAACCAGATTTGAATTTAGGATGCTTCAGTAACAACCTCTCTTATGACCAAGACTACAATTCTTCTTAGATGTTTATCAAATATAAAATCATAAGTTTTAATATTCTTTTTTTTTTTTTTTTTTTTTTTTTGGTATATGATACAAATCACATTCTATATTCTTTACATCTATTCCTAGAAGTTCTAGTAGAAAAATCTTCTCCGTTCAGTATTTGCAACCAAATTGAATTGTTTGAAAAGACTTCTTTAATTACATAAGGGTTCAACTATAAGGCATGAAATTTTCCTAGAAAATCTAATCTCCTAGCATCTTGTAAAAAAACCAACATGTCAACCCTAAGAGTTATGATTTTGTGTTATTTGTCAAAAAAAAAAATTCTTCTTCTTTGTATAACCTTTGTATATTGAGTACTTTGTCTTTTGGCCTCATCTAGATTTTTTAGATGTTTTAATCTATCCATCAAAGATTATTTAGTTGACAATCTTTTTGTCAAGATAATTTGAAGAGAAGAGATTTCAAATTCAATTAATAAAATAGCTTTTATATCATAAACTATAAAAAATGGAGTAGCTTGAGTAGTCACCTTAAATATGGTTCAATAAGCCTATAAAGCTATGGGAAGCTTGGTGTCCCAATCCCTTTTAAAAGTCGTTATGGTTTTTCTAAAAATACTAACCAAAGTTTAATTCACCTTCTCTATATGCCCATTGGTTTGAAGGTAATAATGAATAATCTTCCTATGATTAATTTTAAACCATGAAGTCAAGTCTTCTATCACTTTATTTAAGAAATGCTTGCCTCTATCACTAATTAGGATTTTTGAACATCCAAACTTAGTGATAATCTGGTCATAAAGGAACTTAGTTGCTTGCTTAGCATTATTGGTCTTCATTGCTTTTGCCTTAGCCCACTTGGTAAGGTACTTGGTTGCTACAATTATGTGCTTCATTTCACTAGTAGAATTAGAATAAACTTCTCCAATATAATCTATTGTCTATTTTTCAAATATGACTAAAGATAAGGATACATAAAGAGATAAGCTCATTTGGAAGTCGTTTCTAGTATATCATTGACATATATCACATATTTTAATATAATTATGGGCGTCTTGAAATAAAATAGGTCAATAATAGCCAACTCTAAGGATCTTTTGTCCTATCAATTCCCCTAAAAAATAACCCCCACATGCACTATCATAGCATGCCGATAGAATTGTAGGAATTTTTTTTTCTATCACACATCTTTTTAACATCCCATTTATTCCACGTCGATATAATTTATCCCCAGTTATAATAAAATTTCTACTATTAATTTGAACCTTTTGAAATTTTATTTTAGATAAATGAGAAGATAAGCTTTAGATGGTTAAAAATTTGGTAATCAATTCATATCAAATAAAGGTGGTTGAAATAACAAATAGACTTTCATCTATTAAAGTATCATCAATTGGATCTTTGGCCATATATTCTGACAACTTGGATAAGTAATTGACTTGTATGTACATCTTTCGTGGCTTGTATTCTATTGTATAATCAAATTCTTCTAATAGAAGCACCTACCTTGTCAGTCTACCACTCAATTCCGTCTTATTGATAAGGTACTAGATTGCCATGTGGTCTACAAAAAATACTATTGGATTCAAAAGGAGATAGTGTCTAAATTTTTTGATGGAAAAAACCATGGCAAGACATTCTTATTTTGTGGTAGTATAATTCATCTCTACAAGATTTAATTTTCTACTTGCAAAGACTATGGGATAGTCCTTGCTTCTTTCTCTACTTACTTAATATAAAGTACTTTCTACCACCATAGATGAAGCATCACAAAGCACATGAAAAAGTAATGACCAATTTGGTGGTCTTAAAATAGGATATGTGCTAAGCTTTGTTTTATAAATATTAAATGCTTTTTGATATTTTTCACTCCATTCAAACTTTACATCTCTCTGCTGAAGTTTAGTAATAGGTATGGAAATGGTAGTATAGTCATGTATCACTTCTTGATACCATTCAATATTCTCCAAGATTCTTTGTACCTCGTTTATTATTGAAAGAGGTTTTAATTCCATAATTATCTTGACCTTCTCTGGATCTAATTTTCTACCATTTTTTGAAACTATGTATACAAGTAGGACTTTTCTTTTAACTACTAAGAATATTTTATTAGGATTTAAAGCAATCCTAGCTCTTCTATATCTTTGAAGATAAGACTTTATACAATCATGATGTGTTGTCTTAGAGAATTAGGTGCTAAAATCATTAATGAACACTGTCATTGATTTGTGTAGCAAGTCTAAGAAGACATGACATTGTTCTTTGAAATACCAAATGAGCATTATAAAATTTAAAAGGCATAATCACATAGATGAAGGTGTCCTAAGATGTAATAAAGGCTATTTTGTGGTGATCCTCCAGGGCTATGGAAATTTGATTGTAACTTGAATATCCATCCATAAATGTATATAATTCATGCCTAGCCACTTCTTCTAGGATAGTATTTATAAATGGGAGGAAAAAATGATTCTTTTGGGTGTACTTGTTAAGCTTCCTATAATCTATATACACTCAAAGTTTTCCATTTTTCTTTTTAACTAATACCATTGATGAGACCCAATCTGTAATTTCTATGGATTGAATAAATTTAGCTCGGAGGAATTTTCTAGTTCGGCTTTAAGAAGTAGTTGTAAGTTGGGATTTGAATATTTGATATTTGATATTTGTAGGTAGTTGATTAAAAAATTGAATTAAAAACAAAGTGAAATATGATGTTGAGCTACTTTAGGAAGTATGCCCTTGAGGTCTTTATAAGACTAACTAAATACATCCTTATATTCCATAATTAATGATTTATAACTTAACAATTCATCTTTTGTCAACTAAACTCCAACTTTGATTAGTTTTGGATCTTTATTCTCTAAAGAGACATCCATCAACTTGTAATCAAGATCATACATATGAGATTGCTTGTGGATCCTTTATACCAATTATTTGATATTTGAAGGTAGTTGATTACATCATTTTCAATTGTAAGACTATTAGAAGTTTGTTTAAATTATGAAGGTGGAATAGGGTTGCTTGCTTCTATTAATTTGTCTAAGTCATGAACTTAATTTCCATCAAAGTTTATTCCAAAGGCATCTTCATATTTAATATCATCTATTAGGGTTGCTAAATTCACTTCTTCTTCATGATCTTGCTAAGTGTCAAAACCATCTATGAAATTAATACTTACAACCTTATTTCTACTTAAAGTAGGATGATTTTCTAACTACTAAATGAACTCTATATCATCTTCTCAATCATATAGTCAAGGCCCATACATCCTAATAGAGTTGATTGGACCATATTTGAATGAATTCCCTTGCTTGCTATCAAATCAAGAAATCTAATCTTCTTTTTGAACTTCTTCTGTGGTTGGAGATTTAAAATCTCATCTTCTAAAGAATAAGATGAGATTTTGGCCAAAGACAATCCTTAAGATTGAATAAGGATTTTAGTTAGGTTTTTTAATGACTCATAGATAATATGGGGCTTTTTGTTTCTCCAATCAATTTTTACATTAGTTGGCCTTAATCAATATCTACCTAAAAATAATAAATATGAATTTTTGCTAGAATACATATGAATCACATAAAAAATGAAAAAATATTCTTCACCTTCTATCATCATCTTACAATCACTAATTTATCCTAGAGGTGTATCTTGGCTTTAATTAGCCATATTAATCACAAATAGAGAGGGACCAATGATATTAAGTCTTAATTTTTCCATAGTTTTCACTAGCATAGTATTCAAACCACTACCTCCATCTACAATAGTATAGGATACGATTTTATCTACTATAGACACCTCTAGCTCAATTGCCTTCACCTCTTGTGCTATTTGAATTGTTCTAATATGGATTGGGATTTTTGCTTTAGATTATCGCTATCTTTTAATGAAAAGGCTTATTTTAAAGCTCCTTCTTATTACAAGAGAAACCTCTAATAATTGAGCAATTGTGATATCTGCCTTAATTTTTTTTAAATCCTCCTATAAATCATATGACTTGACATGATTCTCACCTTTAAATTGAATTAAAAGATTAAATTTAAGGTCAAGAATTTTAGGTCCTTCCCACTCTTCCTTAGAAAAAAATTCTTCTATCTCAATATTTTCTTTCAAGGTCCTTGATAATCTATTCAAGCTAGATTCAAGGACTTAAGGTAATTCTTTAGAATCTCTAACATTAGCCATTACTTCTCTTGTGGCTTCATTTAAATCTTAAAAAAAAATAAAAAAATAAAATAAATTAAATTATTCTCTCTATGAATTAAAGTAGGAGGAGAAGGACTAGAGTATCTAGACCTTGTCATAACTACTAAGGTTGGCATCATAGGTGGTGTTTGTATCTTAGATTGGAATAATTCATGTATAATTAAATTTAACTTATGAAGTATAGGCTGAATTATTATAGAGGAGATAGAAGCTTGTTTTCTAATCATTCTATCATTGGTTTGGTTTACAAATTTTATATCTTAAGAATCTTTATTATCATATTATTAGCTATATTGAAAGTAACCACCATTTGGAGGAATGAATCCTTATTTAGTATTTAAATGTGAAGAAGGATGTTGGTTTTGATAGTTATTGCTATGGTCATAAAATAGATTTGGAGGTTTTAAGGTATTATCAAAATTTTGATTTCTTGTCCCCTTCAAATAATCTTGAATTTGTTAATGATAATTTGCTTATAGAAAATTTAAAGGAACTACCTTATCAATTTACCTACATATGCTTGTAGGGTGGTATCTCCAATAATTCCCACAAACAATTCTATTTTCTATTCAACAACTATCAAGTGGGTGTCTTTTGCTACAAAGGTGATGTACTTCCTATTTTGGTCTTGATTGGTTTTTTAAAACCTTGATTACAATAATCATGGCTTTGTGGATGAGAACTAGACCCTACATTGACTTAGCTTCTATGAAGGGGGATATAAGATGGTTGCCATCCAAGATTATATTGGTAATTTTGCAGGTATGAATAAAATTGGTTAGTGTGCCCTAATTGATTACATTGAGTATATCACAACCCTGAAGTGTATCTACCAAATTCTATAAGAGATGGGACTTGGTTTGGATTTTGGCCCTTCATTACCAAGGTCATTTATTCTTACATAGTTTTTATCTCTTCTGCGAACTTGTTCTGAAATTCCTTTTGACTTTGAAAGACTTTATTTTATAAATTCTTCTTTCTACCTATTTCAATCCTTTGGATATGTCAATTTTGAGAGGCTAGGTAGTAATATAATCTTTAATAGTATAGAATAATGGTTTATAGGTTGGAATTGATTTTTCATAGTTTCATAAGGATATCCTTGAGACTTATCCATATTTTGAGCATAGGTTGGTATAAAACTTGAAATTCTATGGTCTTCCTTCCTCCACATAATTTCTTATTATTTGTCAATGTTTTCAATCATCCATGCTATTTTTTTTGCATTCTCTAAGTTTTTTGGCCTTTTTTTGAGGATTTTTCTAATTATATCTTCTTTGTTGAATCCTTGAATAAAAAAAAAGATAAGAGTGTTGTTTGTGAGAAGGGTTCCTATAAATCAATTTACTACTAATTCAAATTACTGAATATATTCATCAATTTCTTCTCTATTTTCTTGATTCAAAGAAGAAAGGGCCATAAGGGCATTACTTTACTCTATTTCTTGTCTCAAGTTCTCTAAGAATGTTCTCATGAGCATATTCTAATTTTAAAAGGTTTAAGGGAGATTATTTTTTTACCATTCATAAGCTCCATCTTTTAATGTGCTCAAAAATTACATAAGATAATATCAAAGATTGATTATCAAACATGTTGTGAGAAGTTCCATGAATCTCTCTATATGTGATGTTGGATCATCATCCCTAATTCTTTTAAAGATTGAGAGATTGTGAGATATAGGAGCTATTTGCAATCCTTCTGGAATTACAATGGGCAAATCCCTTGGTTGGACCAAGGAATTTATGGATATAGGATTGAAAGAAGCTTCTATGTCACAATTTATTGAAAGAAAACTAGGTCTTGACTCTTTTCTTTCTTGATTTACTTCTATAACAAGATTAAATGATTTTAAATCCACTCTTTTTTCTTCTACTACTTGATTAGAATTTAATTCCAATGGATTGAGTACCAATATGTCTTGTGACATTATAGGTATGTCTTGGTTGTCCAACCATTGGACCTCAATTCTTCTAAATTTCGGAGTGGAATTTTAAAAAAAAAATTTAGATTTTTTATAGGTGGAATTAGTTTAGATTGTCTAAATCTAGTAAAATGATGCATCTAGTACAACTATGGACATAATATTCACCTAGATTCATAATTTTAACATACCAATCTTTAAAAAATTAACTTAAAAAGTTTTTGCCATCCACCTACAATCCACTTAAAATACCTTTCAATAGGGAAGGGAAACAAAACAAAAGTAAGTAAAGAGAGAATGATTGCTTGACTATCACCTCAAGCAATACTTTTCTCAATTTTATTTATTATATAGTACGATTCTAGGTGGCAGTGATCCTAATCAAAAATAATGTGAAAAAAAATTCCGTAATAGGACAGTAGGGAGTCCAAGCTCTTTTTTTTTTTTATTTCTTCACACAAAAGTTATTAGAAAATTATATACTACAATAGTTAACAACAAAGATTATATTATTAAAAAAAAAAAAAAAAAAAAAAAAATTCTTTACAATCAATTCACACCACTTTAAAAGATAATTCACCTTGTTGCATTTCTAGCCAACTTGACACTTATTAATGAAGGCCAATAAATATTTAATATCCCCCTATTTGATTTAAGCTAAACATTCCAATAAAGATTATGATTTTAAACTAATGGATTAAAGGTTCTATCTATCCCTTATATCCATGTCTACAAGAGAGATTGGAAACTTATCTCTCTTGCGTCTTCTTCTCAAATTCTACCTTCCAATTCCTAATTTTTGCTCCTTACTTTTACATGTATTTGCTAAATTTAAAAGAATTAAAATAAATTGACAAGAACCAAGGAACTTACTTGAAACTTAGCTTTCTAGTGTCACTTCTTATATTATATCCTTCACTCCTCAATCCACAACTTGTATTAGTTTAATAAAATAAAAATTCAACCAAATTACTTAATTGAAGGCTTATCTTAGAAGTATGGTATCTTAAGTGATTGTTCTTTTCTTCTTATTCTTCTTTTTGTATTATGAGTGAAGTAACTTGTCTAATCTACTATTAGAAAATCTTTTTTATTATATATTTATGAAAAGATGGAATATGGCGAGTGCAGAGGAACCTTGTATGGCCTTCAAATCTTACTCCATTTCTTCATAATAGCTTCTAAGGTGGTAATATTTATTTTTATCAAAGTCTTCAAAATTATTCTAAAAATTCCTAAAAAATTCTAAATATATTTTAAAAATTTCTATAATACTTTTAAAATAATAATTTTAATTTTAAACTATTTTATTCTATCTTGGTAATTTTTTATGATATCTTGCTAAATTTCACCTTGATTTGACTAATAGATCTTTAGATATCATAAAAACCCTAAACAATCCTACATTGCCAACTTTTGATACCTCCTTGTACTAAAGATCAAATAAATCTTAATTGCCTCTTGGAATTGTCACAAAATTTCATTCAATCTTAGCATATCCAATCATCTACACTTTGTCAAACTTTTGATTATATATGTTGCACCAATTGCACAAAATAATTGACAGTACTAGCTCTAACTTTATTGCATAAAAATCCAATCCTCTATATAAACCGTGACTTTAGATAATAATTGTTAAGTTCTCTAAAATCCTCTAGAAATAAATCTAATGCCTTTGAAACAAATTTAAAGCTAGCTCTCCAATCTTAGTTGTTGATTTCTAAATGACTTGATATCTTACTCTTGGTGGCCGTTTTTGTGGCTAAAGATTTAATTTTGACCCTGTTCCATACACAATCGATTCCTAGGTATTAATCCAACCTATCCTAAGGATTTTTAAGCTTGATCCTATCCTCAATTTAATCCTAGTGTCAACCATATTAATTATTTGTCTCTTCTATCCTATTTTTATATTAATTTATGGCTTTTTAAAGGCAATAAAAAAGTTACAAAAATCCAAGGATAGGAAGTCAAGGCATTTAGAGATTGGCAATTAGGATTGAAAGATTAGCTTCAAGCTCATTTTAGAGACATTAGGCTTGTTTCTATAGGATTTGAGAGGACTTAGCAATCACTATCTAAAGTTAGGATTTGTGCTAGAGGTTGAGTTTTTATATAATAAAGTTAGGCCTAGAACTTTCAGCTATTGTGTGCAATTGAAGTAACAACTACAGTTGAAAATTTGATAGTATGTGGGTCATTGAATGTGCTAAGATTAAATATAAATTTATAACAATCTAATAGTGCAATTAGAATTTACGTGATCTTTAGTATAAAAAGATTCTAGAAATTGGCAGATTATAATTTTTTAGGATTTTTGTAATATCTAAAGATCTATTAATTGTATTAAGGTAAAATTTGGCATAGTATTAGAAGACTTAAAGAGTAGACTACACACCAAATTTTAGCTGAAGTTAATAGTTGGAAGAGGAGAAATTATTGCTTGGATATCTGCATCAACTTCTAAGTTGGTGGTCGAATGACATCAATGCGGTTTTTGATTAATTTTTGACAATTTGTGAGTTAGATTGAGCTAAAACTTTCTAAGCATATAGAAGACTTATTTTTGTGTAGATGAAGTTATCAAGAAGAATATTTTTAATCACTTAGTATTGACTTAAGTACTCTTGTATTGATATTCAAATCATATTATTTTATATGGACAAAACCTATTAAAGATTCTTGGGTATATATGAACTGCAACTTCACCTTCTACAGCCAGGTGCCCGACACATTCTTAAACAGGACAACACGTAATACAATAATGGTCTAAACCAATATTTTAAAAACATCCATAAAATATTATACTAATTATTTAAATTGCTATTATAAACAAATATTCAATTACCTTCTTTATTTGCTCTAAGCCTCAATTGATGTTGTTTATCAAATCAAGCCTTATTCTTTAGCCTTGTCTCTTGTAATCATTCTAATGCTAACTTCATATCTTCTAATCTTCATTTAAGTTGCCAAATTCTAATAGCCAATAATTCTTCTCTTATTAATCCATCTTCCTAAGGTAGCATATTCCAAGTTGGTATATACTCTTCAATCGATATAATAAATTTTTGACCTATCATGAGTTTCATTGGCATATATCCTATCACTGGACTATATGTTGTTCGATCAGCCTGTAACGTATAAGATAAAAGTTGAGGCCATTCTTTTATTCTTCTATTATAAATTTTCATTAAGACTTTTATAATTGATGGATATCTAAATTTACTCTTTGCATTCCCCTCTAGATTATAAGCAGTAGTCAGTAATAATTTAATTCCGCATTTCTTAAAGAATTTATAAGCTTCATATGCATTCAATTCTCTATTGTCTGCAGTGATCTTTCTTCCACATCCATAGCAACAAATAACATCTTCAAATAAAAACCTACAGATTCCTTCTATAGACTTTCTTCTTAATGCCTTATCTTCTACTTGGTTTGATAAATCTTTATGAACCAAAACCAAATACATCATTTTTCATAATTCTATTGGCATAATAATCAAATCCACAACCTATTTATAATGAATAGTCAGAAGATATGTTAGATGTACACCATCTTGATGACGTATATTTGAATATATTTGATAAATTATATAAGATTCCACAAATAAAGTTACATCTTGATACATATTCTTTCACCAATATTGTTCCTTCAATTTAACAAAAGTAGTCCAAATTCTTCTATGCCCCGCTCATAGACTATTGTAAAATTCCTTGAGTAGTTTTTGTTAATCTTCTTTAGTACCTACTACTCATTGCAGCATTCCAATCTTTGATTTCAACCTCTTTTATAGAAATCCTCCTTGTAATATGAACTTATATGCATTTTTTTTTTATCCATTTAAATTTTTCAATTGTCCAATTAGTATGCTTGGTTAATGTGTTCAAATAATGTCCAATATCCAATAACTCTTCTTCATAATTTTTTTCATGAAATGACTTATCTTCTTTATTTAATTATAAAATTGAATAAAATTTTATACCCACATCATCAATATCATCAATCATCTCATCTTTTCTATCATATTTTGCTGGAGATAGCATATTTGCTATCAGATTGTTTTTTCTTGCAACATGTCTAAACTTTGCATTTAATGATTTGATATAAATAATCTATTTCAATATTATAATATCTAGTGTTGTAGAATTAATAATCATTCCAAATAAAGGCAAATAATATGTTTCAATCACCACCATTGTTCTAATTAAGTAATCTTTTTCAGCTTTCATAGCTAAAACAACTCTCAATAATTTCCTTTTCACTTGTGAATATGTATGTTGGCGAGTACTTAAGACCTTAGTTTCAAATTGAGCTGCAAATCTATATCCATTTGAATCATTTTGACCTACAATCCATCCAATAGCAATTGGACTAGTATCCAATGTAAGAATCATTAATCTATTACACTTATAATCAATTTTTCTTAACATTGGAGGTAATGTCAATAAATCCTTTAATATTTATATTATTTGATATATATATTTTTTTATTTAAATCAATAATCTTTGTATAATAATTTATATAATAGATTTATTATATAAATATAGTAAAAAATCTAAATATGATAAAATATATATGCATCCAAAAATCGTCGCACCTCTATTAAAAAATTGCAATCTTCTTTCATTCTTCCAATTGCATGAACCTTGGCTGGATCCGATTTCTTTCTATAAAATTCACATAAATCTCCAACAATTATAACTTCTTGTATTCCAAATATAGATTTTTTATCTAATAAGATAAAGTAAACTTCTTCAAACCTAGTCAATATCTTTTCACAATCTTATATATGATCAATAATATACTTGTGACATCTCCTCTTATTTAAAGTTTGACCCTTGTCTTTTTTTTTTCACCTTTTTATAAAAACATCATCTAGAAAAGATATAGTCTTTTCAAGAATAAAATCTCTCAATACCCTATTCATCCCATTCATCATATGTGCAATTGAGTTAGTAGCACATTGAAGAAAAATATACATTTTAACTAATCCAAGTAGTGTTCTCATTGTTATTATATCTCTACTCTCTATTGCAAATTAAAAATAGTTATACCTTAAATATAAATCACTTATTAAATAGATTGTCCTTCTTACAAATACTTTAGCAAATTCATCCACTATTAGTCCAATTCTTATATTCTTAATAGTCACTACATTTATTGGTTGCATATCTTGAATAAATTGTAATGATATTTTTTTTTTATGCACTATAAACCATCAACTAGAATATGGTGCAAAAGAGGGCTTTAGAATCTTCATCTTTATCTTCTCTTTCAATAATTCTACCAAACTTGGTAAATGTGCCTTTGATATTAGAATTGGCTTCAAATTCCAAGATACATATGGTATAGTAAAAATAACCATTGGAGTTATTATATTTGAATCTATACACTCAATTTCATGAGATTCAAAGCTAAATGGTTTATCTCATTTTTCTAAAATCTCTTTAAAATACTCAATTTCTTGTGGCAACAACAAACCATCAAAGCCAATCTTCAATTTTTTAAAAGTATCTTTAATAAATTTATATCTAATATTCCTTAAATCTTTTAAGTTCTTTTTCCTTGATGATTATTCCGTGATGATTTCTTTAGAAACTTTTAGCAAAGGTTTGACAATAGGTTTTACCTTCTTATCTAGTGCCTTATATTTTGTTTCAATGATAACCTCTGGTACTTGAAAAGATTCAAGTATAAAATAAATTTTTATTAAATAAATTCATAAAACCTTATCATCATTTCTTAATCCAATTGATGTAATCATTTTTAGAGAATCTTCTAATCCATTTTTTTCATAAATACCAAAAATCCTTTCATCATCTTTTAATGTTTTCAATTCATATAATTCTTTTTTAATGTCACATAGTCTTTTTCTTTCTTTTCTTTTTAAATATATAATTTTTTTATACATAATACTTCCATCTTCAAAAATATCAATAAAACTTGTATTAAAGGCACCTACATCTTACAAGAGTACCTCCTCTTTTGTACCTACATAATCCTACTTTATAGTGGTACTCCTCAAAAATCAATAAATTCTTCAATAATCTTTGGCAATGGATTCTTTCTCAATTTGTCTCAATTCCATTCATGATTTGAAAGCACAATTAAAAACTATATTGTCCTTCTCTTATCCTTACTACAAATCCATACATAAGCTAAACCATCATCAAGCACTTTTATTTCCATCCGAGTTGCAATAATATATGGTTGTCCCAAAATAAAAGGATAAGACGTTGTATCTTGAACAAAAAAGTTTTGCTCTATTGCAACATCACCAATTCAAATTTTTACATTTGAGCAAGTTCCATATAATTCACCTTATGTATTATTAGCTGTCCATATTATCCATCCATATTCTATATCAATTAGCTACTTTTGCTTTATATAAAGATCCTTAGACATAATATTTATCTCCAAACCGTGGTCAATGAAAGTAACAATCAGCTCATCCATATCTCCAATCTTCACTAATGCCTTTGTAGTTCCTCTAACCTAATACTTTCAAGTATAATGACTCATAATCTCTTTTTCTTTATCACTTTAATCATCAAAACGTGTTCTTTGATTATGACTCCTTCCTCTACTTGTTGATTATTTGCAATAATTACTAATTTCATCTTCTTCATCTTTATATACATGTGCATCAATAGTATGATTTGATCCAACTTCATCCATTAATTGCCTCTTCTATTTAATATTATTAATAATGACATTATGAAATTCTTTCTTTGCAAATTCCAAAATCTCCTTCAATGTAAACTCAACTTTAATATTGAACACACACTCTTCAAGCACCCTCTTTATATATGTTGCCACTTCAATATCAAAGAGCAATTTGTAAGTTATTGACTTATATTTTTTTCCTGAGTCTTTTGATTTTTTTTTTAATGATATTGAAGCAACTTTTGTTGGTAACTCTTGTAAAGCCATCTCATGAGCCTTATCTCCTCAAGTCTTCTTCTTGGAAGAATTTTCTATTCTTATCTCATTAAAATCATGTATTCTCTTTTCTTCTATTAAGGCTTCATGTTGGCACTTAGCAATATAGGCATGCATTAACAAAGCTTCCATAGGATCTTTTCAATCCGTAATTCTACAAATTATTGCAGCAGTCTTCAATAAAGCTTCTTATAGGATCTTCTTTTTATATATTGTAGAAATGGCACAAGACCAAAGTCCACTTAGTTTAATATTTCCAAAAAAATCTTGGTTACCATTGTCATCCATCCTAGTACCGTAACTTGTAACTTCTATTATTGAAATCTCATTTATTACCAAATAATCCTTAATAAATGCTTTCATATCTCCCTTATCAAAATTAGTTTGGAAAAAATCACCAATATTCTTTAATACTACTTTTTGATCTTTTTAAAAAATAATATCTTATTATATTATTTCATTGAATTCACCACAATCTTTTTAAGAATAAAAATCATCATTACACCAAATATATCTTTGGATATATCTTTGCTTAAAAGTAGCTTTTGAATTCATTATAGAAGTCTTCTCTTTATGCCTTACAAGTTTGATTTAAAGATCCTGCATTCTGCATATAATTTCTTCAATTTTCACATCTTCTTTCTTTAATGTAGTTATTGAAGGTTGGATAATAGGTACTGTTGATTGTGAAGTAGGCACTTGACTTTTAGGTACTTGCACAATTTTTTAAATACCAACCCTATCCTTCATTTTTTTTCTTTTTGCAAGCAATCTCATTGCATCTTCAACTTCTTTCCATTTTGTTGTCAATCTTTCATCCTCTTCTTTATTCTTAAGAAGAATTTTTAATCTGTCTTGCAATTTTCCATCAATTACTTAATGAAATAAATTAATCTTATTTGGTCCTAATGTTATCTTTTCCTCTTTTGATAATCAAGAATATTGCCTCTCAAACTCCCTTAATAATTTGATAGCTTATAATTTCTTATTAAGATATTCAATCCATTCTAAAAATGATTTCTTAGTGATCCAATCAGAACCTTTTAAGAAATACTCATCTCTTAATGTATAAGAGAATGTCTCTCAAAAACTTCCAAATTATTTTATAAACGATTTCATATGTTTTCTTATCTCCAGCATCATAGCAAGCTCAAGTAATAAAATCATATTCTTTTTAGAAACTTAATTCAATTCTATTTTTTACATATAATATCTTAAATATTTAAAAATATTCCTTCTATCAAACTGGTCAATCTTATTAACCACTGCTTGCAATGCTTTGATTGCCAAAGCCTCCTTGCAATCATTGCCTTATTGCTATTGTATAAATAATGTAAATGCTTGAAGTATATTTGTAATGTTTGAATCTAGATACATATCTTATCTACCAAAAAAAAACCTATTTGAAGCTCCATTTAAAGATCCACTTAAAGTGCTGTCGTAATACGTGCAATTTTGCTTGAGAATGCTCCGGGCACCTAGCTGTGGAAGACAAAAAGGAAATACACAACAACAAGATTCTAACAACTCAAATAGAATCCTAAACAATTTCTATTAAATCTTAATAATACTAATCAAACTTTGATCCAATCTTTAAGCAATTACAAAAGAAGAGTAAATAAATCATACATTAATCATAATAGAAAATAACATATAAACTATTAAATTTAGAAAATACTAAAAATAGAATCTTAAAATCCTAAGTCATATCTTATTCAAATCCTAGGTCAAACCCTAGTCAAAACCTAAATCAAATCCTAAGTCAAACCCTGGTCAAAACCTAAATCAAATCTTAAGTCAAACCCTGTTCAAATCCTGAGTCAAACCCTGGTCAAATCCTAATCAATCCCTAAATCAAATCCTAAGTCAATCCCTAAGTCAAATCCTAAATCAAATCCTAAACCCTAAATCCTAAACCAAATCCTAAGCAAATCCTAATCAAATCTTAAACCAAATTCTAACCAATTCAAATCAATCCTAGGAAAAATTAGAACCTCAATATCTGCTGATTAGACCGTTGATCTTACTTAAAACTTTGTATACCTTTCAATCTTTTAGTCAACAACAAGCACAACAAATTTGAAGAAAATCGAACTTACCAAATGGAAGAAAAACCCCAAAAACTTCTCAGGTGTTGGTCGGCCTCCTTCTCCAACCTTGATGCTAATCTTCCAGCATTGATTTCTCCCTTTTTCACCATTCAATCAGTTTCAAATCACTTATGTGTATAGAAAAACAAGTCTATTAGCTATACAAATAAAAATTACTCCAATCCAACTAAAAGATTGCTCAAGATCTCAAAAATCCTAACTGACCCTCAAAACTTAATTTCCAAGACCTTGACCCACTTAAACCTTAATTACATACAACTAAATCGTTAGATTCAGCTCAAATTCATAGCACATATTAACAACAATAATACCCAAAAATCCACAAATTACCAGTTATAGATCTGCTACAAAACTTTTGAAATTGTCTAAAACATCAATCCTATTTTATTTCACAAAATCCCAGGTTGCCAAAAACAACCCTAACTTTGCAAAGCTATTACAAAGTCATTTTTTCTCCAAATCACTCAAAACCAACTCCTATACAAAATCCTTCAAGTCCACTCTCTAATTTTAATCTTCGATTTGCAAAAGCCTCTTGGATCCACCGTAGGCATGCGATTTTGTGCCTTGGGGTCTGATTTCAACCCCAGCTCATAACCGATCCTTTATGGGTATATATTTCAAGATTTTTGTGGTAAGTTTTTCTGAAACCTCTTCTTAACTCTCTCTTATATATGCCTATATCATTTTATTTTCCAATCTACTTTGTTTTATCTTACTTATGGCCCTACAAAGTAAATAGAAGCTCATTTGTAAAAAGGGCAACATTAAAACTCATTAGTATTACTCCCTTTTTACTATTATCTATTTTTTTCTAAGATAATTTGCTACAATATTTTGAACTAAGATCTTCTATAATATACTATTTTTCTTTGCAAGTCCTAGCCTTAATTAGTAAACTTTAATAAGCTATAACTCTTAATCCGACTATCAACTTAGTGTGAAATTTTGCACACAAATGCCAAAATAAGTCTTTTATATCCAACTTACAAAATGTAGAAAATTAACCAAAAATCGCACTAAAGTCACTCAGCTGCCAACTTGAAAGTTTATTCAAATATCCTAGTAGTAATTTCTCATTCTCCAATCATTAATTTCAATTAAAAATTGATATGTACCTTAATCTTTAAGTCTTCTAATATTGTGCTAAATTTCACCTTGATTTAGCTAATAGATCTTTAAATATCGCAAAAATCCTAAACAATCCTAAATTGCCAACTTTTGGTACCCCCTTGTACTAAAGATCAAATAAATCCTAATTGCGTCATGAGATTGTTATAAAATTTTATTCAATTTTAGCATATTCAATCATCCACACTTTGTCAATATTTTTTATTATAGATGTTGCACCAATTACATAGAATAGTCAAAAATGCTAGTCCTAACTTTATTGCATAAAAATTCAATTCTCAATACAAACCTTGACTTTAGATAACAATTGTTAAGTCTTTTGAAATCTTCTAGAAATAAATCTAATGCCTTTGAAACAAGTTTGAAGCTAGCTCTCTAACCTTAGTTGCTGATCTACAAATGACCTGATATCTTGCCCTTGGTGGCTGTCTTTGTGGCTAAAGATCTAATTTTGACCTTGTTCCGTACACAATCGACTCCTAGGTATCAATCCAACTTATCCTAAGGATTTTTAAGCTTGACCCTATCTTCAACTTAATCCTAGTATCAATCATATTAATTATTTATCTCTTCTATTCTATTTTTATTAATTTATGGCTTTTTAAAAATAATAAAAGAATTCCTACAATTTAGAAGGAAAAATTAATAACTATTTTTTAACTATTAGCTATTAAGACAAGAAATTAATCTAAGAGGCTTTCATAAAACCTTTTTTAAGTATCTTGAATTCTTATTGAACCAAGATAACTGAATATTATATAGAAATCATTTTTTTTTATATTTTTTACCACATAATTGTATTACAACATGACAATATCAAATATTGTCAGCTTTGAAGGACTTTGTATCCTCTTGTGACATTTGTTGAAGGTCCAAGAATCCTTGACATCATCCTTATAGGCTCTTATAATCCTTGCTTATTCTAAGACGGTTATGATCTTCTATCTGAATAGATTTTATCACAGATCTATTGCCATCCAATTCATTGGACAACATCCTTGTGGTGGTTGATTGACTTACAAAGATGGTTCATTTTATTGCTTGTAAAATAATTTCTTCTAGTAAAAAAATAGAAAGGCTCTTCTTTGACAATATATATATATCAATATTATGGCCTATCAAATAATATTGTATTTGATTAAGGACCCTAGTTTATATCTAAGTTTTAAAGATGCCTTTTTGAAATATTAAAAGTAGACATTAAATTTTTTTTAGCTCTCCATCCACAAATTAATGGCCAAATAGAATGAATTAATTAAATTTTGGAATAGTATTTATGATGCAACATCAACTATCAATAAGACAATTGACTCTCGTATCTACTGCTAGTAGAGTTTGCATATAATAATATTATTCATACCTCAACTCAATAAATATTTTTTTATTCTATTGCAACATCAAACAACCTTGAAGTTTCAATTGCAAGTAGTTTAAGATGTTTATAAGGCATCTATAAATAAATTTAGGAATCAACTGCTTGCTTTTCATATTAGAGATAAAATATGGCTTTTTTGATACAACATCAAAACCAAGTAGCCATACAATAATTTGAACTATTGGATGTTAGGACCATTTTTCATCCAGAAGTAAATTAATCTGGTGGCATATTGTTTAGAACTACCATCTTTTATGAAGATACATCCAATTTTCCATGTCTCTCTTTCAAAGCCTTATAGAGAGTCGGATATTTTGAAAAGAATACAACAATTGCCACCTAGTATCAAAATTAAAAATCTTGAAGAATACAAGGTAAAAAAGATGTTGGATTTATGATGTTTGGATTTCTGGAATAAATTAGAATATCTTTTTCATTGGCATAGCAATAATATCAATAAGCGTATATGAGAACCGATCAAAAATCTTGCCAATGCACTTCAAAAAATATAGGAATTTTATCAACTCTATTTTCACAAACCCAAACATGTTTGATGATAATCTAATCTTCATCAATAGATTATCATCAAACATGTTTGGATTTGTGAAAAAGAAAGTTAAACTAAAACCTTCACTAATATGCAATCATCTATTCTACGATAGAATAGAGTGGTAGAAATAACTCAATTATTATGTCTAATCTTCAAGTGTTGAAAGATTTAGCAAAATAAGATTTAAAAGATTTACTTATTATACAAGCTTCAAATGAATTAGTGCAAAGTCAAGATAATTCATTTTAGCATCAAATGTCATGATAATTGGAGGCATTAAGAGCAATATCTAACCATATAAGTCTTGATTCTTATGCTTGAGCTTTAGTGATATTGCTTAAGCTTGAAAAAGTGAATCTTTGTAAGCCTAAAATCTTATTTAGAAGATGTTTTAAAGGCTGCAACGAAGATCAAATCCTTTAATGGGATATTTCAACAATAGAGGTACTAGTTGAAGGCCATAGGCAATTTCTTCAAAGACCAATAAAACCTATTGCCTAAGAACGGAGAACAAAATATATAACTTTATTAATGCAGCGTTTTCATAATTTTTTATGTATATAAAAAGATTTTCAAAGATGCGAGCTTCTTTTAGAATTTGTCGCTAGAAAAGAAAGTGATATTAGGAACATATACTTTGAAAGTTTATACAACCTTTTAGAACATTCTAAAAACTTTCAAGTTAGTAGAAACTGCTTGAAAAGCTTCTTAGTCAGTGAAAGTAGCTTGAGAAGCTTCCAAGTTTGTAGAAGTTGCTCGATAAGCTTCCTAGACATGGATATATATTGGAATTGAGATTGAAGAGTTCTTTAATCTTGATAAGGCATCTCTTGGAGTTCTAGCTCACCTTTCTTGGTGTTGTTTGTGTACTCATATAGTTAATTCAATTTCTTGTTGGTTTCTTCTTAAAACCTTATTTCTAATTCAAATCTCTTACTCTATATTTTTATGTCTTTAATAATAAATAATATTAAGGATTCTTTGATCTAAAATATATATTACAAGAAAAGAAAAATTCTTTGATAGCTTTCTATATTTGAAGCCATTAAAAAATTTTGAAATAAATTCCAATATCTTGTTGAATTGAAAATATCTCATAGTTGAAAAATCATAATGCGTTTGAAAAACACAAAGGCATTGTCATATTGTAACATGGCTATAGGGTGAATGAGCAAAAATATTTACATATATTATATAAGAATTTAATTAAAGACTTAGTAATAAAATTACTTTAAAAAATGTAGCTAAAAAATAGAAAGGTATTAAAAATATTTAATGCTAATATTATATTTTTATTAAAAAATTATTTATTTATTTTATAGAATTACAAATAAAATAAAATAAGATAAATTAGTAAAAATAATACTATAGACATCTTTAGATTAAAAAAAGATAAATTTCAATAAATATTAGTTAAAAAAATCTTGGACTGATATCTAAGAAAGATATCAATCCATGATTAAAAACCAAGATTATAAACCAAAATTGAAATAAGATATCAATCCAAGATTATAAACCAAGATTGAAATAAGATTGTAAGGTACTAAATCATATGCTTATGGCAGATAGAGGATTCTATTGTTGATTAAAAAATAACGCTGGATAGCAAACTTGATAGGATTTTTTTGAGAATTAGTTTCAAGGATTTTGAATTTGTAATAACTTTGTAAAAGCTATGCAAAGTAAGATTTTATTTGATAACTTTGATTATTGAGAAATAAAGTGGATTCATATTATAGATAATTTTATAAATTTTCTAATAGATCTATTAATAAAAAATTATACATTCATAAACATAGTTGTCTTAAATGTGTGTTATAAATTATAGCTTAATCAAATAATTAGATTAAATATTATTAGAATTTAAGTGGGTTAAGATTTCAAAATTTGGATTTTAAGAGTCAGTGAAGATTTTTGTGATTTTGAGCAATTTATTAGTTAGATTGGAATGGTTCTTATTTGAATCCATAGTTAATTTAATTTTTAATATTTTAATAAAAAATTAAAATATATAAATGATACAAAAAGGAGCTATTGACATTAGAAGATTGGCAACAAGATTGAAGAAGAGGATGGTTAATACCTGTCAAGGACATGAACTAGAAAAAGATGTATAATCTAATGAAAACTGTGTCAAAGTAAAGTCACAAAATAAAATAAGAAAGTATGTATATTCAAAAGAAAACTAGAATGGCTATTGCCAAAGACTAGGATCAAGAAAGGAGTTGACAAGAGTGAAGAGGGCTTCACTCTTGCTTCTATAAATACTATCTAACTAAGAGCTACGTGGCGGTATTCTA
The DNA here is from genome assembly GCA_036785485.1 of Physcomitrellopsis africana. Taxonomy (NCBI): domain Eukaryota; kingdom Viridiplantae; phylum Streptophyta; class Bryopsida; order Funariales; family Funariaceae; genus Physcomitrellopsis; species Physcomitrellopsis africana. Next base: position 528 of record JAWRVF010000388.1, on the reverse strand, counting down.
TAGGACCTCATACACGTGTCTAATTTGCAAGACACGTGTCAAACTTGCACGACAAGTTTTTCACATGTGCGCCACGTACTTGGCTTGTTCCACAAGCTACCAACATGTGTGACACATGGCTAGCTTGTTCTACAAGCTACGAACATGTGCGCCATGTGGCTACCTTGTTGACTAAGTTTCTAACCTATCAATCACCTATTGACATGTATAAAGGTGATTTTGCATCTATGAAGCTTTTAGGAAGCTACTCTATCAGATATTATCAAATCAACTTATTTTACCTACTTCTATTGGTCTATTATTACTTAGATAATTTATTGGAGTAAATCTTATGTCCATGATATTACCCCCCCTTCTAGGGACGAGTTCCACGAGGAGCGGTGATTATTTGTTGAGAAAGTCTAAAATACGTTGAATTGTGCTTGCCACATATTCAGATCTTTGTTCCCTTCGAAGGTAGTTGATAGGTCCTTTCAGCCATCGATAACTTTTATTGATGCATTTGTTTGATTCTTTTATTGATGTATT
>JAWRVF010000387.1:155535-318791 GCA_036785485.1 Physcomitrellopsis africana | reverse complement strand
TATTGCTTTTTTTTTCATTTTAATTTTATCCCATAGCTCTGATTCCAAGGTTCCTGCAAAAGTGCTAGCACATGGGCCTGCTTTGATGATGACTTCAGCAGTAGAAGAAGCAGCAGCACAGCACTCCCTCCCTCCCCCACTCCAGCCCTATTCACCCTGCACTGCACTGAATTCCTCAAGTCTCTAGGGTGTGGAACATGGCTCAGAGCCAACACACTTCATTTATTACATTTGTTGGGAGCAGATGTGCCCCCTTGTAAAGACTGAGTGAAACTATGTCACTGCTGCATACTTATTTTCTCAATGTTTCACATACAAATATCACAGTGGTGTCATTTTATGTACTTATTTACAAATTATTTAGGTGTTTATTAGGAGGTATGTATGTTCAGAGGAGAAGGCAAGATGCAACAATTTTCAAAGTCTGTAATTAATACTGAACCTTTGTTGATTTTATACTGAAGAGAATCAATTCATATGTCATAAGAGAAAAAAATGAGATATCATGTACTTTTTTTTTGGTATGACATGAATAATGTTGTTTTCAAAAATTTGTATTGATTTTACTTCAAAAGGTGGTTTTTACAAAAAAAAATTAAAACCAATCAAAATATGAGCTGCCATGTTTAAAATCATAATTAAAAAAAATGATTTTGTTCATGAAAATACCTCTTTTTATTTTATAATTTCTCCAAAAACCAAGATTTCCAAATAACAACTTTTCATCACCAAGCAAGAAAACTTCATAAAATTTTTGAACCATGACCTATTGAATGGGCTTCTAGGTCTAAAAACCCCCTCAATATTTTGTAAAAAAAACAAAACAAAACAAAAACAACAGACATAAGACACAACAATGGTGGAAATAAGAGCATCCATCAAACTCCTGTCCTGTCAAAATCCAAATTGAAATGGAAGTGAAGAAGAGGAGTGAAGGCTGAAGGAGCATCTCTCTCCCTCTCTTTGCAATTCATCATCAATCTAGGTCCAGTTGTTGGTTCCTGTTTTCTTCCTCTTTGTTGAAAATACCATCCACATGTCCATCCATTGTCTTCTGACTGTGCCAACAACCTTTTCATGAGCCTGGCTGTGGAAGCCTTGTTCCACTCCTGGGAAATCTCAATCAGTGGATGTGTGGGGGATGGATATGAAAAGGGATGCAAGAGAGGGTGGAAGAGGATCTAACCAGTTTTTATTTTGCATTGGTTTGGTTGGCTCAGACGATTCCAGTGCAGGACACACCCCAAGGTGAATATATTATAGAATAGAATAGAATATGAAGTATCTGTGGATGTGGAGTATCTGTGGGTATCCAGCAGGATCAAGTACCTTTTGCAGCCATGTCAGAATCCCAGTGGGAAGCCAATCTACCCAAATCTCTGCCTGGCCTTCCTTAGGGCTTCCTTGCCCTCCCCTCCCTTCTTTCTTTCTTTCTTTCTTTCTTTTCCGTGCTATGGCAGCTTTCTTTCTGGCACACCCTCTTTCCATTCTACCCAATGGTACTCCCTATCTATCCCCAACACCTTTTTTGCTCCCTTCTGGACCCCCCCACACACACACACACACACACACACACCCCCCCATTGGAAAGAAATGGAAGGAGACTTGCTCCCTCTCTGGCCCCCAAGCTTTGCAGTTGCTGCTGCTGCAGCAGTTCAGGCTCTCTTTTCTTGCAAATCCACTTCACCCAATTGACCTTCACCACCACTTAATTTTCACCTCCACTTGGGTTTCAATGGGTGGGAGAGGTGGGCTTGGCTTCAGTGGAAGGGCAAGACAAGCCAAGAGGGTATTATCTCCCCCATCCCTACTGGCTTGCAAAAGAAGACATTACATGCTGTTATTATTAGTGCTGCTCTTGGCCTCCAGGTATCTGCTGCTCACTTGCTGATCTGCTGCACCACCCACGGGCTTCACATTCTTTGGAATTTGATTACATACATACATATGTACTTGCGTACATATACATTAACACATGCTTATGGTTCAGTGACAATGCTGTTGCTGCAGAATTGGTGCAATGGAGTTGGCCCAGGTGTAATCCAGGTGTAGCCTCCTCCCTTTTTCCCCTTTTATTTTGGTGATTTCAGACTTGCCAAATGTAACTTCCATATTGAGATCTGCTAATTCTGCTGTTTTCTATAGGGCACAGATATTTTGGTACTCCTTCTTGGATATTTTGGTACTTTCTTTGATCAAATTGATGACCTCATTGGAGTTGCTACAAGTGCTCCTATTAGGCTCCCCACATCAACATCACACTTGCTAACATCCCTTGTAGAAAAAATATGTAGAATAAGACTTTATATGGTCAGACAGGCAGGGGAAGACACTGTTGCAAAACACAAATAGAGGGAAGACAAGTGAGAAACAAGCAAGATTGCAACATGGCAAGGTTGCAATGTAGCAAGGCAATGTGGTGGTTGGTGAGGTGATGAGGTTGTGGGGAAAAAAATTCCAATGAAGTCATCAATTTGATCACAAGAGTACCAAGATATCCAAGGGGGGTACCAAAATATCCATTCCCTTTCTATATATATACATAAGTGAAACCTTGTGTCCACAACTTCAATTACATATAGTTTTAAAAAAAAACAAAAACAAAAATTGTAACCCTGATCTAATCAGTTAGAAAAAAGATATACAAAGAGAAAAAAGAAAAGAAAAGAAAAGAAATAACAATGTTCTTAATTAAAAGTTCTAATTAGTTGTTATGAGGTTTTTTTATAATGAGTGCAATTGCATGTGAGACTAATGCCTTATCACATCCACAAGTTAACAAGCTATATTATGTGGTACAATGCTTCTATTGCAAAGATTTCGTCTGTGAAAAAGTTCACATAAGTCAAGTGCTATTTATATTCTATTATATGAAGAAATATTTAAAATATGGCTGAAATTATTGATAATAAAATTATTTATTTTGTTTTGGTGGCTATTCATCCATATCAATTTTTTGACATCATGCAATATGCCGGAAGATAAATATTAAAATAATTGTCAGGATTTTTCTTTTTTATATTTTAAATTTATTTTGATAGAAACAAATAAAATTTTATTTAGTTGGTGGCATCATGCCATTACAACTTGAATCACAGAAACTGCCACATACTCAAAGAAGGCATGAATATATATATATATATATATATATATATTCACACAAATGCATGTTAAAATTTCCTCTTAAAGAACTCCAAATGTGTTTTAAAAACAATTCTAATTTTCCTCAAAACAGGGCCTTAGATCACAACATGGCTATAATACCAAAATAACTTGCTTTACCAGGTTGAGCAAGATTTATGCAACAGTTCAGACTTGCAGCAGGATTGTATGGGTCTACACCAATTTATAGTTTGCACACACTCAATTTAATACTTAAAAAGAAAAGAAAGATAAAAAGTTGATTTAATTTTATTTAAGATTCAATTATAATTTTAAACTTAATGAATATGGATGTTTATATTCAAGAAAACTGAATAATGAGAAAATATAATAGGTTTTATTTATTATCTGTAATATTTTAAAAAATATTATTGATATTATTAAAAATGAATTTATTTCTGAATTTTTAAAATCTATATTATAAACCTATCAATTTAGATTATTCAAAATCTCACAAACAAAAGATGTCTTTACTTTTTTTTTTTTTTTTTTTTTTTTTTTGTAATTTATATTATCTTTTAAATAATTTTGTGTGCTCTTGATTATTGTTCAAGCTTTATGGAAAACAAAAATTAATTTTCAGGTATTATAAGCTTCTTAATTATTTCTTAAAAACATGAAATTTAAAGCAAATTCATTTTTTTAAAAAAAAAAACACTTGTATATATATATTTACTTTTATAATAATTTCATATGGTAAACCACAGTTTTATGCTTTTTATATTTTTTGTAATTTTTCTTGAAGATTTTAACCATATGAATCTTTTAAAATTTTATTTTAATATAAATCTAAATATGTCAATTCATACCTTGTTTCCAATAATTATAAGAAACATAAAAGATTTTTATTTGTTTGTGGTTAATTTTAGTAATTTTTGACATGCCTTCTTAAATTTTTGTAAAAACCTCTTCTTGAGATGAGCCTGTCACATATTCCCAAGGGCAATATTGTTTATGCTATGAAAAAAAAAAAGCACTCTATCTCTTCCTTTTTAGGATTTTTAGACTGATTTTTCTAAGCATAAAACCAACTAAACAACAGTTCTCAATTTGACCCAATCAAAGGATTTAAATATTGTGCCTCTCACCTTCTCTCCGTATAAAGACCCCTTAATTTTCAAAAAAGTATTTACTATTTAATCAAAAAAATCCATATTATAAAGGAATGTTGTGAAATATTTTCATGGCTATCCTGACGTTGGTTCCTGTACACACTTTGTAAGGATAAACGAACAAGAAGAAAACCCAACTTCCACCGGAGAATAGACAACATCTGCTTTTTATAATGCCATAGATGCTCCGGCTGCCTGCATTCCGTAGTCACCATCTCAAGACATTTGAATGAGAATTATCATCACAAACTCCATCTCACAAAAAACCGGTGCACAAACATGCCAAGCAGAGGATAGTTGAAGGAGTCATAAGCTAACCTCACTCATTCATCACCTCAATAATTCTAGTTTCTGTTCTCCCTCCTCATTCCAGCGACCCATATCAGCAAACTTGTTTGATAAGAGCGGTGATGACGCATATTTGTTCAACACCCAGTTTCTGAAAAGTGGAAGGCGGGGATAATCAAATATAGGAGCAGCTGCACTCTTCTCTTATTTGGTGTCCCTGATGCAGTGCGTCTGTGGGCTCTGCCTGATCCAATCTCACGCTCAGCGTGCGACGAAGTTGAAGACGCGGCATGCTGCAACTGGCAGTCTGTCCAGACCAACTTATCCATCATGCCTGCTGTGCCAACTTTGTCTTCCAAGCTGGAGTTATTGCAGATATGATATGGCGTGACTACAGGGGCCACACTGACTTTGTCATATCCGCTGCATACAAGCAGGGCACTGTTTGAAGTTCCGGTGACGAGCAATGAGTGGCCAAGTCAGATGGTGGAGGCCTAATGCAACAACGCAAGGCAACCAGGACCACCAGAGTTGAGAGAGAGAAAACATCACTTGGTGACCATGGGCACACGACACCGTCTGTCGTTTGTTTGTCTTTAGAGCCTTACAACAGCTTTCGGTTGGGAAGAAACATCCTTCCAGAGGGACCTAATTTTGTGGTCGGAACCATGCAGGTATTGCGTCTCCTCTTCATTCGTGGGGACTGATTTTCGATGAAAAGCATGCAAGTATCGTGTAGCTCAATGCAAAAACTCCGGTACAGTTTGGCTTGATAGATCCGTCTATCATCGCAAAATAAGAGTCTGTTTCTAAGGAAAGATCAGGAAGTCTAACAGAGGCTGTTTTTGTCAAAAAGGTCTCGTTTGAATGTGCAATGATTTCGTTGACACAAAAACTGTCGTCTGTTATACATTTTGACAAGTAGTTTAATTTGCTAGTAGGCTTCAAACAGATATGTAATGCAGCTGAAAGTTGGCATTGGTCTTCTTAAATCTGGTCGTGAAGCATTGAATTGATAACGATCATGAAGTTGCACATTGTAAACCCTGAACCCTAAACCCGGAATGACGCATTCCAACATGTAATGCCATCTCTCTCACAATTCAGTAATGAAAACCTCTCGTCAGAGTGACATTTTCATAAAGAGAACCATCAATGATGTTCAGACTTGCATGCTGCCTTGACTAATTGATATGTCCAGTGAATGGACGATTTCAGATTGACAGTGTGACGAACCATTCTGACGTCTTCAATCTGGACCCAGAAGACGAGCATGCAACGCAATGGATTGGACCTGGGTATTCTCCTAGATGGGAGTTGCAATACGATCCAAATAACAGATCTAGGGTGATATCTTGGGTGATGCCTTCTTGACAGCTTTTAGACTACTCCCTGAAGAGGTGATTGATTTCCACTGATTCCCAGCACCTGTGAACACTCCCTTCTCTTTCAGCAAGCTTTGAAGCTGCTCCACAGAACCCCGTGCGCGCAGCAGTTTCCTGATGTCATCTTGTACTGATAGCAAACGGTTTGTAACCCTATTTTTCTCCTCAGTGACAGCCCTGGTTTTTGTTTCAATACAAAATTAATATCTCATCCGTGAAAATGAAAGTACTATACATGCAAGTAATCTGTAAAGTATAAAAAAAGGATGGACAGATTCGATCTCGTTATGTAAGCTTCAGTGTGATTGACTAATGGCCTCGTAATGGCTTCAAGTATAATACCCTCGTAAGTACAGCCTTCACGATTGTAAATGCTAAAGTCATAAACTGCCATACGAGGCAGTGCACTTCAAAGATTGTACTGTCGGCTAGCTAATTACCTGAGTTGTTCTTCTAATGACTGATTATGTTGTAAGAGTCCCTGTGACTTGGCTTCATGGCTTTCAGAAACTTCGATTTTTGAGGCTAAGAAGAGCTTTTCCTTCTTGGCCTCACAACTCTTGGGCAGTGAAATCGAGACGGACTTCGGCTTCTCGCTCTCTTTACAATCCTCGTGCCTCGATGCCGATGAGTGCTTAGCTTTCTTCTCCCCTTGGCTTGGGATCCACAAAGACTCGAGCATCGCTTCTCCATTGATCTCGTACCTTGAGACCGATGAACACTTCATGCTGGACTCACCTTCAAGACACTGATACCTTGGAGATGAAGACTTAGCCTCCTTCTCTTTGTCAGGGACGTGGGGTTGAGAAATTCTCCCGCTCTGATAAACATCAAGTTGAGCGTCCTTCCTCCTCTGACAGGCCTCACATTTAGCGTCCTTCTCCTTCTTGTAAGCCTCTACTTGGGCATTCTTCTCCTGATAAACCACAAGTTGGGCTCGAGTAAATCGCAACTCCTCCTTTAGCTCAGAAACTTGCTTCTCAAGCTCATTCTTTAGTTCCTCCAGAGGTCCGTTCTTTTCTTCATTAACCTTCTCTTTCAGAATCTAAGAGACCAAATGATATCAGTTTGTGAACTACGAGATTGCAATAAAAGGGTGATTTTACAAAACCTGCTTGATGATCTGTCGAGAAAAAATTGCAAAATGCCGCATGACTATGGCTAGAGTGTCGTTTCAGGATAAAAAATTTGTTGGTCAGCTGTTCAATATGATACGTCGAACTGTGCAAATAATGCATGATATGTGCATAATTCGCGCCGACCAGAGTTGATATCAAGATTGGCAAACCTGAATTTTAGCAGCCCAAGTCTCGTTCTCGAGCCTGGTCTGAACAAGAGCATCCTTCGTCTCTTCCAGAAGAACTTTCAGCCTTTCCAGCTCAAAGTAGGTCACTTTCAAATTGCCACGACTCTCCGCCTCCTTTAAGTCTGATACTCTGTTAAGCTCTCGAAACCTGCAAGAAAGTGGGAATTTCGAGCATTTCAAATGAAGCATGCGTGAAGACTTCGGGGTGAAATGAAGAGTAACATGTCAAATCGCGTATGAAGAAAATGAAAGAGACTTTCTCGTCCTGTTGAAGGATTTGCAGAAACTTACTTCAAAAGAAGCTCATCATAAGCTGCTTTACTGTCTCTCAATTCAGAACGGCACATCTCAGTAGCCGCCATTGATTCATCTCTCATTTCTCGAAATGTCCTGAGAATGTCATCCAAGTGGATTAATAGTCAAGTAAACACTGGCTGCACTACACAGAAACATTCCAAAACCTCACTTCCTCTGGAACAAGACGTTATCATCTTAACTACATAGGCAGTGTTACTTCCATTCTTTTATGCTGGGCATCAAATCGGTGAATTTCAGAAAAATTCTTACAAAATTCATCCCCTGAAGAAAATACCTACAGAATCACTCTTCTCAATCCAAAAATGAGACAAGGCCACACACCGAACTTTTTCATCAGCAATCGCATTGGACTCCTTGCGGATTTGTTCAACTTCTTGGTTCTTCCGCCCTTCTATTCGCGCAATCTCAGCCTGAAAATAACATGTCCAGGTCATGATTTTTTCAATGAAAAGATTCCCCATGGTATACCAGTACACACACCAGTCCACTTCTTTGCAGGCTTCCATTTTGATGACAAGTTTAATAATAAATAGAGGGATATGATTATGTCCTACTCTGCCATGTCCACCAATCTCCTTATGAACCTGAAGATGACCTGAAGGCGCTGTTCAATAGCAACTTGAGAGTCCTTGCCCACGAGAAGCTTGTTGTAAAGCTCTGTGCGGGAGCGCTTGACTTCTCGCAATTTCTCTTGCTGCCGCTCCAGTTCAGCCTCTGATTTATTAATTTGCTCTGCCTGGCGCTGGATCTCTTTACTCAAATATATCTGTTAGAAGCAAAGAAATGACGTCAGTACTGGAACCACCCTTTCTCTTGGGACACATGACAATGTTTTCAAGAGATTGGGTAGGAACTGACTTTATCCATGCTCAGTAGATCCAGGGTGTGATCTTTCTCCTTCATGGAATCAAGTATTCTGTCCTTCTCTTGAATGGCTACTTGCAGAGCGGCTGTCATTACTGCCCTCTGGTTCTCTTCACCAAGGTTACTTCGTTCCAGATCCTCCAATTTGGCTTGCACCTGCCACCCACCTCCTCACCTGAGCCTCTAGATTGATTTATTTTTTAATTTGGTTCCATGACACCTCTTAGCCCCTACTGGATATCAACACCACAATGAAAGGTTGGTAAAATTCCAAGCAATTTATACCTCGTCAAATAAAGAACCTTTAGCAATTAAAACCTCAATCTGCACAAGAGAGTCGCGATGCTCGGCTTCCAGACGCTCCATACGTGCAGCATTGGCACATAAATCTAGCTCATAATCACGGCGGTCAGTGGCATGATTGGCAGCCTCTCTTTGCAACTCACGCGTTAGCCTCTGCACCTCATCATTTGCTCGTGTCAAAGCCTCCCTGCATGGGGTTGGTTCAGCTGTGCATCGTCCTAATAATCAACACACTCGGTGTATGCCCCCGTCTGATGTTATTTTAAGTACCCTTGCCCGTAAGTTCCTGCGTTGCAGAATTCAGGCTCATTTTTTCGAGACCACCCCAGCAGAAACGGAAATACTTGCAATGAACAAACAGTGTTGGATTTCTTTCTCATTTTTTCAAATCTGAAAACTCTACAGTTAAAGAACCGCGCACACCGAATGAGGTAAATTACACGGGACATACCTGGAAGTGTCTCGCGTCTTCCGGAGCTCCTCGATCTCTTCCCGGTCACGTAGGCACTTCTCATATGCCATGATCAGAATATGCTCTCTCGCAGTCTTTCGGTGCTCTGGAATGGCCTTAAGCTCCACGTACCTGCTTCGAATGACAGACGATTAGAAACATTTCCCTATGCAGTAGCAAAGTTTTCTGTAGGTCCCAAATATTTAAAAAAAATTATAGAAGAATCAGAGGCCAAAGATTCAGTTTAGCTCATACAACGGCTCAGAGACGTTGAAGTCATGTAGAGCGTCCTTGATTGTTTTCAATTGCTCCTCCAATGAAGGCACTCCTTTCTCAATCTGCACCGAGCTCACGTGGATATTTTCATGTGAAAGAAATCACGCCCTTGAATACTTGAACTAATTTCAACAGCGACGAATCAATTGCTAAACCTCATAATTAAGAACTGTGTTTGGTGATTTCAACTGTAAGAAATCGACCATGGGGAGGAGGTGTCGAGAAGTGGTTTACAAGCACTGTTTTACTGATGAGTTCATACCTGACTTTGACGTCGTTCTAAATTGCACATTTTGTTCTTTACTGTCTCTTCCAATCGAACCACCTCGTCTTCCAATCTGCAACTCGACAATCAGAAAATTAAATAAGAATAATAATCTTGTGACAAACATTGATCACAATAACCTGCACCTACGAACCCCTAATAAATGGCGAACCCGATTTCTTACCTGTGAATGTAACAAGAGTCCAGAGTCTCCTGCTCTTTCGATTTATTCGTAAGAAACACGATTTGGGCTTCCAGAGTTGCCACTTGCACGCGGCTGTCCCCCAGCTGCTGCACCAATCTTGCAGTCTCTTCACGATAATACCCTGCGAGAATGATCTTCATAAACCAACCTTCTCGCAAAGACGCCAGCATAGTTTTCACATGATTGATCGTTTACATAACCCAAAAATTAAACAGCATGCTCAACCCATCGAACTTTTCCTCGTAAACGATGCAGGGGAATAATCAATTTTACTTGTCCCATCGCCGCCAGATGAAGTGGAAACATCCTCAGATTCGGAACTTGAGAACAAGGATACCCGCGACGGTCGCGAAGTCTCGTTCTCAGGGACGCCACTCGACCCCTGTGACGATGAACGGAAATGGTCTTACTCGTAGGACTAACTGATCAAAGTACGTCTGGCTTACGGAACTCAGACCAGGACAGGGAGACTGATGACGTACACAATCTCGTGATTGATCCGATGTGGGTGGATCAACGAGGTCATTGAAAGGCGCCTGGCAGACTCCACGCGTCGAGTCAGTCTGCACAATCGAAATGAAGTCCAATCCCTCAAACTCCCAACTACCCTAACATTTTTTAAAAAGCAATATTCAGCAATGTCTGGCCAGTCATGCACAATAACCTGCACCTATTCGTAGGAACGGGAGAGACGATGACTTGGAGTAGACATATGTGTAACAATGGGCCTTTGAATGCGTACCTGAAGCTCTCTGAGCAGCTTCTCGATGTGACGAGTTGCGCGTGCCATCGCTGGTTCCAACGATGCCGGTCAAAGTCGGTTCACAAGAGCCTCGGAGAGTTCTTACAACACCCCAGATCATAGTTGCAACACTTAATTCGCAGCTTCATGTATCTCACACAGAAAAAAGAACAAGCACGCCGTGCGAGAGTCGGCGCTCAAGCTCAAAACCATGGGTCTAGTGACACTAAATGGAGGAAAACTCAACATAAAAGAAGGCAGAAAAACAGAAAATGGGTGCTCACTTTGTACATTAGGTGAAATAAAGTGTGATTCCTTCAGCGTCAATAAAAATAATCAGCCTCATCGATTTTCTGTTGCTCATCCCTGTGTTGATCCCGAGACGACGCGTAATAGTAAGAGACGGCGACGATTTCGCGGCACGCGTGTGGACGGTGAAGATTTTGCATGCATTCGCGGTCAAACATTCTGGATTCGAGCACATACGACCGTGCCTTTGGAGCTGGCAAGATTATCCCAGGGCACGCTTCTGTGTTGCACTGCAATTGAAATGAGATCTACATGGATTTTCTTGGACAGAGGATGAATCATTTTCGAGAGAAGATGAAGGAATTCTTTCATGTTATGGGAGTTGACTGTTTGAATTATTGTATTGTGATTGATGGACCAATGCTGACATTTCTAAAGCATTGTATCTGGTGGTGAAAATGCATTTTTTTTGTTACTGTTCAGCATAAAATTGTGTTGATTGATAATAATACGTATGCACTGGAAATAATTTTTGAGGATTTTGATGTCTATATTATGCATTTCATTTATCATGATGTGGATCATATGATTTTCATAACCTAAGAAAGAATATTGTTTAAAAAATCAATGAAACAATTATTATTTTATTGAATAGTTTAATTGTCATGCTGTTGACATTTCTTACAGGTGGAAATAATATGCAACATAATTAATTGATAAAATAATTTTATTCTATATAAATATAATTTTATTATTTTTCTTATTTTTACTAATATATTATAATTTAAAATTATATTTTTAAAGATTCTAATCAGAAAAGTAAACTCAACACTTTCATGTCCTTCCAAACATACCTAACTAATGGTTAGGGTTTTTATTTTGAACCTTTTCTTTTGAATAATATCATTAATGCTTTAAATCTAAAATAATGCATGTAAGTAAATGATATAAAAATATAATTAATTTATTATTATTTTCTAATTTTTTGATTAAAATCTTTAAAATATGTTAAAAAAATTATTAATTTTTTTTTGTAATATACAGAGTATTATTGGATATTTATCACAAATATTTCTCATATTGTTAGTTTTTTTATACAATTAACTTACAAAGACAAATTGGAATGGAATAAAGATATAGTAGGAATATTTTAAGATTTAAAAAATAATATTTACCTAAATTCTTATTTTATATTTTTCAAATATTTTTAAGCCATTTTTTTATAGAAATAGATGCAAAAAAATTTGTAATAGGTATAATTTTATTATAAATAAATATAGATGATAGACTTTATTCTATTGCATTTTATTTAAAAAAATTCTTTGCAATCAAGATCAATTATGAGATCCATAACATATAACTTCTTGTTATTGTAGATTCATTTAAAAAATGGTGACATTATCTAGAAGGCACTTCTTTTCTAATCTCATTTTCTACTAATAACAAGAATCTTTAGTATTTCATATTAATACATGTCTTAAATTTTTATTAAGCTTGTTAGAACATATCTTTGTTACAATTTGTATTTAATATTAAATATTATCTTGGAAAACAAGAAGACTTATTAGATACTTTGTTTAGACATTATCATGATGTATATAGCTCCTATGTGTCTAAGAAAGTTATATCTTATTTTACTAAAGAATAAAGATAAATATTAATATAAATTAAATTTTTTTTTGTATGTTTTGGTTGCTTCTTTTATAAGAGATTAGCTTCAAGCTTGTAGTTTGTGGTATTCAATAGCTTGTACTTTCTTCTTGTTGGACAATATTTGTCTTTATTCTTTTGTGAGTCTGTTAGATATAGAACCTGTCTCAAAGACATACCAATAACTATAGCTATATAATTAAATTGTGGAATTGCTTCTTATAATAAGTGTTGAAGACAATGTTTTAGTATCAAAATAAAGGATGGTCAGAGACAACAAGATCAACAAGAAGGTGTCAAAATACTTAAAGAAAGAAACCTTGTAATCCAAATAAAGATTAAAAAAAAAAAAAATCCATCTATCCAAAGAGTTTAATAGGCATAAAAAGATGAGGCTGTAGCAATCATTTATGGTACTACCATAGTAAGTAAGCATTGTGATTTCTATTGGCATCAATCTAATTAAGATTTCAATATTAATTAGAAATTAAATGGGATGCTAAGGAAACTATTTTAGATGTTGTGGAGCCAAATTATGGAAAGTATCCAAGTAAGTGAAGTCAATTAAGATGCATTATAAGTCAATGCTTAAGACGCACCTAAATAACAATATTAAGTTCAATATGAAGAATGGTAGTAAAGGACATGAAGAGAGTGTACATGGCCTCAAGCTCAAAGAATGACCTTACAAAGGAGGTAGCCAACTTCATTGCCTAAGTTTATCATGAACTATGTAGAATAGAATAGTAGTGGTTATGCATTAGTACTAAATTACCACACTTCTCACATTACTTTGAAGTTTGCTACGATTTGGACAAAGGTGGATAAGTAATCGGATATGGAGTTATCAAAGTATTTTTTTTAACTTTTTTAAATTTGAAGATACATGATATTGATACATGCAAGTGACTTTGATAATTTTTTAATGTACCAACTCAATTGAAAATTTATCTTCTTGATTTAAATGGGCTATTTGGATGTAGAAGAAAAATGGTGTCATGTTGTAAATCAAAACATAGTGTGAAAAACATAAAGAATGCATTAAAATAAAAAGATTAAGATTAGAAGAAAGGTTGATAGAAAATTAGTAGTAAGAAGATACAATGGAAATTTATCTTGAAAAGTGAAATTTTTTCAAGTTAGTAAAAAGAAAAAGGTTGAGGAAGTGGAAAAGACATGGGCTAAGAGGTCTTTTTGACCAAGAGGATAAAGAAGACCAGGAGGGAGATGACAAGGGAGGGTCGTGAAGAAGAAGGAAGAGAGTTTTTTTGGAAGGCATAGGATTTTTTTGATAGGCAGTATATATTTTTATGTATAGAAGGAGCTTCGAGAGGATTTTAGTAGCGAGTTTTTGTGGGTTTGTAGTAGACAAGATAAAGAACTCATAGAGATAATTCTCATGTCTTTTGATTAAGTATCAAGGGAGATATGAGTCGTGAAAGTTGCAGGTGTTTAAGACTAGGGCAGTGAGGGTTATAAAATTTCGGGCCTTGGTTCTTGGAAACCACTTAGACTTTAGTGGCGAAATTTGTTGGGTTTTTGTTCCTTATAGAGTTAAATACTTTGTATCAAAATCTCAAGTCAATATGACCTCTGAGCAAAGAGTTATGAGTGAAATTGTAACCAGTTTGAATGAAAAAAGAAATAGAGTGAAGGTAGGGTTGAGGGTTTGTATGGGCAGTGCATGTGTGTGGATTTTTTTGGGTATAAAGGGAGTTAAGAGACGAATTTGAGTGTGAAATTTGATAGACATGATCTATGTAAGTTAAGGAAGAGATGAGTGTAAGTTTGATACTCATTAGTCTTATGAATAAAATGTTATGCTCTTTCAAAGTGACAGGGGTCTATCTCTAAATCAATGAAGTTTGAGAGAGCATATCTTTGTGATCAGAGTAGTATTTTGAGTAAAATTTGTTGGTGTTTGTAGATATATGAGTCTTTTAAGTTGTGTAAAAAATAGATTGCTATTGGAGTTATATTCGAGGAGTTATGAGGAAAATTGTGGTCAGATCTAGAGTTGTTAGAAGGCAAAATTAAAGAAGAAGGATGGAACCTATAACTCAAGTTTGGAGAAGGCCCTTGAAGCAATATTTGGAGGGTGTTTACAACATGAGATAAGCTATAAGCCTACCAAATTTCAGCACTTAGGTCTTCTTTAATGAAGAGCAATGAAGGTGTGAAGCAAAGGGGGTCTAGAATCAAAGGCAGCATAGAGGGATTACTTTGACAACATGGTTCTCTCTAACCACATGAGCTATAATCAAAAGATTTTTGGGGTTTGCTTCTTTACTCCCTTAAGTACCTTGTATCCAAATTTTGCTTCAATTGATATGATATCCTAGGATTTATGAGCAAAATTGAAGGTAGGTTTCTAAAGGCAGAATATGTTAGGATTAATAAAGTATGTTTTTTATGTAAATTCTTCAATTGTATGAACTTTTATGAATCTCATCTTGCACTTGAGAAACTAGAGGCAAAAAAGACCCAGTGTTTCTTAGGGCTAAGACTCTCACCACGATAACGGTGGTAGATAGAAAAATACCACATGAATAAAAAAAGAAAAAAAAAAGGGATTGTGAAGGAATAGGAATTGACAAAGAATACAAAATAAGACCTTGCTGAAGTATGTTGGAAGAAGAGAGTCTATTTTTTTTTAATTGTGTTGTATATTTTTATTATTTTGGTTGTAATTAATAGAAAGTAAAAAAAGAAACTAAGAAGGTATGTAGTATTATATTACATATTGTCTTGTTTGAGAATGCATTGGGTACTTGGCTATAAAAGATAAACTTATATATTGCAAATAACTAAGAACCTAACAAACCTAATAAAATCCTAAATAAACTCTATTTGAATCTTTAACAATCCTAATCAAATCTTAAATAAATAATAAAAAAATCTTAATTGAATTTTAATCAAATCCTAAGTAAATTCTAATCAATGATAATCAAATCTTAAAAGAATAATAAAGAAATCTTAATTGAACTTTAATGAAATCCTAAGTAAATTCTAATCAATGATAATCAAATCTTAATCAAATTTTAATTAATTCTAGTTCAATCTTAATATAATCTTAATCAAATCCTAATCAAATTCTAATAAAATTCTAATTAAATGCTAGTAAAATCCTAATATCTTAAATAAATCCTAAATCAAATTCTAAGCCAAATCTTAATCAAATCCTTAATCAAATCTTAAATCAAATCCTAAATTAAATCCTAATCAAATCCTAATCAAATCCTAAGTCAAATCTTAATGAAATCCTAATGAATTCTTAAGACAAATCCTAATCAAATCCAATAGCAGATTTAAAACATCAATAATTATTGAATTAATCCTTGATCTTCATTCAAAAATTTTACACTTCTTGATATACTAGTTAAAAACAAGCATACAAAATTTGAAGAGACTTGAATTACCAATTGGAAGAAAAAACTCCTAATCCTCTTAAGTATTGGTTGCCTTCCTTCTTTAATATTGAAGTTGATCTTCCAGTATTAATATTTCTTTTTTGCACTATTCATATATTCTAAAAATTTATCAAAATTCTGAAAATAAAATTAACTACCAGCTCAAAAAAAAATCGTTCTAATCTAACTATTAAAATTTTCAAAATCACAAAAACCCTCACTAATTTTTAAAATCCAACTTCATAGATCCTGACTCATTTAAACTCTAATAACCTTTGATCTAACTATTGGATTAAGCTCAAATTTGCTATAAATATTTAACACAATTATATTCACAAATCTATAAATTTTTACTCATAGATCTACTACAAAACTCTCAATATGCTTAAAAATACAAATCCATTTTATTTCTCAATAATCAAAGTTACTTAAATACAACCTTAGTTTTATATAGCTCTCACAAAGTCATTAAAAATTTAAAAATCTTGAAACCAATGCTCAAAGAAATTCTATCAAATTTGCTTTCAAACCTTACTCTTTGATCATCAAAAGAACTCTCTATTTGCCATAGGCACATAGCTTTGTGCCTTAGAGTTTGGTTTTGACCTTGGTTCACAATTGGCCCTCCTTGGATATCAATCTAAGATTTTCTTAGATAATTTTTGCTCAAAACTATCCTTTACTTTGATCTTAAGATATATATAGTATTATTTTTGTTAATATATCTTATTTTGTCTTATTTATGGTCTTACAAAGTAAGTAGAAGCCCCTTATATAAAAAAACAATATTAATACTAAATATTTCTATTACTTTTTTATATTTTTACCCATATTTTTTAAAGTAATTTTATTACTTAGTCTTCAATTAAACTTCTCTATAATATAAGTCTTCTTTTACTCTTTCATCCTATAGCCACATTACAACACAACGTTGGTAATAAGCAAGAAGTAGAATTTAAGAAAAAAAAAATTTGTGTGAATGATTCTTGGTGATTTAAAAAAGACGTACATTTTAAAAAAAAAGAAGTAAAATTAAGCTTTTTATTATAAATTCATGATACATGTGAGTGTTGGAGAAAGTAAAATAATTGAAAGATGTGCTATTGCATTTCTCTTAAATTTGTGATGAGAAAGAAAACTTATTTAATTAGATAAATTAATTCGGATGTAAAAACAAAAAAATTGTAATAACTTCAATGCATTTTATATTGTTTGAATGGTGATAAATACCTAAAAAGGAAAATTAAAATTTTTGACAAAGATAAGACTATAGATATTGAATTGTAAAACTATATATTTGGCTCTTAACTTATGAGGATAAGAAGTAATTTCCAAAACTTAAATTTTCTAATTTTAATAGTATGCTTAGTTCTATCAACATTCTAACCATATTTTCACATTGAAAAAAACTTAAATTTTTTAAATCCTTTATGCTACCAAATATTGCATCTATTATCTTTGAATTGATGCAATTATAAAAATAAACTTCTTTTAGAGATATTAAGTCATCAAATCCTCTTGATACCACCTCTAATTACTCACAACTACTTATATTGAAGTAAGCCAATGTCAATGCATCAAATATATTACTTCTTACTCTCATTTATTTGTAATTTTTAAAACTTAATTTTTCTAATTGTAATAACTTGTTTAGTTCTATTGGCATATCAAGTATATTTTCACAATTCTCAAACCATAATTCTTCTAAATCTTTTATGCTATCAAATCTTACATGTATTTTTTGAAATCTTGTACAATTGTTTAATATGAATATTTTTAAAAATTGTAAGTTTTTAAAGTCTTGCCATATTTCTTGTAAATTTTTATAACTTATCAAATTAATTTTTTTTAGAAAAGATTTTGGATGTATAACATTTTTTATATTTTATGTATTTATGAAATATTTTAAATCTAAAAACTTCAAAATATTTATATATGCAACCATAGTAATTACACTTGATAAGTTTATGCATCCTTCTAAACAAAGATCTTCTAATACCATTTTCTTTCCTCTATGAATATCCAAATTTTTTAGTTTTGAATAATTTTTTAAATTTAAAAATTTTAAATGCACCATATTATATGCATCAATAAAAAATGACTTTAAAAAGATACATCCAATTAACTCCAATATAACAAATTTTATTATATTTATGTGATGAATGGTATTTGAAAATTCTTTTATATTATCTTGTGCAATTATTATATCTCTTTCTTCAATAAATTAAATCTTTAATCACTTCAATTGATTACATTGTGGTATGTAAGGAATTAATATATTTATGTTTATACACTTCATACAATTCAATAAGAAAAGATGATATAATTTGATCTTCACATTCTTGTTGTATTTCAAATAATTTTTATAGTTAATAAAACAAATGCTCCTTGCATCTATAATATTTTATAATGTAATAAATATTTACATATTATTACTTATAAAAATATTATTATAAAATTAATTGATCTATATTTTAAAAAAAATATAAAATCTATAAATTACCTTAAATTATAATGCACTTTTCAT
Source organism: Physcomitrellopsis africana (assembly GCA_036785485.1). NCBI lineage: Eukaryota > Viridiplantae > Streptophyta > Bryopsida > Funariales > Funariaceae > Physcomitrellopsis > Physcomitrellopsis africana. The sequence continues at coordinate 300,278 of JAWRVF010000387.1, read as the reverse complement.
AATTTTACATGACTGAATAGGTTTTATATCATATATGTTGTACAGAATTAGCTAATAATTTATTACTTTCATTTCATCTTCTACTTCTATTATGATTTTTAAAAAAAATTCTCTAATCCATATTATGTAGTAAGTCATAAATACTTAAAATTCTAAATTTATTTATTTTAATGAATGATTTATCTTTGAAGCTTGTAACAATATCTTTAAGATTTTCTATTCCATATTTATAAAAATAAATAATCATATGTTTTTTAATATTTTTTAATCATATATCTTTACAAAAAAATATGATATATCTAAAAATAATAATCTTTTCATCATTACTAAGGTCATCAAAGTTAGATTTTAATCTTTTCCAAATATCATTTGAATTGTGATATATTAATACTCTTCTTAGTCTATGCAAAACTTGCTTCCAAATACAAAGTCTTGTTTGCTCCTTTGAAGAAGAATCGACAATTTTTAAACTCAAGGGATGTCCTATATAAGCTTTAACCACCTCTATGGATACTTTGATCAAATATGATATACTGCAACATCCATCTCGGAAGATAATCATAACAAATACTTCCATGGATTCACTTTCATTAAGTAAAATAAATTCAATCTTGCCTTTTACAATTATAAGATTTTTTATAAGATTTTTTATAATATTTTATTTATAACTAATAGCTATTAATTTATTTCTTTCTATATTGAATACAAAATTATCAACTAATTACATTAGAAGAAAAGCTATCCTATATAACTGGTAAAATTATGATTGCTTGTCCTATACAACTACAATGCGACTAGGCAACCATAGAATAGTCAAAATCTGCACTACAAGTCCTTTACAATTACAAATTAATTACAAAGAATTGCCTTAAATGAACTATGTTTGATAAGTTCTAATCTTTAAATATTATTTATAGATTTATTATTTATGAGATGATGAATAATACCTTTATTCAGATGAATAGCTAAAGTGGAGCTTATTGAATTACATTGCAGTTGTAGATTTTGAGAAAACTATATAATGTGACTAGAAGACGACTTGCCTTACAGTTACGTTTCCATAGTGGTTAGCTGATACAAAAATTATTTTTTTATTATTTTTAATTATATATTTTTTTATAGACATATAGATAAATTATCTTTTATGGTAAAGAAATAGCTACAAAAGAAGAGATTCAAGGAAGATGCAATGAGCAATGATGAGATGACTTGCTCTAAAGAACACTCCATAGAATCAGAAAAATCTAAAGGTAAGTCTACATTTGCCGCTTATTTAGTTTAATTTTTTTATTTTTATTTTTATTTTTGTCTTTTCTATTATTTATTTAAAATTTTCAATTTGCAGTCATTGCATGGCTTTCAAATACATGACTATTTAATTCTATGGCCATTTTTTTAAAATCAAATTTTCTATTCCCATCCTAATTTGGTGTTGTTAGTATGGCTTTAAAATTTGTATATTTTATAGTCTATCTTTTGCCTTATCATATCAAGGGAGAAGAAACTTATATTGTTGCTCTGGAATCATCAGCGATAAGGCCAAAAAAGAGGAAGAAGATTGCACCTCTACTTGCACAAAAAGTAGTAGTCCCTCATCTACTACCATAACAATATCAGAACATAGCAATCTCTCTTCAACCACAATAGTAGTATCAAAACCAATGGCGATGAAATCCACCACAATATCAAAATCAACCACTATGGAATCCACAATAATACAATTACAATAGTTATTAGGCATAGGAATAGATGATGGAACTACTATAGCAGTAGATGATGCAACCATCTTAATAGCAATTAGTAGAATAATCATAACAATAGAGGGATTATATACTACCACTATGATAAATATATAACGCTGTTGTATTACGTGTTATCTTGTTCGGGAATGCACCGAGCACTTGGCTGTAGAAGTTAAAGTACTGTTTGCAAATACTCAAGAAATCCTAATAGATTTCATCCATGTATAAGGAATATAATTCAAGCTTCAATTCAAAAGTGTTTAAAAATACTCTTCTTAGTAAAATCAACCTTACATATATCCCAATTACCTCGTTTTCTTTATAATTAAGGAATTTTTATTTTTATTTATAAGTCCTAATCCTAATCAATGAGCTTTGATAAGCTATAACTTTTAATTGAACAATCCACTTAGTGTGAAATTTTTCACACACATGTTGGTATAAGCCTTTTACATGCTCAAAAAAATTTAGCCCAACCCAACTCACAGATTGCAAGAAAACGCCCAAAAAAGCGCACTAATGACACTCGACTGCCAACTTGAAGATTGATGCAAAAACTCCAGTGGTGATTTCTCCTTCTTTCATCATTAACTTCAGCTCAAACTTGGTGTGTAGCTCAACCTACAAGTCTTCTATCAGCATACCAAAAATTACATTGATCCAATTAGTGGATCTTTAGTTATCATAGAAACCCTATCCAACCCTAAACTGCCAACTTTTGACAACCCTTTGTATCAAAACTCAAATATCTCCTGATTGCATCACTAGATTAATACAAATTTTTGTATACACTTAGCACACTCAACAATCTAGACAATATCAGATTTTGAACTATAGATGCTTCACAGATTTTACGAATCACTCAACAATGCAAGCCATCATTGTCTTATATAAAAACCCAAATCACCAATACAAACCCTGATTTTGAATAGTGATTTTTAAGTCCTCCAAAACCTTATGGTTGCAAGCTAAATGCCCCTAAAACCTTTTTCAAGCTAACTATCCAACTTTAATTGTCGATCTTCAAATGTCCCCGTTTCTTGCCTTTGGCGGTCGTTTTTGTCCCTGGAGGTCCGATTTTGACCCTGTCTCATATCCGGTCTTTCCTTGGGTATCAATTCAACTAATTTTAAGGATTTTTAAGTTAAATCCTATCCTCAACTTAATCTTAGTATCAACCATAATAACTATTTTTCTTTTCTATCCTATTCTAATTAATTTATGACTTTTCAAAATCAGTAATAGAGTTTGTATAGCCTAGAAGAAAACTTTAACAACTAACTTTTATCGGTTAGCTATTAAAACAAGAAAATAATCTAAGAGGCTTCCATAATCTTTTTTTTAAGTATCTTAAGTTCCTATTGAATTAAGATAATCAAGTATTAAATATAAATTACTCTTATCTATACCTTTCGCTATATAAACGTGCTGCAACACGATATCCACCCCCTCTGATTCTGCGCATCCTCTGGTATGCGCCAAATGAAGCATTTGTCATAGTTTGCATCATACCATCTCTTCATTTTCTGCACCAAGTTCTTCTTCATCATTCATTTCAATATAATTGTCTTCTTCAAAGTCATTGATATCTTCAATATGATCTTCCACGTTTATTTCTCCATCTCGTCTTTTGAAAACTTTTACTCGCTTCTTGGCAATAGGTATCTTCAACCTTGTACCATCCAATTCCTTCAATAAATATGTAGCATTGTCTTGGACTGTTACCACTACATAGGGTCCAAACCAATGTTTTGAAAATTTTCATAAGGTATTATGCTGGTTATCCAAACTGTTGTCATAAACAACTACGCAATCACCTTCTTCAATTGCTTTAGGCCTCAATCGATGTCGTTTATCAAACCAAGCCTTGTTCTTTAGCCTTGCCTTCTGTAACCATTTTAATGCTAGTTCCACATCTTTTGATCTTTGTTCAAGCTGTCGAATTCTAATAGCCAATAACTCTTCTCTTGTTAGTCCATCTTTCCAAGGTAGTACACTCCAAGTTGGCACTTGTTCTTCAATTGGCATAATAGGTTTTTGACCTGTCATGAGTTCCACTGGCATATATCCTGTCACCAAACTATGTGTTGTTCGATCAGCCCATAATGCATAAGGTAGAAGTCGAGGCCATTCTCTCACTCTTCCATTGCAAGCTTTAACCAAGGCTTTTACAATTGGTGGATGTCCACGTTCACTCTTTGCATTCCCTTCTGGATTATAAGCCGTGGTTAATGATAATTTAATTCCACATCTCTTGAAGAATTCACGAGCTTCATGTGCATTTAATTCTCCACGATCTGCAGTGATCTTTCCCACACATCCGTAGCGGAAAATAACATCCTCAAGTAAAAACCTGCAAATTCCTTCTGTAGACTTTGTCCTTAAAGCCCTGCCTTCTACTTGGTTTGATAAATCCTCATGAGCCAAAATTAAATACCTCATTTGTCATAGTCCCATTGGCATAATAACCAAATCCACAATCCATTTAAAATGAATAGCCAAAGGATATGTTGGATGCAAACCATCTCGATGTCATATATTCGAATATATTTGACAAGCCACACAAGATTCTACAAATAAAATTACATCTCGATACATATTCTTCCACCAATATTGCTCCTTTAACGTAGCAAAAGTAGCCCAAATTCCTCTATGCCCTGCCCATAAACTATCATGAAATTCCTTGAGTAATTCTTGTTGATCTTCTTTGATACCTACTACTCGTTGTGGCATACCAATGTTTGATTTTGGCCTCTTCCATTGAAATCCCCCTTGTAATATAAACTTGTATGCTTTTCTCCTGATCTGTTTAAATTTTTCAACTGACCAATTAGCATGCTTGGTTAACGTGCTCAAATAATATCCAATATCCAATAAATCTCCTTCATAATTTTCTTCATGAAATGGCTTATTTTCCTTGTTCAATTGTGAAACTGAATAAAATTTAGTACCCACATCATCAATATCCTCTATCATTTCATCTTCTCTATTATATCTTGCTCGAGATAACATATCTGCTATGGAATTGTCTTTTCCCGCAACATGCTTAAACTTTGGATTTAATGACTTGATATAAGCAATCCATCTTAACATTGCAATGTCTGGAGTTGTGCAATTAGTAATCATTCGAAGCAAAGGCAAACAATCTGTTTTTACCACTATTGTTGCCCCAATTAAATAATCCCTTTCAACTTTCATAGCTGAAACAACTCCCCATAATTCTCTTTTCACTTGAAAATATACACGTTGGCGTGCACTTAAAATCTTAGCTCCAAATTGAATTGCAAATCTATGTCTATTTGAATCATCTTGATCCATTGCCCATCCAATGGCAATTGGACTAGTATCCACTATAAGAATCACTAGTCTATTGCACTTATAATCAATTTTTCTCAATATTGGAAGTGATATTAATAATTCCTTCAATATTTGCATTGTTTTGATATGCTTTTCTTCCCATTTAAAATAATAACCTTTGCGTAACAATTCATACAATGGATCCGCTATATGAGCATAGTGAGGAATTCAAATACGATAAAACACACATGCACCCAAAAACCTACACACCTCTGTTAAAGAACTGTAATCTTCTTTTATTCTTCTAATTGCATCAATCTTGGCTGGATCTGGTTTTCTTCCATAAAATCCACATAAATGTCTAACAATTATAACTTCTTGTATTCCAAATATAGATTTTATATCTGATAATGTAAGATGAACTTCTTCAAGCCGAGTCAATATCTTTTCACAATCTTGTATATGATTGACAACATACTTGCGACACCCCCTTTTATCTAAAGTTTCATCCTTGTCTTCTTCTTTGTACCCTTTAATAGGAATATCATTTAAAAAAAGTATAGTCTTCTCAGGAATAAAATCCCTCAATACCTTATTCATCCCGCTCATCATATGTGTAACTGAATTAGTAGCACCTTGAGGAAGAGTACACATTTTAACCAATCCAAGTGGAGTTCTCATTGTTGTCATGTCTCTACTTTCTTTTGCTAGTTGAAATTGGTCATAGCCTGAATACAGGTCACCCATTGAATAAATTGCCCTTCCTGCAAATGCTTCAGCAAATTCATCTACTATTGGTCCAATTCCTGCATTTCTGATAGTCACTGCATTTACTGGCTGCATATCTTGAATAAATCGTAATGATCCATTTTTCTTAGGCACTGTAAACCATCGGCTAGAATATGGTGCAAAAGAAGGCTCCAAAATCTTCATCTTCATCTTTTCTTTTAATAATTCTATCAAACTCGATAGATGTGCCCTTGGCACTGGAATTGGCCTCAAATTCCAAGGTACATGTTGTATAGTGAAAATAACCATAGGAGTTACAATATTTGGATCCACACACCCAATTTCATGAGATTCAAAGGCAAATGATTTATCTCGTTTTACTAGCATTTCTTTGAAGAACACAATTTCCTCTGGCAACAAAGAACCATCAGAATCAATCTTTAATTCTTCAAAAGTTTCTTCAGTAAACTTATGCCCAATATTTCTTGGATCCCTCAAGCTCTTTTCTCTTGATGCTCTTTCTACCTGTTCTTTACAATCTTTTGGCAAGGCCCAGCAATGGATTTTACTTTCTTATCTATTGTCTTATATTTTGTTTCAACCATAACCTCTGGTGTTTGAAAAGATTCAATCATATCATAAACTTCTTTTGAATGAATCTATATAATTTTATCATCATCACCTAATCCAATAGATGTAATCAGTTCTAAAGGATCTTTCTATCCATTTTCTTCATAAATACCAATAATCTTTTCATCATCTTCTAATATTTTTAATCCATATAATTCTCTTTCAACAACACATAATCTTTTTCTTTCATTTCTTTTTAGATCCTCAATCCTCTTATACATAACACTCCCATTTTCAAAAATGCCAATAAATCCTGCATCAAAGGTACATATATCTTGCGAGAGTACCTCCCCTTTTGTACCTCCATAATCCCGCTTTATAGTGGTATTCCTCAAAAATCCGTAAATTCTTCAACGACTCTTGGCAATGGTTTCTCTCTCAATTTGTCTCGATTACGTTCATGGTTTGGAGGAACAGTCAAAAATTGTATTGCCTTTTTTCCATCTTCACTACAAATCCGTGCATAAGCTGATCCATCATCAAGGGCTTTTGTTTCCATTCGAGTTGCAATAATGTACGGTTGTCCCAATATAAGAGGATAAGTTGTTGCATCTTGAACAAAGAAATTTTGTTCCATTGCAACATCACCAATCCGAACCTTCACATCTGGATAAGCACCATACAACTCACCTTGTGTATTATTAGCCACCCATATTATCCATCCATGCTCCATATCAATTTGCCACTTCTGTTTCATATAAAGATCCTTAGACATAAGGTTTATTTCTGAACCATGGTCAATCAAGGCAACAACTCGCTCATCCATATCTCCAATCTTTACTAATGCCTCTGTAGTTGCTCTAGCCCAATGCTTTCGAGTATAATGACTCAAAATTGCTTTCTCCTTATCACTTGGATCATCAAAACGTACTTTTTGATTATAATTCCTTCCTCCATTTGTTGATTGTTTATAACAATTGCCAATTTCATCTTCTTCATCCTCACATATATGTGCATCAATAGCATGATTATTAAACAATGCTCCATTGTACTTGACAATGGTTTAAAACTTGAGTATTAATAAAAATATTCTAATTTTTTGTAATCAATATATATATTGTGATCTTGTATTGAATTTCTTCTAGCAAGTGGTGCCATTCTTCAAAAGCATCAACAATTGCCGATAGTTTCTTGTCATAGATCTTGTAATTGATCTTTGAAGCTAAATTTTTTTGAGAGCAGTATTATATTATATGTAATCTTGTTTGAAAATGCACCAAGCACTTGGCTATAGAAGGTATATTTATATATTACAACTAATCAAAAATCTAATAATTCTAATATAATCCTAAATAAATTCTAGTTAAATTTTAATCAAATCTTAAATAAATCTTAACCAAATTTTAATCAAATTTTAAACAAATTTTAATAAAATTCTAATGAAATTCTAATATAACTATAAATCAAATTCTAGTCAAATCCTAAGTCAAACCTTAATCAAATCTTAAATCAAATCCTATGTCAAATTCTAGTCAAATCCTAAGTCAAATCTTAGTCAAATCTTAAATCAAATTCTAGGTCAAATCCTAAATCAAATCCTAAGTCTAACCTTAGTCAAATCCTAAATCAAAATCCAAGTCAAATCTTAGTTAATTTCTAATAATATCCTAATGAAATTTTAATATCCTAATGAAATTCTTACAAAATCCTAATATCTTAATAAATCTTAATAGAGCCCTAATCAAATTCAATAATAGATTTAAAATTTTAACAATTATCAAATTAATCATTGATCTTCATTCAAAATTTGTACACTTCTAAATTTTTTAGTTAAAAATAAGTATATTAACAAAAATACTACTATAAGCATCTTAAGATTGGCCAAAGGAAATTAGAGTCAAGGTTGAAAAATTCTTCACTTTCAACAATGCATCTCTTAGAATTCTAGCTCACCTTTCTTAGTGCTATTCATATACTCATCTAGATAATTCAAGTCGTTTTCAATTTCTTTTTGAAATTTCTTTCTAGTTTAAGTCTCTCATTCTATATTCTTATATCTTTGATAGTTTGTCAAGATTGTCTTCATCATAAATATCAAAGTTAGATCTTTTTATTAAAGAATAGATTATTCTTCTTCTTGAAGATATATTAGTGCTTAAAAGGTTGCAGATTACCCTCATCTAAATTGATATTATTTTTTTATAAATTCATTTTTTTCTCTTAGAATGGCTAGAGATTAAGACATTAGTATGACTAAATCTATTGAATCTAAGTTAGATGCCATTATAAGCGCTCTTATTATATTATTTTCCAGGACTACGGAGATTGAAGGAATTGTTGGAAAACTTCATAATGACATAATATTAGAAATACCACAACCTAAACTGCATCCATTTCTAATTTTTATGCTTGAAGATGCAATACTACGTATGCTACGCCAAAGAAATCTACTTATTCAACAATATAAGGAGCCTTAAGTTAGTCTTCCAAAAAAATATGATGATTTATGTTTAAAATTTTGAGGATTTATCAATCAAATTTCATTGATAACAATTCTATAATTTGATATTTATTCAACAGAAGAATCAAGGGTTGAATTGGTTGGCACCTTATTTATGGAATAAATATTATTATAATTTACTTCCTTCTTTGAGAAGAAATCACTAATTTTAAATAATTTTGAAGCTTTTATGGAAGCACTTACAGAAGTATTTGAAAAATATAATAAGGCTTGTTGAACAGCATCCAAGATTTGAATATTGTAATAAAAGGCATGCTATGCATCAGTCTATGGATCCAATTTCAAGCAACTAGCGTGTAACATCAATTGGAATAAAAAAGCCTTAATGAACCAATCCTATTGAAGATTAAAAGACGATATAAAAGATTTGTTATTATCACTTTTGGATCCATAATTGCTCAATAAAGCCATTAACTAAGCCATGAAATATGATGATTGACCATTTCAATGTCATTAAGATTAATATTTATAGGCTTCAACAAGACAAGGCACACTCCGACATACTCTTGCTATATGAGCAAGCAATCTGAATTTATATTGAAAAATAAAAGATATGCATCTTGATGTAGTACATTTTAAATCTCTTAGTCTACAAAAGAAGAAGCATTGAATGGAAGAAGGTCTATGTTTGTATTGTAGCAAAGAAGGCTATAAGGCTCACAATTATCCAATAAAATTAAATAAATACATCACCAAAATTAAAAGTGCAATCATTTAAGAAAATAAAGATGTTTAGTCATAATAGAGACCATATGGCTGAACAATTCAATATTGCAAAACTATTCAAGTTCCTCTTTTTTCACTCAACTTGGTCATTATTTTATACTTCTTTTGTATTTTGGCCCTGAAAAGTTTCAAGTAATTGCCTTGTTGGATTCAAGGGCATCTATTTGCTTCTTATATGAAGCATTTGTTAAGCTTCATAAAATTCCTATAATATAGAAATCCAAACCTGTTCATGTAGAGGTAATAGATGGATGACCCTTATCTTCTAGTAGTATCATTTATAAAACAACACCTATAGAAGTATTATTTAAAGGCCATAGCAACCAAATTATATTTAATGTTATTAGGATTCTTTTAAATCTTGTTATTCTTAGACTTTCTTAATTAAAAAAGCATAATTCATCTATAGATTAGAGGTCACAAAAAATAATATTTTTGATAGAAATCCCTAATAAGAAAACTTCATAAAAAATCACAAGTTGATAAGCTTTTATTTGTTGAAGTAAAAGCCTTTATAAGATTGGCCAAAGAAAGTACACCATTTTTTATTTATACGACTCCAACTAAAGAAGATATGATGTCATCGATAATTATTTTAAAGTAGTATAGCAAATTTTAAGATATTTTTTAAAAGAAGAATGCCAATATATTATAAAAGCATTGACCATATACTTGTGCCATAGATCTTCAAGAAAAAACACAATTTATAATCTTTTGGCCTAAGTTATAACCTTTTTCAAAACAAGCTTTCGATATTGAAGGATTATATTAATGAAAATCTTGTAAAGAACTTCATTAAGCATTCAAAATCTCTAGCAAGTGCACATATATTCTTTGTAAAGAAAAAAGATGGTTCCTTATGTATATGCATTAATTATTAGAGATTAAATAAGATAACGTTGAAAAATTATTATCTATTATTATTAATTTTAAGACTTTTGAAATAACTCAACTATGCCAAGATCTATACTAAGATAGATTTTTATGGAGTACATAACTTGGTACTGATTAAAGAGGGAGACAAATGAAAGATTATATTTTGGACAAGGTATGGACATTTTGAATATAATGTCATATCCTTTGGATTAACAAATGCACCTGTTATTTTTCAACATTTAATGAATGACATCTTTTGAGAGCATTTAGATAAGTTTGTGATGATCTATCTTGACGATATCTTGATTTACTCAAAAAATTTGGAGGAATATGAGAAGTATGTAAAGTTGGTATTATAAAAGCTATAAGATGCAAGTCTATATGCCAAGCTAAAGAAATATATATTTTATCAATTAAAGATGGAATTTGTGAGGTATATCATATTTACTAAGGATTTGATGATGGATTTCAAGAAGGTAGAGGTAGTTATATAATGGACTATTCCAAAGATTGTAAGAGACATATAATACTTTTTTAGATTTGCCAACTTCTATTGGATCTTCATCAAAAATTAATCTCAAATTATCGCACCTTTTACTTGATTGACATACAAAGATAAGTTTAAATAGGGACCTCAAGTAAAGAAGACATTCCAAGATTTCAAGATAGCATTCATTACAACTCTAATCTTGATACATTCAAATTTTATAAAAGTATTCTATATAGAGACCGATGCTTCAGATTTTGCACTAAGGGCTATACTTTTATAAATGAGTATAGAGAATAAATTATATTTTATTGTATTTTATTTTTCAAAGTATTTTATTTCTAAAATTAATTATGAAATCTACAATAAAGAATTTTTTATTATTATGGATTTTTTTATAAAAATGGCATTATTTTTTCAAAAGAATAATATATCTTGTAATTATATACACAGATCATAAGAACTTAGAATATTTTATATCACCTTGGATTCTTAATTGTTGTCAAACTTGATGGAATATGTTATTTAATTTTATTATCATTTATTGATCTGAAAAGCAAAAAAGGTTATTTGATGCTTTATCAAAAAAATCATATTTTGTACTAAGGACATGAGAGATAGTGTTTGATTAACAATATACAATTTTTTTGAAGGTGGAGGAATTTTACCTTTGCACTACTATTACATCGACACCTATTAATTCTAATTTTATCCATGAGGTGCATACTACAATTATTAATGATGCTTTGACCTTTGATATCAAGCATCACTTCAATGAAAATATTGACAAATTCAAGCTTGAGAAAGATCTTCTATATTTTAAAGAATGTTTGTATATCCTAGAAAGACCAATACGACTGCATATTTTTTAATCTTGCCATGATTTTTTAAACTGCAAGTCAATTTAGATTAAATAAGACTTTGAAACTTATTTTTTGAGATTTTTTATGGCCTCAAATGTAGAAGGCTATGAAAAACTTTGTATTCTCTTGTAACATCTATTCAAAATCCAAGAATCCTCAACATTATTTTTATAGATTCTTATTGCCCTTGCTTGTTTCAAGATGGTCATGGTCTTTTATCTCAATGGATTTCATCATAGATCTACTGCCATCCAATTTATTTGACAACATCCTTGTGGTGGTTGATGAACTTACAAAGATGGTTCATTTTATTCCTTATTAGAAGATTGCTTCTAGTGAAGAAATGGCAAGGCACTTTTTTGATAATATATATATCAATATGATGGCCTGTTAAATGATATTGTATCTAATCAAAGACCTCAATTTATATCTAAGTTTTAAAGATGCCTTTTTGAAATATTGAAGGTGGATATTAAATTTTCTTTGGCTTTTCATCCTCAAATTGATAGCCAAGCAAAATAAGTTAACCAAGTTTTGAAGCAATATTTATAATGTAACATCAACTATCAACAAGATGATTAGATCTCATATCTACTCTTAATGGAGTTTGTATATAATAATATTATTCATGCTTCAATTCAATAAATATTATTTTATTTCAACTATGAATATCATCCGAAGCTTGATCTGTAGAATATATCAAAGAATAATAATCTAATAGTTGAAAGATTTGCAAAGCATCTATCATAATATCAAACAACCTTGAAGCTTCAATTGCAAGTAGCTCAAGATATTTATAAGGCATCTGTAAATGAATTCAGGAATCAACTATTTGCTTTTTATATTAGAAATAAAGTATGGCTTCTTCAATAGAATATCAAAACAAAGTGGCCATTAGATAAGTTGGACTATCGTACGTTAAGACCATTTTCCATCTAGAAGCAAATTAATCCAATGGCATATTACTTGGAACTACCATCTTCTATGAAAGTACATCTAATTTTCCATATCTCTCTTTTGGAATTAAAAGAGTACAACAATTGCCACCTAATATCAAAATAAAAAATCATAAATAATATAAGGTCAAAAAGATATTTGATTCATGACAAAGGTGGAACAAATTGGAATATCTTGTTCATTAGTGTGGTTATAATATCAATGAATGTATATGGAAGTCGACCAAAAATCTCACCAATGTGCTTCAAAAGATATAGAAATTTCATCAACTCTATCTCCACAAATCCAAACGTGTTTGATGATAACTTCTTGATAAAGATTAGATTTAAGAAATATCTATATGAGGAAGAGAGTCAAATCAAAACTTTTATCAATATATCGTCATATGTTTGAAGATAGAATAATATTATAGAAGCAAATTAGCCACCATATCAAATCTTCAAGTGTTGAGAGATTTAATAGAACAATATTTAGAAGATTCACTTGCTATGCAAGCTTTGAGCAAACTAGTATAGTTTTTACAACCTTCAATTAAATAAAATAAAGATGATATATTTTAGCACCAAATACAACCATGATTAGAGCCATTAGAAGCAACATCCAACCATATAAGTCTCAATTTTAATATTCAAGCTTTAATGATATTACTTGAGCTTAGAAAGATGAATCTTTTTAAACCCAAGATCTTATTTGAAAGATGTTTTGAAGGCCTTAATTAAAATCAGATCTTTGAATAAAATATTTCAATAGTGGAGGTACTAGCTTAAGGCCATAGGCAATTTCTTTGAGGACCGAAGAACCTATTATCTAAGAATAGAAATTAGAATATATAATTTCATTAGTACAATATATTTTTTATTTTTTACATATGTAAAAAGATTCTCAAAGATATGAACTTTTTTTAAAATTCAACATTAGAAAAAAAAGTGATATTAGGGATATATACTTTGAAAGTTCACAAAATCTTTTAAAACATTCTAAAATTAATAGAAGTTGCTTAAGAAGTATATTAATTGGTGGAAGTAGCTTTAAAAGCTTTGTAGTTAGTAGAAAGAACTCAAGAAGCTTCTAAGTTGGTAATAGCTGCTCAAAAAGCTTCTTAGACAGGGATATATATTAGAGTCGAGGTTGAAGAATTCTTCAATCTCAACTATACATCTCTTGAAATTCTAGCTCACCTTTTTTGATATTATTTGTATATTCATTTAGATAATTTATGGTCTTGATGGGTTCTTTTTAAAACATTTTTTTTATTTTAAGTCTCTTATTCTATATTCTTATGTTCTTGACAATAATATTATCACAAATACCAAGGAGATGAGAGAGCTCAAATCTCTCATCTATAAGCATGTGGTAAATATGAAAGACAGAGATTTGCAAACCTCGTCAAAATCCAAGTTTGTAATTGACAACTAAGGTGGTGGAAGCCGTCAAATACCACACTTCATGTTGTTATTATCAAATATATTAGCAGCAACAATAGCAAAAGCTTCAAAGAAACAAGTGGATATATTAATGAAGTCAAATAAAGGAGTATCAATCTAAGAGGCCATCAATGACAAGGTGTACATCACAAAAGAGGACGATCTCAACAATAGGCACAAATTTGCTACGATTGAGGTATTGACAAAAATTGCTTCATCTAATGTTTATATAGAGGCAGAGAAAGAAGGAAAGCAAGACAAAAAGTGTCCTACAAGCAAAAGGCTAGACATGTGTAAAAATAAAAAGCCTGAGCAACAAAAGAAGTAAGGCACATTAAGCACACCTTCTCTTTTTAAAACCATAAAAGATGTATATGAGAAAGAGCCACATATTTCCTTGGCATTAACAAAGGTGAGTACTATATTCTAATTCCTACAATTAATCTACTCTAAATTCAAAATAGATCATATTTGGCATTACTACAAGTAGTTGGAATTTTTATTATAAAGAAGTCCTTTTCTAATTGTATCCTTATTACTATACTCAAATTGTAGACACATTGCAATGACAATGCAGTCATGCAAGTAGTTGCAATACAATTATGATCTATTGCAACTATAATATCAATATAGTCATAGTGCTAATACATTTTAGTCACCATTGTCATATTATGATTCAACTATCATATGAAAATATTATATTTATATATTTAATATACAATTTACTACACAATTAAATAAGAGCTATATCAATGGATTTTTATTAATTACAAAATATAATTAGGTTGCTAATTTAAAAAGAATCTATCTAAAAAGATTATTATTGAAATTTTTACAGCTTTATTTTCTTTTGATAGTGACTTTTGAGGTTAATTTTATATTAATAGTAACTTTTATATATCTTAATTCACCTTTGTTAGATATTGGTGATCCTTGAGACTTTGTTTACTTCTTTTATTTGAAATTTAGAACACATATTATATAAATCTTATTAAAAAAAAGATTAGAAAGAACTTTTAATTTAAAAAAGAGTAGTTAGGCCATCCATGTGGATGAATAAAGATGGATGATAGAAGTCTCTATTCCTAGTGGTCACAAATCATATCCAATGGGCTTCAAGGAGACTGCCTGAGAGCTTATCAGAGATTAGCATTTATTTTTTGAAAGGATTCAAATATTAAAGACTATGGTTAGAAAGTTTGGATTTTTAGATATGGCTTTAATACAAATTTTGTGTGATTTGGACTTTTTATGAAGGAGATATAGGTGCTCAAAGTTAAGGTATCAAAATTATATCTACTGTCATACTTTTAGATATAACTCACGCGTACAGAAAGCAATAGAAGATTGGTGATTAGGATTGGAAAGAACACTTTCTTAATTACATCTTTTATATATAGCTTAATGAAGTCTAAGCTAGAATGAAGGAAATATTAGGAATTGAAGTTAATGCTTATAAGCTAAGGGCAGTAAGTGATCCTACTTAATTAGTGGTTATATTTTGAACTATATCTTAGGCAATTTGATAAATTTTTAGCTCAAAATTTTCAAGAATGTATATGTTTATATTATAAGATTATGTACAAATATTTTGTAATATTAAGATTTTGGATTTGTGAGATATGAAGAAAATAGTGCTTGAGTGTCTTTGAACTAGGGTTTTAAGTACCTACTAGGATTTTTAAGATATTAGACAATTAAAAGTGAATTTATAGTTGATTCTTTTTATAGTGAAGACTAAGAGTGTTATCTATACTTAAAAAGAAGTTTTATAGAAATAAAATAGCTAAATTAAGAATTATTGAATTCTAAGATTTGAGAAGAAATAAATTATTGCAAGCAAATAAGCTATTGAAGGATATTAATGCAATTTGAGCCTTTTATACAATCTAAAGGGATTCTTTAGAAGCCAAGATTTCATATACAAATCTATTTGAATACCAAAGAAATTTTATATTAATATAACTTTTTTTATAATATCTTTGTATTATTTGTCTTTTTTATTAAGAACAAATCACTTATTGGAGTCTTGCCAATAAGTTAAAGGTAAATTTTTGACAATCAGATATCTAGTATATTCCTAGATAAAAGCTTACACCACACAACATGGAGAAGTTGTATAAGAATCAAACTATAATTAAATAAAAATCATCTTTATTTCATAGTATACGTAGTACATAGTTATAGTTTAATCATATGATAGTCATAAGTCAATCACAATGTAATTAGTATAAAGCCACACTATAGTTTTGATGTTATATAATTCTTTTTAACATAGTCCAAGGAATTTGAAAATATACTAGGACTAATTTATGATGTGCTTCATATAGCCTATTTAGCCACAAGATAAGAAGACCACGATTGTAAGTGACTTGATTATAAAACAAAAGATTCTTAAGTCACTAATAAACGTAATTGCAACAATAAGATCCACTAAAGACAGGCCTTCCTAGTTTAGATGTCAAAATTCTAAGATGATAGTGACCAAGAATATACTGAGGGAACCAATGAAGTTGTTGATTTTCAATATGCATTGGACATTATTGGATTGTAGTTTCTTATTTTAAAAGAATCCTAATACCATAATTAAACCAAATTTTATGAATAATAATCACAAAATCATATGCCATCCTTGGATGCCTTACTTCCTTAGCACATATTTTAAAAACTTTTTGATAGCATTTTAGAGTAGTAAAAGTTTCAGTTATATGACTAAGATATTTCAAGTAATACTAGAGAGGGTGAAGTTTGGCCATCCGTTGATTCTCAAATTTACATGGTCATTTAAGAAATATGAAGTAATAGAGTAAATTGATAATATCATGTAGTGTGATTTTTGATTTAGAAATACATTGGATACCTAGCTATAGAGAATTTACTTATAATTTATTGGCAAGATTCCAATAAGTGATTTGTCTTTAATAAAAAGGACAAATAATACAAAAATATTATTTTAAAAATATATTATATTAATAAAACTTTCTTATATTTAAATAGGTTTATACATAAAGTTTTTTTTTGGCATATAAAAAATTCTTAATATCCTTTTTTCTATAAAATTATAACTAATTAATTATTAGTAAGTTAGATTCTCAATAATTTCTAAAAAAATTTATAATCTCCTTTCAAAACCTCATCTTTATACCAAAATTTTATTATAGCTCTATATATCTATTTTTTTTCACTTCTATAAAGTCTTGGCTTTTAA
Organism: Physcomitrellopsis africana; assembly: GCA_036785485.1. Lineage (NCBI taxonomy): Eukaryota > Viridiplantae > Streptophyta > Bryopsida > Funariales > Funariaceae > Physcomitrellopsis > Physcomitrellopsis africana. Next base: position 282,878 of record JAWRVF010000387.1, on the reverse strand, counting down.
AAAAATTCTTTAGTTTTTACAAAATATTCAAATTATAACAATATCCTTCAATATTTCATGTAGTAGCAAAAGATTGATTTTTTTCCAAATTTTAGAATCCAATAACTCTTGATGTAGTTATTTAGATTTTATTAAATTCTTCTAAAGTGTAAGTTATATCCTTAAACTTCACCACAAGAAAATTCAACTATAGATTTATTTTTGATTATTTGATATCTCAAAAATCCTAATAGGTGCTTAAAATCTTAGTTTATACATACTTAAGTATTATTTTCTTCATATCTCAAAAATCCAAAATTTTAATGCCGTAAAATTTTTGTATATATTTTTGTAATATAGAAATATAGACTTTAAAAATTTTGAGCCAAAATCTCATCAAATTACTTAAGATATAGTTCAAAATAAAACCACTAATTAAATAGGTTACTTATTGCCCTTAAATTGCAAGTATTGACTTCAACTTCTAATATCTTCTTCATCTTAGCTTAGAATTCATTGAGTTGTATATGTAAAGTCTAGCAAAAAAAGTAGTCTTTCCAATCCTAGTCACTAATTCTTTATTGCTTTTTATATGTGCAAGTTATATCCAAAAGAATAAAAAATTCAATACCTTAATTTTAAGCAACTATATCTCATCCATAAAAACTCCAAATCTCTCAATTTTTGTACCAAAATCAGAGCCAAAAATCTAAACTTACTAATCTTAATCTTTGATGTTTAAATGTCTTCAAGAAAAAAATCCTAATCTCTAATAAGACTTTAGATAGTCTCCTTGAAGTCCATTAGGTATGAATTTTGGTTAATAAGAATAGAGATTTCTATCATCTATCCCCATTCATCTACATAGATGGCCTAATTACTTTTTATACTAAAAATTCTTTTTTAATCTTTTTTCTAATAAAATTTATATAATATATATTTTAAATATCAAATAAAAGAAATAAAATAAGATTTCAAAGTTTATCAATATCTAGCAAAGAAAACTTAAAAATATATAAAAGTTATTATTAATATAAAATCAACATCAAAAATCACTATCAATATATATATATATATATATATATATTTAAATCTTAATAATAGCCTTTTTAAACAAATTTCTTATAAAATAATAATCTAATTATATTTTGTAATCAATAAAAATCTATTAACATGGCTTTCATATAGTTGTGTAATAAATTATATATTAAATATATATGTATAATATTTTCATATAATAGCCAAGCCACAATACAATAATGGTAATCTTGTGGTGTGGAAGTACTATCTAGATCATGTTTTCAAAAAATACCCAAGATAGAATTTGTACAATATAATCATCATAGACCACAGGAACATTAAAATGTGTTGTAACAACCGTACTAACATCATTTTATATCCATGATATACATAAGTTGGTAAATGATAACTTCTTTTTGAAGAAATTGCTATAGCCACAATTATAAGATCTACTTGAATTTGCCAACATGGTAGACTTTGAGACTCAATTTCTAGAGAATAGGCTCAATTTTAAAAAAAATAGATATTACAATGAAAATAAAAATAATTGATATTGGTAATATTATACAAATACAAAGTGACAGGACTAGGAGACCTTGTGTCACAAACATATGATTTATTCTAATAATTATTTAGATAATATGGATAGATAGAAGTAAGAAAAAATAGATTAATTTGATAATATTTTATAGAGAAGCTTTTTAAAAGCTTTATAGACATGGTTTCATTTTTATATATGACTATAGGTGATTGATAGGTTAGAAACTTGGCCAACAAATTAGCCACATTCCACATATGTTGGTAGCTTGTGGAACAAGCTAAGTATATGGCACATATATAAAAAACTTATTTTACAAGTTTGACATGTATTGGAGGTCCTATAAAATGCCACCATATAGCTCTTAAGTAGATAGTATATATAGAAATAAGAGTGAAGCTTTCTTCACTCTTAACAATTTTTTTTTTGCTTCTAATTTAGCTCAATAGTCTTTATATTTTTTAGTCTTTGGCAATAGCCATTCCAATTTTTTTTTGAATATATATACTTTCATATTTCTATTTTTTTATTTTTCTTTCGTATAGATTTCACTAATTTATGCATCTTCTTTCAGTTTGTGTCTTTGACAGATTGATAAGAGTGTACATACAATATTAGAACTTTATCTTTTCTTGATTAAGAGTGGATTATTCATTTTTCTTAATAAAATAGAAGTATATTAGAAGTTGTAGATTACCTACTTTGAAATTGATATTATTCTTAGATTTTTTTTATTTTTTTTATTTTTTTTAATATTTTATTTTATATTTTTTAAATGAGAATAGAAATATTTTTTTTATTATATTATCATGGTAGAGCTTATTGAAACGAAGAGCACAATGGCACAAATATAAGAGCAAATGAGAGAATTAATACTTGTAATATATAAACTCAATGTACCACCATAAAGAGCAACAAGATTAGCAAGAAGTGAAGATATAGAAATGATTGAATTTGCTTCAATATCTATATTAAGTCATGCTATGTCACTTACGATGGAATACCATTCAAGCATCAATAAACCAAAAATTAATTTGCTTAAGAAGTTTGATGGCATAAGATCTAAATTTTGAAGATTCATCAATCAAATACAATTGCTCTTCAATCTCAAAGTTATCCAATTGGAAGATCACAAGTTAGGTTTATTCAAAATATTACTTTTAGATTCTATTTTATTATAGTTTTTATGTTTTTTAAAATAATCTAATTTAATATTAGATAATTTAAATATATTTTTAGTAAATTTTTAGTCTATATATAAAAAATATGATATAATTTATATTACAACTAACAAGATTCATATTTTGTAATAAAAAAAATCAATCATTTATATTGTATGCTTCACAATTTTAACAATTAGTAATTGATATCAAATGAGATAATATTACACTTATCAGCAAAGTTTTTTATTAATTATAATATGAAATAAAAAAATTGATATTCAACTTATCTAATCTTTAGACATTGAATCAAATAATTGACTTTGTTGTGAAATGTGATAATTGGCTTTTTGACTTTTGATTTGAGAGTCGCATAAGAAAGCCTCAACATTATTATAATTCAATGATAACACTGAAGTCTTTTCAATTCATACATTTAAAAATAGAAGATATTCAAATTGACCTGGTATATTTTAAACTTCTTATTAAACAAGAAAAGGCTCATTCTTGTTAAGAAAAAGTGTGCTTATATTATAGAGAACTAAGCACACTGCTCAACATTATTTAAAGAAATGATATAACTACAAAATGAGGAGTACAATTGTCAAAGAAGACAATATATTAGGAAACAAGTTTGTCCAATTATAATAAGGACTGGATAGTTAGAATCTTGTACGATTTCTGATAAAGGTCCTATTTTTTGCTCAAAATTTTTTTCTTGTTTTATAATAGATGTGTGTTTGGAATATAAAAATCACAAAATCTCTGTCTTATTAGATTCAAGAGATTTACCATGTTTTTTAAATAAAAAATTTGTTAAAAATCATAGAATATCTTTAATATAAAAAACTAAATCTGTACATATAGAAGTCATAGATGGTCATCTATTGTCTTTTAGAGATGTTATTTATGAAATCTTTCTCATAAATATAATAATAAATAGTCATAATAGTTATGTAATCTTTAATATAATTAAATCTTCTTCTAATCTAATCATTTTAGATTTATCATGGCTAAAAAAGTATAATCCTTTAATAGACTAGATTTCTTATAGACTTGACTTTTTTTAAAGTATTATTAAAAGTATTGCTAATTAAATAAAAAGCCATAAGTTTAATATAATAAAATCCGTACTTGTAAATATAAAAGTTTTTATGAATGCAGCAAAAGAAAGATCACCTTTTGCTATTTATGCTACACTCATTTTTTATGATGGAAAGACTTCAAGTGGCATTCCAAGCTAGTATCAAGATTATGAAGACATTTTTGAAAAGAAGAATGTAGATGTTTTTTCAGAGCATTGTCTATATGATTGTTCAATTGATCTCAAAGAAAGAACTTAGCATCTATTTGGACCAATCTACAATTTATCACAAAATGAATTTGCTGAATTCAAAAAATATATTGATGAGAACTTGGCCAATAATTTTATATGTCATTCAAAATCTCTAACAAGAACTTCTATCTTATTTGTGAAGAAAAAAATTGGATTACTATCGATGTGTGTAGATTATCAAGGACTCAATAAGATTACCATCAAGAATAGATACCTTCTACATTTGATATTTGGACTTTTTGATCAACTAAATCAAGTTAAGATATATACAAAAATAGATCTAAAGGAGCATACAACTTGATTTATATCAAAGAAGGAGATAAATAAAAGACTACATTTTGAACAAGGTATGGACATTTTGAATATAATATTATGCTTTTTGGACTTATAAATGTACTAGTTACTTTTTAACATCTCATAAATGATTTTTTTTGTGAATTTTTAAATAATTTTATTATCTATAATTTAGATGATATTTTAATCTACTCTAAGAATATAGAAGAATATAAATTATATGTTCATTTTGTGTTACAATAATTTAGAAATATGGAACTGTATGCTAAGATAAAAAAATATGTATTTCACACTATTCAAGTTGATTTTTTAGGATATATCATTTCAAATGATGGTCTAATAATGGATCCTAAGAAGGTCTAAATAATCATAAATTAGAAGATTCTAAGAACAATAAGAGATATGCAATGCTTTTTGAGATTTGCCAATTATTATTAAATCTTTATCAAATTTTTTTTTCAACTTGCAGCTCCACTTACACATTTAATTTATAAAGACAAATTTAAGTAGAATAAAAAAACAAAAACATCATTTGAAGCTTTAAAGATAATTTTTACTTCTATACCAATTTTGTATTGCATCAACTTTTTTAAAGTATTTTTTATAGAAACAAATGCATTAGACTTTGCCTTAAATGTAATATTATCACAAATAGGAACAGATGACAAACTCCACCCAATAGTTTTCTATTCCAAAAATGTTTTTGAAGCAAAGATCAACTATAAAATCTTTAATAATAAACTTCTTGCAATTATGGATTCTTTTCAAGAATGGCGTCACTATTTAAAAGGTGCTTCTAGTCTAGTCATTGTTATCATATTGTAATTGCTTACAGTAAATAAAAATTAGTCAAAATATATAATATGTTCATAAATCTAGATATGTATTAGAATGATTAGTAGATTAAATTAAAAGGGAGTTGGTATAAGAAATTTTATATTGGATTTTTTTTATTTATTTTAATTATGGCATTTAAATTATATAGGACCTAAATATTTAATATGAAACCTTGAGAGGAGATTGGTGGCCAAAAATAAAAATTAAACTACTAAGATGCTTATTTGGAGGGATGAAAATAAAGTATGGATGTATGAAGGCAAGGGATGAAGATCTTCATTCTCATTGATTGATGGTCATGCCCAATAGGCTTTGAGTAAGCTTTCAATGACAAGAACAAAGATTTTGATAACTTCAAAGAAGGTATTTGAAAATCAAAGGCTAGGATTAAAAAGATTATTTTTTGTACTACAATTTTGATATAAAAATCAAAAGATTTGGAATTTTTATGAGGAAGAAGTATGCACTTGAAGTTAAGGTAAACATTTCATATCTACTATCATGCTTTTGAAGATATAAGGAGTTATACAAAGGCTTTTGGAGATTGAGAGATATAATTGGAGAGGCAATTTTAAGACCTAAATCTTATATAGAAGAATTATTATATTTAAAATTCAAAAGAAGAAAATATTGGAAGTTGAAGATAGTAGATTGAATTCCAATGTAGTAAATAGACTATTTTATTCATAGTAATAGTTTCTGCTATATCTTAAACTTTTAGTTGAATTTTTATCTAAAAACTTTTAAAAAAATAAATCATTATATTAAAAAGCTATATATTAAAATTTTATAATATTTAGGTATTTAATTTTTGAGATATAAAGAATTTAGCATATAAGTATCTATAAATAAAGATTTGAAGCTATTGTTAGAATTTTGTCAATATCTAAAGATTGATAATGAATCAATAGTTAAAATTTGTTGTAATAATAGTTAAAAGTATATCATTACTTCATGTAAAATTTGAATACTTTTATTTACATTAATTTGGTGATATGCACTATTGAAATTTGAAAAAAATCCCCTTTAAGGTTTATGAAGGATTTAATATATTTTATCTCATTTTGAGGATTCTAGAATACTTAAGGCTTGTGTATTTGATGTAATTGCCTTTTTTAGGAATAAATTTATATGAATTTGGAATTTTTATCTATTTCAACATTTGATTAAAAAAATAATGAGAGCTAGAAGTTTACTACTTTCTTAAGACAAACTCTCTCTATCTTGACATCGTGTATACAAATCATAAGAACCTTGAGGACTTCATATCAACATGCATGTTGTATTATTGTCAAATTTGTTGAAGCATGTCTTTATCAAGATTTGAGTTTATTATCACTTATTGGCTAAGAAAAAAATAAGGTCTATTCAATGCTTTTTTTAGATATTTTTATCTTATACCAAAAGAAAGAAATTTATCTTTTGATCAAAAAAAAATGATCCTCTTAGAGCCAAAGCAATTTCATCTTCAAGCAATAAAATCAACATTGATTGTTGATTCAACTTTTTTCAAATGAATCCAACTAAATATTTCTTCAAACCTTCTTATTTATAATATTAAGAATAATTCTTCTAAATCTTATAATACTTCCAAGTTCAAGTTCAAAGATAATTTATTTTATTTTAAAGGATGCTTATATATTCTAAAAGGTGAAATATAATTATGTGCTCTTGAAGCTTATTACAACTTTCTTACAATAGGATATTTTGGATATAATAAGACTTTGGAGCTAATATCAAAAGATTTTTGGTAGCCTCAAATGTAGAAGGCTATTAAAGAATTTGTACAATTGTATGATATTTATTCAAGATCAAAAATTCCTTGTTATCAATCTTAAAGACTTTTTCAACCATTACCTATATTAGAACAACCTTGGTCTTTTATTTTTATGGATTTTATTACAAATCTTTGAAATTCAAGTTTATATGATTTTATATTTGTGATTATAGTTTATTTCATTAAAATGGCATATTTTGTACTATATACAAAATCTATCATAGTTAAAAAAATAGCTAAACTCTTCTTTAACAATATCTATTGCTATCATGGATTATCAAGGCATATTATATCAGATAGAAGGACACAATTTGTATCAAGATTTTATTCTATCTTGTATCATTGTTTGTTATTTTTTTGAAATTTTTAGTATCAAAAAGATGAAGAATCAACAACTAGTAAATTCAGCTTAAGATTTATCGTTTGCTGACTTACTGGACAAGACATTATAACTATTACAACCTTCAAGATGATGGAATAGAGATAAAGATCATCTAGAACAACATGTTATTTTTTAGATTAATGACAAGATACAATTTGTTTGGTATCACGACCTTAGAAGAGACTCTTAGTGTTTGGTAACACTTTTAGAGGTAGAAACTATTTTTGATAATATTTTAAATATCTTTTTTAAAAAAAGTTATGAAGGCCTCAACAACAATCAAATATTAGGGTGGTCCTCTTGCCCTGGTATAAGACACTATTGATAGCTAAGAGGACCTATAAACTACCTTCAAAAAGAACAAAGATCAAAATATGTGACAAATATAATTTGATGCATCTTAGACTTCCTCAATATATAATTACCACTCCTTGTGGAATTCATTCTTAGAAGGGAGGATAATGTCATAGATATAAGATTTATTCTAATAATTATATAGATGATATAGATAAATAGAAATAAATAAAAATAGATTAATTTGATAATATCTTATAGAGAAGCTTCATAAGAGCTTTATAAATGTGGTTTTATCTTTATACATGTCTATAGGTGATTGGTAGTTTAAAAACTTGGCCAACAAATTAGGCACATATTACACATATTGATAGCTTGTGAAACAAGTTAAGTACATGGTGCACATATAGAAAACTTATCTTATAAGATTGACATGTGTCTTATAAATTGGACACATATTGGATGTCTTATAAAATGCCACCACTTAGCTCTTAAATAGATAGTATTTATAGAAAGAAGAATGAAGCCTTCTTCACTCTTGTCAACTTCTTTTTTGCTTCTAGTCTAGTTCAAAGGTCTTTGTATTTTCTAATCTTTGGCAATAGCCATTCCAATTTATTCTTGAATATATATACTTTCTTATTTTTATTTTATTATTTTATTTTTATATAGATTTCATTGGTTTATGTATCTTTTTTTAATTCATGCCTTTGGCACCTTGTGATTTTGTTTTCAAAATATCTCTTCACCTTGTAATCTATGAATTAACAAATATTTTTTTCTTTGTATACAAAAGATGCAGGACATGAAGATAAAAAATACTATAGCAACATAGAAGAAGGATTCACCTCCAATACATAAGGTGAAGTACACATTTATTTTGTGTGTATTTTATTACTCTTATATTGATCACATATATGACTACAAGTATTTTATATGATTTATTTCTCCATAAGACAAGAAGTGTGGTTAGTAAACCTATGAAGCTCAAGGTAGGAAGTAGTACTTGGAACTATTAGTGGCATTGGGAGAATAGATAAGTTTTATGGCATACTTATTTCCAATAAGTAATTTAAAATTATCATTTCAATTACTATAAAATTAGAATTTGCTTTCATGTTTACTAACGAGAATGCTAGCTGAGAGGTGATAAAAGATACAATGGATTTTAGCACAATATGGGATCAAAAATATATCTGCATCAATAATTGATTGACACAACTTACAAGAAAAAATTTATATGGGATTCTTCTTTTGAATATAAGACTATTTTACTTTGGTGCATTCAAACCAACATTATACAAATTATCTGTAATATATGGAATTATAGCTAAACTATAAGTGACTATAATGTAGTACTATGTTTTTTTTTTTTTTTGAGTAATATATTAGCTTGAAAATATTGTGCTTGGTATCAACTAGGACTAGATTGTAATTATATTGAATGAACACCTACCTTGGAATTAATTCTCATACTTGACTATATTGTAACTAGCATAGAGATAGGCAATTGTATTGCAACTCCGTACCTAGTTACATGATTAACAACTGAGATCTAGATACAACTTCATCAATATTTTAGTATAACTATATTATAATTAGAACATCAAAAAACTATTACTAGACTACCACTATAGTACAGCTATAGTATGATTGAGACATCACTAAATGACAATTACAATACAACTATAATATAACTAGATAATACTCAATCCGACTTATTAGGCGGACTTTGATTAGCTTCCAAATCTTATAATTAATATCTAAAGGTCACAATGTGCTACCTATATCAACGCAATATATGGTAAAAATGGAATCCACTATAATTACATAATAGTTACATTGTAGCCATATTACAATTGCAAGAATTAAAAATTTTGTGCCATGTAGATAAGCAATCCAAATGCAATAATTATGACTAGACACACTAAATCAATATATTAAATTACATGTCAACATCTATGTGTGCTTTTGTACTCAATGAAATAATACATTAAAAAATGATGAAAACAACCATAATATTTAGTGCAACTGAAATGTCTTAAATGACTATATTACTATGACTACCACAATAAAATGGCACTCTAATTTCATTTTAGTCAAACATGTATAAAACAACTATAAATGTAATTAAAAATATAATTATAATTTTTTTTTTTTTTTTTTTAGTATTAATACAAATCTTCAATATTTAAAATATTATTAAATATTAAAAGATGATTTTTCTTTTGAAGTTATTTTGCTAATAATTATTTTCCTTCAACAAGATCATTGGCTACATTACATCCGTCCATTGATTTCAAATTTTTATTCCATTCTACCAAATAGTCATTTTTTAGGTCCCATATAATTATATTATATAGATATGATGTACTACTAAACAAAATTTCATCAATACAATCATTTAAATTTAATGAAATTTTTTTGTTGATGATTAAATTTTTATCAACATAAATTTAAAAAGCCTTCACTAATGCAATCTTATTTATATTAGGTATTCCAATCACACCAACCATATTATTTATTAATAGTTTTTTTTTTTCAATCTTATAATTTTTAATTGTAAACTTGATTGGAAATTTATCAAATTATTGGCAATTTATATAAAAATATAACATCAATTAGATATAATTTTTTTTTTTTAATTATATTTTTAAAATTATATTGTAATATTTTTTTATACATGTGAGTATATATGTGCCTAATAAGATAATACAAGTAAATCAATTATATCTTAAATTTATACATAAAAAATATTAATATGGATTAGTTAATATTTTAATTTTTAAATTGTTTAAATATCAAAATATTAAAATTAGAAATTCTATTTGATCATATAAGTATTTATTAGAATTTAGAAGAGTTTATAAGTTACAAGAGATTAATTAGAGAAAATTTATAAAAATAGAATCTTAGTAAGTCTTAGAAATAATTATCTTAGTTGGTTTAGTATTTAGTTATTGAGACCAATGTCTACATTAGCCTTCTATCTATATGTATTACTCATTAAAAACCTATAAATATTATTTAATAGATAGAAAAAGCATGAAAAAAAATCTCATATTTTTTTATTTTTTTATGTAGAAAATAAAACTTTTAGTTGATTTAAATTGATTTTATTACTATAAAAATCACCAAGGTAGAATAAAATAATTTTAAATTGATATTATTTTCTTTAAAATATTATAAATCTTTTAAAAATTTATTTAGAATTTTTTTAGAATTTTTTTGGAATTTTTAGAGTAATTTTGAAGACTTTGATAAAAATAAATTTTACCACCTTAGAAGCTATTATGAAGAAATGGAGGAAGATTTGAAGGCTATATAAGGTTCCTAGACTAATTGGGTATTTTTAAAAATCATAGTAAAGTTAGAAATATAAAAATGTTAATTCTACTATTAGAAAATAGGAGGACCAAGAGTTGGTGTAGTCCTTATAAGAAGGAAAGTACACAAGTCTCATATGGATTGTAGCACCTTAGGTATAGGTAAAAGGATAAGACTAAGGCCTCGTGGCCTCTCTAGGGCACTCTTATATACTACTTGTAAGCCTTCGTGAGGTTCAAACTCTTGATCTCTTAAATAAACTATCTTTGAAGTAAAAATTACTTACTTAATTTTTTTTATTTATTATAACTTTAATTTATATATTTTTTAAATCATTAGAAAGTTTTAAAAAATTATCTATTCAAAAATATAACTTTTATTTTTTTTATTTTTTATTAAATAAAAATGTAATGAACAAACTATGACTAGTTTTGTAATGTGCAATTCCTTAATTACAAATATTTCACTTGTTTTGTATTATTCTTCTCTTTTGTTGTTGTTTATTGCTCTTTATACTTTACACCACAAATTATGATCAACTCTTAATTGAAGCCATCTTATAATTTGGATTGAAGGATGAATTTTATTCTTATACATGCTTATGCTTATAATCTTTATTCATCTAATTTACAAATAAATTTTATAACACTTGATATAAATTCTATATTTTTAATATTTAAATGAAGTTTTAAAAATAATTCTTTCATATCCAAATATAAAGGATTTAATTCAATTATTATATTTTTTATTAGTATTAATTTTTTTAAAATTTTTTAAAATTTCTTCAAATAAAGGTCTTTTTGAAGGTTTTTTAATAATCAAATATTTTCCAAGTATTGTTGCAAGCTTTGTATTTTATAATTTATATCTTTTAAAATATCTTTTTATCAAATTTTTTTCTATTTTGTATCAAAATTTCATAACATACTATTCCAAAGCTAAAAATATCTACTTTAAATGGATCTAGCTTTATATATGGTTTCTTATTTGAATTCTTTGCTTTTGAAGCTATATACCTCCATGTTCCATATTGCCAATTACATGTTGGAACTTCATAACTATTTATTTTAAATTTAGATATATCAAAGTCAATTAACTTTATATATGTGTAACTATATGTTTTTATATTATTCCCTTCAAAGTCCATGATTACAACATTTTTAAGCTTTATGTCATGATAACCCACCTTCATGTCATGGAGATAGCACATTCCACTAGCAATTAATATCATCACATTGATTTTGTTTAAAAAGATCATCTTTGAGGATTTGACATCAAATAATAATTGTGCAAGGATTCTATTTCTTTTTTCAATATCAATTAAGAACTTTCTAATATCATTTGATTCAAAATAATAACCACAATATAATACCTTAATGATATTTGGATGATTTAATGTTAATATGATAAGAGCTTATTTTTCAATAATGTTAATTATATTAAGACTATCAAATGATATAATTTTAGTGACACTTTCAAAATCTAACCATGTTGTCTCAAATATATCCACTATTATATCTTTTTTCATAGTTTTAGAAACTAAGACATATAATGGATAAACAAACTCTAAAGGAAATAATATTGTATCTAATGTACACTTTCAAATTAGTGGATACAACTTTGCCATTATAATATATAACTAATTAGCTTAAATTCATTTGAATCATGTGATATCTCTTTTGCTTAATCACACAATCTTTCATATAATTCTTTCTCATCTTGCTCAACTTCTTCCAATTCACATGAATCAAATTCATTGTATCTTACAAGCTCCAAGTTTTCCTATTATTTTTTCTTCATAATAACATTATAAATCATGTCAAAAAACTACTTCAGTTCCAAGAGTATTTCCAGCTTTATGTTTTAACAATAAATAAACAACTTTTATTAATTCTACACAATTACATATTTTTTCTATTATTAAATATAAAAATCTATGGTTTTTTATCTTTAAAACAAGATAAATCTCATACCATTGTGGATTTAAGCTAAAGCAAGTGTATTAAATCCAACGGTAAAATTAAAATTGAGAATTACCTCTTAAGCATTTGCATATCAAGTCCAATTTAGAATTACATCACTTTATACATATATGTGTATATAGATTTATTCTTTATTTTTTATTTACCACTTTGTGATGTGTATTATTATATTTTATTCTTTTTTTATTTCTTATTCACAATTAAAAATGTTTAATATCAAGAAAAAGTGAAGAACCAACCTGAGATTAAGTAAGTAATGCAAACACCTGAAATCAGTGTGAACCGAGATAGTTGATAATAGTGAAAGTTAACAACACTGTATTAAGCATTACGCATACAAGGCTAACAAGATCCACCCAACCGGGACCAAGATAAAACAACGATAAAACAATGAAACCAAGATAAAACTAAGATAAAAAATTAAAAAACGAAAAGACTCGCCTTGTTTCGGCGACCAACTGCCAGTGATAGATGGGTGAGAGAAGGAGCAGAAAAACAGAAGACAGAAAACCAGAGTACGAGAGAGAGGAAAACGAGTTTGCGAGACAAACAAGCTTTGCCGCGCACCCTCAACAGGTTCTGTCACGCACTTACCGGATCTGACTCCAACAAGCCATTGCAAAACGATATCCCCGTGTCAAGTCAAAGATCATAGAATGCTGGCATCCGAGGACTCGGACAGCAACTGGAGATGCTCACGCCGTGAATCCGTGACCAGAATGAGAATGACTCTAACGTGCGATGACTGCTGCAAGTATTGCAACGAGAGGTCAGGAAACTGACCACCACAATCATCCAAAACATATAATTTTACTTTCTTTTGTGAAGTTTCACAAAAAAAGTAGGAATAGGAATAAAGTCACGAATAGGAGTATAGTTTAATGAATTCTCTCAAAAGATTAAAAAAAATTTTAATTACTCAAAAAGCACATGCACTTATGATAATATACTCATTTCTTGGTATAGATTCTACAACATAGAGAAATCAAAATTATACCTTTGATACCAAAAATACTTTAGAGAATACAAATTCAGCTATATATCATTTAATCAAAAAGAAAATCAGGCATAATTTCTAAAATTCAAGAGGTGAGAGTGGATTAAAAAGTGCCCAAACGTGTATTTCACTGTTGAATAGTGGAAAAGCTACTTGCGATCCCTTCCAACATTGTTGCAACGCCTATGCGAGGCAGGCTATCTTTCTTCACGCGCATGGTTCATGCGTGAGTTCAACAATTGGTGATGATTCAAACCAGGAATTGATCAGCAATGCAGTGATCGAGAAGTTAGTGAGACGCAAGCAGGAACGACAGGGAGCAGGGGTGGTGCATGGGTGCATGGGCAGCGAGGAGAGGAGGGAAGGGAGAAGAGGTGAGAGTGAGGGAGAGGGAGAGAGAGGCGGAGAAGGAGAAGGAGCGATGTGGTGGTGCAGCAGAGGAGTTGATGAACAAGGAGAGCAACGACTTGCATGTGGGTTGAGTGTTGGTGGGCGGAGGCAGCGCATACGGAGCGAGAGAGAGAGAGAGAGAGAGGGTGGGGCAGCAAAAGGGGAGGGAGGTGCCCCACAGGAACGCAGGGACTCCAGAGGAGTAGGGGAGTAAAGGAAAATAAAAAACGGGGTATCGGGAGAATCGAACTCCCGACCTCTTGCACCCTAAGCAAGAATCATACCACTAGACCAGATACCCGTCACCGCCGCGCCGCGCCGCCCGCGCGCCACCGACAGCTAGGGATTCGCCGCGGCAAATTTGAAGGCGGCGGCAATCCCTTCCTGGTTTGGTTTGAGGGTGTTGCCCTTCCATCAAATATGTCGAATCCCTTCCTTCTTTGCTCCTTCCCAACAAGAATGCATCGCTGCCACCTCGCGTGTTCATGTTGCTGGGGTCCCATCACATGCCATCCCCAACAAGACCAACAAGCCCTCTACAAATGCCACCAATATCACAGATCATGGATGAGGGATCATGAATTGTTTGTTATCATTGTGACGAGTATTACCAAGACAATTTTTGAGAAACAGTAATGACAAGCTACACTAATTTAATTTTGTATAGTAATAGTTACCATCTAGCACTTACAGATCAATCAATGGTATTGCATGTTTTGCTTTTTGAGAATGCAACCAATGCATTGTAGCCGTTGTATCTTCTATTGTGAAAATCATTCGCAAACAACTACTAAAAGTCAAGATAGTCTTTGGATTTTAAAATCATTAAGGAGCACTTTATATCTAGAAGCCCACTTTGAAAGCCATGGTTCAAAAGCTTTACCAAGGTTCTTTGCTTGGTGAAGGAAAGCCCTACGTTAGAAACCTTATTTTTTGGATATAGTAAGAAGTTAAAAAAGCCATAAAATGAACCAAATCATTCTTTTCTTATAAGTCTAAATATATTAGCCCATATCTTGATTCAAATAATAATATGAAGTATTAAAAAAACTTTACTTTTTTATTTTTTTAATAGTTATTTCAAGCATTTACTAATATGAATTCTTAATTGTTTTTTAAGATTACTTCTTTGAAACGAATCCAATATCAATTCTAAAAGATAATACTTCATGCCATGTAGAAAATTAATGCATTCTATCTCATTTGTTCTTCTAAATGCCTTTAGACTTATTTTTTTGAATATAAAGCCAATCTAAAGAAGCTTCTTGATTTTAACCAACCAAAACATTTAAAAATTAAGGCTTCTCATCTTGTCTCTTAAATATAAAGTACCTCTCAACTATATTATCTACAATAAATATAGTTGTATATAAGAGATAATTGCTAATATTGTAGTAACATAAGATTTACTCAACAAAATATTATATAATATGCTAATTTATAAAGCAATAGTATGAAAGAAGGTTAGAAATAATTAATTCAAAAATTAAAATATATAAAAAGATTTCATAAAGATATTGATTAGAAGATTACAAGGTAATAATTCAAAGATTTTAAGATATAAATTATAATATTATAAGGTATCAGTAGCTTAGGTTGGATTTAGAAAGAGAGTTACCTATTATATATAGTAAGTGAACTCTTAGAATTCTTTCTTGTGTTGTGTTGTGTTGTGTTGTGTTGTGTTTTTTTTTTTTTTTTTTTTTTTTTTTCCCTCTCTTTCTTTTGATTTTTAGATATATATTTTGTTTTTATTTTGAGATATATTGGGAGTTTTTTTAAAGAATAGAGTGTAATTTTTACCTCTTATGGTGGTTATTCTTATGAATACAGCTCTAGATTTTGATTCTAAGGTAATATATTAAGTTACTTTAAATCAATGCATTTCAATTTATAGTGGTTTTAAAATGTTGCAAACCACATTGATAAAGCATTTATATAGTAAGTGAAACTTATAGTGAAAGATATTAAAGATATAAATTTAGATAAAATTCTCAAGAATTATTATATTTATGTGTCAATAAGAAGAGAGAAAGTAAATAAAGAAGAAAAAGATATAAGATAGAAAAAAATTTGAATAGCTATTTTAAAATATAAAAAAACTTGAGTACTTTAAATCAAGATTAAAATATAACATATATATTGATAAGGCTAAGAATGGATTTATTCTTGCTTCTATATATATATTACCTATAAAGATCTTATAGAAGCTTTTTAATAACTACAAGACTTGTGGTCCAATCATTAAGTTGTAAGTTGCTTCTAGTGAAGCTTTTTAAAACTAAAAAAATTTATAAAATAAATTTTAATAGCCATTTAGCATATTATAATAAACACCTATATTATTTAAGTAAGTAGAAATAAGTATAAATAAGTAAAACATATTAGATAGATATTATTTTCAAAGAAGTTTCTTAAATATAGATTAAATCTTTAGATTCTTATATACATATTACTAAGCTATTGAAACTTATTCTATAATTTTTATATTTTTAAAAAAACTAAATTGAAAGCAATCTACAACTTGATGTATGGGCTATAAGTCTTGAGGTCCTTAATAAATTTCTATAAGGCTTTTTTAGTAGCTAATATAAATGGTGATAAGAGTGAAGTCATTTTTAATCTTGTCAATATTTTTTTTATATTCCAATCTTGATTCAAGACTCTTTAGTTTCTTTGTATTTAAAAATAGCTATTTAATGTTATTAGATATATTATTCAAATAAAATAAGATTCCAAAAGTTCAAAGAATTGAAATAAAAGACCTTCACTTTATATCATAAATAAGAAGCTATAACAAGGTACAAGAATAAGACTAGAAGGTCCAAATTGAGCTATAAGAATTGCGTTATCAAGACTAAAGATCCCTTCAATCTTAACTCCTATATATAATAAGTATAAGAAAGCTCTTTGAAGAATTTTTTTTAATGGTTGGAGGTGAAGCAAGCCTAAGATCCTTCTATGACTATCTAAGATTTTCTAAAATCCTCTAAAATCTTCCAAAATCTTTCTAGAGCCTACTAGGACCTACTAGGGCCTTCTTAAAATTATCAAAAATCTTTTAGAACTTTCTAGGATCAAATAGAATCTTTTAGAATCTTATAGGGCTAAATAAAATCTTTTAGAATCTTTTAGAATCTTCTTCTATTGTATGTTTGTGACATCACCTCTCTTTTTAGCTTCGAGTTTCATAAAGTAAGAATAGAGTTGAAATTGGTCAAAAGCAAAAAAAGTCAAAGATGTATTACATAGTATCTATCACATATTCAAGCTATCTTTTGTAAGTCAAAAGATTCATTGGTCTTTACAACCAACAATACTAACTAATGCTTTTTATTATAGACCAAACTTAAATTTTAATATGTTTGTTGCAAAATCGTCCTTCAAAAACTGCTCCAAGGTGTCTTTCATAGACAAGTTCTATTTTAAAGATAATTATTGTAAAGTAGCTACTGAATATTCTTTAGGATCTTTTTGATTTAGGCGATTCTTTATTTTAAGATCAATGATATAAAATGCTCAATTGAGATGACCTAATTGGCATAGTATTATCTTCTTGACTATTCTTATTTTACTATGCAAGCTAAATCAAAGATGTGTTGTAATCTTAAAGTAGAATAGAACTACTTTTGGATTTATTAGTTTATATATATATATATATATATATATATACATATATATATAAAGGTTGAATTTTAAAATTTTTGGAACTACTTCTATCCCTCTTACAAAAAATTGTAAAGTCTAAAATATACTACATTTGAATATGTTAGATGGGACTATTATCTAATACATGTTATTACTTGAAGTCTAGAAGGATGTTATCAATGAAATTTTTGTATTTTTTATTATATATTGATTAAGTTTGAGATTGGCTTTCATATGCGCTCACAAATATTATAACCATGCCAATGCACAAAATACTCTAGTTGTCTTTACTTTAGTCTCAAATTAAGTATTGAATAAAAAGTTTGGTTATTTCTTCACTGGTAATGGTTTTTAAACCTGAATTTATTCAAAATATTGTAGATATTATTGAAATGATGTTTAATTTAAAAAATAAGAGAGTCCATAGTTAAGATTATACAAATCTAATTAAAAAATATAAAATCCACCAAAATTGATATAGAAGTTGTTCAAATACAAAATATCTTAGATTTCAAGAGTGTTGTCTATTGCTAGTTGTATGCTATCTCTCATTCTTTTGGTCCAAGATATAATCATCTTGATAAAGTATTTGATAATTTTTATTGCTTTTCAAATCAATATATGATATTGAAGTCAAAACAAGATAGAGACATGCTCCAATAGTGTCATATTATAGTTTGGCTATCGTATGAAAATATTATACATATATATATTTAATGTGTAATTTATTATACAATTAAATGAAAGCCATATCAATAGACTCTTATAGGTTATAAAATATAATTAGGTTATTAGTTTTAAAATAATTTATTTAAAAGAGATATTATTGAGATTTATATAACATTTATTTTTATTTTTATAATGACTTTTGAGATTAATTTTATATTGATAGTAACTTTTATATATCTTAAGCCACCTTTATTAGAAATTGATGATCCTTGAGATCTTGTTTACTTCTTTAATTTGATATTTAGAACACATATTATATAAATCTTATAAAAAAAAAGATTAGAAAGAGATTTTTAGTATAAAAAGGAATAGTTAGACTATCCATGTGGATGAATGGAGATGGATGATAGAAGTTTCTATTCCTATTGGCCAAAAATCATACCCAATGGACTTCAAGGAGATTGCCCGAGGACTTATTAGGAATTAGAATTTATTTTTTGAAGGAATTGGAACATCAAAGGCTAGAGTCATTAAGTTTGAATTTTTGGATATGGTTTTGGTGCAAATTTTGTGTGCTTTGAACTTTTTATGAAAGAGATATAGGCACTCAAAGTTAAGGTGTCAAATTTGTACCTATTGTCACTCTTTTGGACATAACTTGTACGTATACAAAGTAATAGAGGATCGACAATCAGGATTGGAAAGAACACTTTTTTGACTATATCTTTTATATATAACTTGATAAAATTTAAGCTAGGATAAAGGAGATATTGGGAGTTGAATTTAGTACTTGTAAGCTAAGGGTAGTAAGTAATCCTATTTAATTAGTGATTATATTTTGAACTATATCTTAGGCAATTTGATAAGTTTTTGGCTTAAAATTTTTAGAAGTATATATGTTTATATCATAAGACTATATACAAAAATTTTGTGGCATTAGAATTTTGGATTTATGAGATATGAAGAAAATAGTACTTAGGTGTCTTTGAATTAGGGTTTTAAATATTTTCTAGGATTTTTAAGATATCAGATGATCAGAACTAAATATACAATTGATTTTTTTTATTATAAAGCTTAAGAGTATTATCTATACTTTAAAGAAAGTTTTATAGAAATTAATTAGTTAGTTTAAGAGTAATTGAACTCTAAAGTTTGAAAAGAAATAAGTCCTTGCGGATGAATAAGGATTGAAGGATTTTGTAGCAATTTGAATCTTTTTATACAAACCTACTTAAATACAAAAGGATTTACCAATATAATTTTTCATTTATATTATCATTGTGTTATTTTTCCTTTTTACTAAGGACAAATCACTTATTGGAGTCTTGCCAATAAGTTTCAAGTAAATTCTCCACAACCAAATATCCAGTGTATTCCTAGATAGGAGATCCCGCCACACAATAATGGTGTTGTGTAGTGACATAGCCATTAGATGAAAGAGAGAGGGAATAACTATAATATATAAGAGCTCAAGTAGAAAAAATTGAGCAAATTTATCTTAGAATTATAGAAAATAGAAAAAAGTTAAAAGGCTAATACTATCTTTTTATAAGAGAGATTTCTACTTATTTTGTATGACCATAAATAAGGCAAAATAAAATATATTAGAAAGATAAATAATATAGGAACCATAAGGGAGAAGTTAAGAATAGATTTGGAGAAATTTTATCTCAAAAATCTCAAAATAGATACCCGGAGAGGACCGGTCATGAGCCGGGATTGGAATTAGACCCCAAGATACAAAACCATGTACGTACTATGGATCAAGAGTTCTTTGGCAGATCGGAAAGTGGGATTAGAAAACAAACTAGAGATTCTATTTTTGAGCATTGATTGGGAGTGATTTGAGTTTGTAACAACTTTGTAAGGGTTTGACAAAGTCAAGGTTGATTTTGGTGATTTTGATTTTTATAAAATATATTGGGATTTACATTTTTGAGCATTTTGTGAGATTGGTTATAGATCTATAAATGAGATTTTGTGCATATGATTGTGCTTGTAAGGTTTTATGAACTTGAGATTGATTTAATAGTTTGATCAAAGATTATTAAAGTTTATGTGGGTTGGGATCTCAGAAATTGGGAATTGAGGGTCATTTAGGTTTTCTAAGATTTCTAGCAATCTACCAATTGGATTGGAATGAAATTTATATATGTATGTAGAAGACTTAATTTTCTACATGCATGTGAAATTTAGAAGCAATTGAACGGTGTAAGAAGGAGATATTGGTACTAGACAATTGGCATTAAGGTTGGAGAAGGAGGCCGGCTGACACTTGATTGAATTTTTGGGTTGAATTTCTTGCTGGTAAGTTTGATCCTCTTCAAATTTCATATGCTTGCTGCCAACTTAGTTTTTAAAAGATATGCAAACTTTTAAGTAAGATCAATGGTTTAGTCAATAGATATAGACATTCTAAACTGCCCTAAGGTTGAAATAAATTAGTTAGGATTTAGTTTAGGGTTTGGTTAGGATTTGATTAGGGTTTGTTTCAGGGATTGTTAGGATTTAACCCAGATTGATTAGAATTTAGTTAAATTTTATTAGAATTTGATTAAGGTTGACTTGGATTTAATTAGGATTTAGTTAAGATTTATTAGGATATGACCAAGGTTGACTAGAATTTAATTAAGATTTATTTTAGAATTTGTTAGGATTTGACCAGGGTTGATTAGGATTTAGTTAGAGTTTATTTTAGGATTTGTTAGGATTTGACCAAGTTTAACCAGGATTGACTAGGATTTAATTAGAATTTGTTTTAAGATTTGTAAAGATTTGACCAAGGTTGAGTAAGATTTAATTAGGTTTTGACTAGGATTTAGTTAGGATTTTCTTAGGATTTGGTTAAGATTTAGTTTAGAATTTGTTTTAGGATTTGTTAAAGTTTGATCAAGATTGATTAGGATTTAAGTAGGATTTGTTAGGATTTGATCAGAGTTGACTAGGATTTATTAGGATTTGACTAAGATTGATTAGGATTTAAGTAGGATTTATTAGGA
This sequence comes from Physcomitrellopsis africana, assembly GCA_036785485.1. NCBI lineage: Eukaryota > Viridiplantae > Streptophyta > Bryopsida > Funariales > Funariaceae > Physcomitrellopsis > Physcomitrellopsis africana. The sequence continues at coordinate 261,249 of JAWRVF010000387.1, read as the reverse complement.
TTTGATGAAAGTTGACTAGGATTTATTAGGATTTGACTAAGATTGATTAGGATTTAATTAAGATTTGATTAAAATTTGATTAGGATTTAATTTAAAATTTGATTAGAATTTAATTAAGATTTGATAAGGATTTAACTAGGATTTAGTTAGGATTTGACAAGAATTTAATTAGGATTTAATTAGGATTTAGTTTAGGATTTGGTTATGATTTAATTTAAAATTTGTTAAAGTTTGATCAAAGTTGATTAAAATTTAATTAGAACTTATTAAGATTTGATCAAGAGTAACTAGGATTTAATTAGAATTTATTTTAGAATTTATTAGAATATGACCAGGATTGACTATGATTTAATTAAGATTATTTTTAGGATTTATTAGGATTTGATCAAGGTTGAGTAGTTTTAGTTAGGATTTATTTTAAGATTTATTAGGATTTGACCAGGATTGACTAGGATTTAATTAGGATTTATTTTAGGATTTATTAGGAAATAATCAAGGTTGATTAAGATTTAATTAGGATTTTTTTAAAGATTTGTTAAAATTTGACTAGGATTGACTAGGATTTAATTAGGATTTGTTTTAAGATTTGTTAGAATTTGACCAAGGTTGACTAGGATTTAATTAGGATTTATTTTAAGATTTATTAGGATATGACCAAGGTTGACTAGGATTTAGTTAAGATTGTTTTTAGGATTTGTTAGGGTTTGATCAAGGTTGATTAGGATTTAGTTAGGATTATTTTTAGGATTTATTAGGATTTGACCAAAGTTAATTAGGTTTAGTTAGGATTTGTTTTAGGATTTTTTAGGATATGATCAAGGTTGATTAGGATTTATTTAGGATTTATTTTAGAATTTGTTAGAATTTGACCAAGGTTGACTAGGATTTAGTTAGGATTTGGTTAGGATTTAATTTAAGATTTGATTAGGATTTAGTTTAAAATTTATTTTAGGATTTATTAAGATTTGATCAAGATTGATTAAGATTTAATTATGATTTGTTTTAGGATCTGGTAGGATTTGATTAGGATTGACTAAGATTTAGTTAAGATTTGTTTTAGGATTTTTTAGAATTTAATCAGGATTGACTAGGATTGACTAGGATTTAGTTAAGATTTGTTAGGATTTGACCAGAGTTGACTAGAATTTAGTTAGAATTTGACTAAGATTTAATTAGGATTTGATTAGGATTTAATTAGGATTTGATTAAGATTTAATTTAAGATTTGATTAGGATTTAATTTAAAATTTGTTTTAAGGTTTCTTAGGATTTAATCAGGATTGATTAGGATTTAATTAGAATTTATTAGGATTTGATTAGGATTGACTAAGATTTAGTTAGGATTTAACTAAAATTTAGCTAGAATTTAGTTAGGATTTGACTAAGATTTAGTTAGGATTTGGTTAAGATTTAGTTTAGAATTTGGTTAGCATTTAGTTTAGAATTTGTTTTAGGATTTGTTAAGATTTGACCAAGGTTGACTAGGATTTAATTAGAATTTTTTTAAAGATTTGTTAGAATTTGACCAAGATTGATTAGGATTTAGTTAGAATTTGTTTTAGAATTTGTTAGGATTTGATCAGGATTGACTAGGATTTAGTTAAGGTTTATTTTAGGATTTATTAGGATATGACCAGGATTGGCTAGCATTTAATTAGGATTGTTTTTAAGATTTGTTAGAATTTGATCAAGATTGACTAGGATTTAATTAGAATTTGACTAGGATTTAGTTAGGATTTGATTAGGATTTAATTAGGATTTGATTAGAATTTAGTTTAAAATTTAGTTAGAATTTAATTTAGGATTTGTGAAGGTTTGATCAAAGTTGATTAGGATTTAATTAGAATTTATTAGGATTTATTTTAGATTTGTTAAGATTTATTAGGATTTATTGAGATTTTTTAGGATTTGACTAAGATTGACTAGGATTTAATTAAAATTTATTTTAAGATTTATTAAGGTTTATCAGGATTTGATCAAAATTGATTAGGATTTAATTAGGATTTATTTTAGGATTTATTAGGATTTGACCAAGGTTGATTAGGATTTAGTTAGGATTTATTTTAGGATTTATTAGGATATGACCAAGATTGATTAGGATTTAGCTAGGATTGTTTTTAGGATTTGTTAAAGTTTAATCAAGATTGAGTAGGATTTAATTAGGATTTGATTAAGATTTAGTTAGGATTTGGTTAGGATTTAGTTAGGATTTGATTAGGATTTAATTAAGATTTGATTAAGGTTTAGTTTAGAATTTGGTTAGGATTTAGTTTAAAATTTATTTTAGGATTTGTTAAGATTCGATCAAGATTAACTAAGATTTAGTTAAGGTTTGTTAGAATTTGATCAAAGTTGACTAGAATTTAGTTAGAGTTTGTTAGGATTTGATCAAGATTGACTAGGATTTAATTAGGATTTATTTTAAGATTTATTAGAATTTGACTAGGATTGACTAGGATTGACTAGGATTTAGTTAGGATTTGTTTTAGGATTTGTTAGGATTTGACTAGGATTGATTAGAATTTAGTTAGGATTTGTTTTAGGATTTGTTAGGATTTGTTAGGATTTGACCAAGATTGACTAAGATTTAGTTAGGATTTGTTTTAGAGTTTGTTAAGATTTGACCAAGATTGACTAAGATTTAGTTAGAATTTGGTTAAGATTTAGTTTAAAATTTAATTAAAACTTATTAAGATTTGATCAAGGTTGATTAGGATTTAATTAGAATTTATTTTAGGATTTGTTAGGATATGACGAAGATTGACTAGCATTTAATTAGAAATTATTTTTAGAATTTATTAGGATTTGATTAAGATTAATTAGATTTAGTTAGGATTTATTTTAGGATTTTTTTAGGATTTGTTAGGATTTGACTAAGATTGACTAGGATTTAGTTAGGATTTGGTTAGGATTTAATTAGGATTTGGTTAGGATTTAATTAGGATTTACTTAGGATTTGGTTAGGATTTGGTTAGGATTTAGTTTAGGATTTGGTTAAGATTTAATTTAGGATTTAGTTAAGATTTGTTTTAATATTTGTTAAGATTTGATCAAGATTGATTAAGATTTAATTAGGATTTATTAAGATTTGATCAAAGTTGATTAGGATTTAGTTAGGATTTGATGAAGGTTGATTAGGATTTAATTAGAATTTGTTTTAAGATCTGTTAGGATTTGACGAGGATTGACTAGGATTTAGTTAGGATTTATTTTAGGATTTATTAGGATTTGACCAGGATTGACTAGGATTTAGTTAGGATTTATTTTAGAATTTTTTAGGATTTGACCAAGATTGACTAGAATTTAGTAAGGATTTTATTAGGATTTAGTTAGGATTTTATTAGGATTTAGTTAGTATTTGGTTAGAATTTAGTTTAGGATTTAGTTAGAATTTGTTAAGGTTTGACCAAGATTGATTAGGATTTAATTAAGATTTATTTTAGGATTTATTAGGATATGACCAGGATTGACTAGGATTTAATTAGGATTATTTTTAGGATTTATTAGGATTTGACCAGGGTTGATTAGGTTTAATTAGGATTTATTTTAAGATTTTTTAGGATATGATCAAGGTTGACTAAGATTTAATTAGGGTTAATTTTAGGATTTATTAGAATTTGACCAAGATTGATTAGGATTTAATTAGGGTTTATTTTAGTATTTATTAGAATTTGACCAAGGTTGACTAAGATTTAATTATGATTTAATTAGGATTTAATTAGGATTTAATTAGGATTTAATTCAGGATTTGATTAAGATTTAATTTAAGATTTGATTAGGATTTATTTTAGGATTTGTTAAGATTTGATCAAGGTTCATTAAGATTTAATTAGGATTTGTTAGAATTTGATCAAAGTTGATTAAGATTTAGTTAGGATTTGATGAAGGTTGATTAGAATTTAATTAGGATTTATTTTAGGATCTGTTAAGATTTGATTAGGATTGATTAGGAGTTATTTAGGATTTATTTTAGGATTTATTAAGATTTGTTAAGATTTAATCAGGATTGACTAGGATTTAGTTAGAATTTGACTAGGATTTAGTTAGTATTTGACCAGGATTCAGTTAAGATTTGGTTAGGATTTAATTTAAGATTTGATTAGGATTTAGTTTAAAATTTGTTTTAAAATTTTTTAAGATTTGACTATAGTTGATTAGGATTTAATTAAGATTTGTTAGGATTTGACTAGGATTGAATAAGGTTTAGTTAGGATTTATTAGAGTTTGACTTAGATTAATTAAGATTTTGTTAGGATTTGACTAGGATTTTATTAGGGTTTGATTAGGATTTAGTTTAGGATTTGGTTTAGAATTTGTTTTAGGATTTGTTAAGGTTTGACCAAGGTTGACTAGGATTTAGTTAGGATTTGTTTTAGGGATTGTTAGGATTTATTTTAGGATTTAGTTAGGATTTAGTTAGGATTTGTTTTTGGATTTTTTAGGAATTGACCAAGATAGTTAGAGTTTAGTTTAGGATTTATTTTAGAGTTTGTTAGGATTTGATCAAAATTGACTAGAGTTTATTTAGGATTTATTTTAGGATTTGTTTTAGAATTTGTTAGGATTTGATCAAAATTGATTAGAATTTAATTAGGATTTATTTTAGGATTTATTTTAGAATTTGTTAGGATTTGATCAAAATTGATTAGAATTTAATTAGGATTTATTTTAGGATTTGTTAAAATTTGACCAGGATTCACTAGGATTTAGTTAGGGTTTATTTTAGGATTTATTAGGATTTGACTAGAATTTAGTTAAGGTTTGATTAAGGATTATTTAAAGATTGATTAGAGAGATTACAACTAGTTATTATTATTTTCTTTTATCTTCTACAGCCATGTGCCCGGAGCATTCTTGAGCAAGACTTCACGACTTACAACAACAGGCTTGACAATGATTTAATACATGAGTTGACATAAAATTCTTACAACTTTTATAATTTGTATATATAATTATTAAATGTTAAGTGCCTTCAAGCAAATGGCGCCATTTCTTTAAAAAAATCTACAATAGTAAGAAGTTTTTTGTTGTAGATTTTATAATTAAACTTTATGGCTAAGAATTTTTTGGAGTAGAATACAAATGGATGTAGTCTCTTTTTTCTTCTAAGTTGTGATAAGATTGCTTCCAAAGTCTGAGGCATCAGTTAGTGCTATATACTAACCACTGTCATGTTATAACACGATTATGTAGTGAAAAATATGAATAAGAATAATTTCTACTTAATATTTGATTATCTTAGTTCAATAGGAACTTAAGATATTTAAGAAAAGATTTATGAAAGCCTCTTAGATTATTTTCTTATTTTAATAGCTAATAGATAAAAGTTAATTATTAAATTTTCCTTCTAGGTTGTACAAATTATATTATTGCTTTTAAAAAAACCATAAGTTAATAAAAATAGAATAGAAAAGATAAATAGTTAATATGGTTGATATTAAGGTTAAGTTGAGGATAGGATTAAGCTCAAAAATCCTTAGAATTAATTGGATTGATACCCAAGGGTCAACCGGATATGAGATAGGATCAAAATCAAACCTCTAGCCATAAAAATGAGCACCAAGGGCAAGGAATCGCAACATTTGGAGATCAGCAATTAGAATTGAGAAGCTAGCTTGAAATTCGTTCTAGGAACATAAGACTTATTTTCAAAGGATTTGGGAGGACTTAGCAATTACTATTTAAAGTCGGATTGGTATGAGAGATTACATTTTTATACAATAAAATTAGAGCTAGCACTTTGGCTATTTCGTGCAATTGGTATGACATCCATAGTTGAAATTTTGGTAGTGTGTGATTGATTGAGTGTGCTAAGATTGACTGAAAAATTGTGACAATCTAATAGTATATTTGGAATTTATTCAAACTTTAGTACAAAAAGGTACCAAAAGTTGGCAGTTTAGGATTGTTTGGGATTCTTGTAATATCTTAAGATCTATCAATTGGATCAAGGAGAAATTTAGCATAATATTGGGAGACTTGAAGGTTAAGCTACACACCAAATTTTAGCTAAAGTTAATGGTTATAAAAGGAGAAATTTCTACTAGGGTTTTTGCCTTAACTTTCAAGCCAGCAGCTAAGTGACATTAGTGCGGGATTTGGTCAATTTTTCACAATCTGTATGTTGGGTTGAATTGAAATTTTTTGAGCATATAGAAGGCTTGTATTTTCATGTTTGTGCAAAGTTTCATACTAAGATGACAGTTAGATTAAAAATTATAGCTTGTTGAATTTCACTAATTGAGGTTAAGATTTATATAGAGACTCTCGGTTGCTTGATTGTAATAAGTAATAAAACTTTTAGAGTTTTTATATGAATGAAGTTATCAAAAAGAGTGTTTTTAAGGACTTTGCATTGATTCAAGCACTCTTATCATGATATTTGAATCATACCTTTTGTATATGGACAAAACTTATTAAAGATTCTTGAGTGTATGTGAACCACAACTTCACCCTCCACAGCCAAGTGTTCAGTGCATTTCCAAGCAGGACAACACCTTATATGACACTGCCTAGCTATATATGTATGATATTAGAAAAATGACATTCCTTCATTGGTGTTCATTACACCACCTATCACGTCATTTGTTGTTACTATTGCTGTTGTTGTACAATCATGAGCCTCTATATATTTCCTAAACATGATAGCAACTTTGCAGATAATATATTATCCTCTGAATATAGCTATACTGAGAATAACCTCCTGGCTGAGAAGAGATTTCATATCATGTCACAGAATGTGGATACTTCTATTATATATGATAGAATATCTAGGACTAATTGAGAAGATGATATACTTATTGTAGAGTTCAAAGAAATTCTTCATTATGCTCTTAATATGAGAGAGAGTGTCTTTAGAAATATGGTTCTTACTATAACAGCTAAAAATAAGATATTCAAGAGAAAATCTTTGACAAAGAATCGATTGTTATCTTTGACTAAAAATATTCACAGAGGTTTGGACATAGTATTCCTTATGTTAAGGACTAAGAGGTATACCAATTTGTATAAGGACTATGATAGTCATGAAGATGAATGGTTTGAGAAGTATGGTCATAGAATAGAAGATTTTAGTGTCTTTACTTGTATGTTTGAGATGTCTTATGATAAGCCCAAAGTTGCTAAAAGAAGATATATCTTTAATACTATATACAACAGGTATGTCAAGATACTAAAGTCTCCTAAGTACTATGGCATGTATGATTGTTTTTTTGACTATGTTTATCATGTTATGGCATTGCGTAGTCTTCTTAATGTACCTTTGATAAGGACTAAGATGAAACTTAAGCCTAACTATGAGGTATCTATAAGGTCTATAAGAAGGTTTGAAAAGATTTCTAATATAAAGATATTAGTATATGTTGATAATATACAAGACGGAGTCGTATTACGTGTTGTCTCGGTTGAGAATGCACCGGGCACTTGGCTGTAGAAGGTAAAGTATTGTTTACAAATACTCAAGAAATCCTAATATGTTTCATCCATATATAAGGAATATAATTCGAACTTCAATTCAAAAGTGTTTAAAAACACTCCTCTTAGTAAAATCAATCTTATATATACCCCAGTTATCTTATTTCCTTTATAATTAAGTAATTTTTATTTTTGTTTATAAGTCCTAATCCTAATTAGTGAGCTTCAAAAAGCTATAATTTTTAATCGAACCGTCCATTTAGTGTGAAATTTTGCGCACACATGCTGATATAAGCCTTTTACATGCTCAAAAAACTTAGTCCAATCCAACTCATAGATTATAAGAAAACGCCCAAAAAAGCACACTGATGATGCTAGGCTGCCAACATGAAGATTGATGCATGAATTCCAGTGGTGATTTCTCTTTCTTTCATCATTAACTTCAGCTCAAACTTGGTGTGTAGCTCAACCTACAAGTCTTCTATCAGCATACCAAAACTTACGTTGATCCAATTAGTGGATCTTTAGTTATCATAGAAACTCTATCCAATCCTAAACTGCCAACTTCTGACAACCCATTGTATCAAAACTCAAATATCTCCTGATTGCATCGCTAGATTAACACAAAACTTCGTATACACTTAGCACACCCAACAATCCAAACAATATCAAATTTTGAACTGTAAATGCTTTACAGATTTTACGAATCACTCAACAATGCAAGCCATCATTGTCTTATATAAAAACCCAAATCACCAATACAAACCCTGACTTTGAATAGCGATTGTTAAGTCTTCTAAAACCCTATGGTTGCAAGCTAAACGCCCTTGGAACTCCTTTCAAGCTAGCTATCCAATCCTAATTGCCGATCTTTGAATGTCCCCCTCCCTTACCTTTGGCGGTCGTTTTTGTCCTTGGAGGTCCGATTTCGACCCTATCTCATATCCGGTCTTTCCTTGGGTATCAATTCAACTAAATTTAAGGATTTTTAAGTTAAATCCTATTCTCATTAACTTATGGCTTTTCAAAATCAGTAAAAGAGTTTGTATAGCCTAGAAGAAAATTTTAACAATTAACTTTTATTTGTTAGCTATTAAAATAAGAAAATAATCTAAGAGGCTTCCATAATCCTTTTCTTAAGTATCTTAAGTTCCTATTGAACTAAGATAATCAAGTATTAAATATAAATTACTCTTATCTATACCTTTCACTATATAAACGTGCTGCAACATGACAACGGGAGACCTACTGCTCTATATTGTAGTTCCTTTAGTTCACAATATGAAGTAGTTCTTATATTGTATAATGTCCATTATTATAAAAAATGGCTTAAAAAAGTCTAAGTGAATTAAAACATGGACTATTGTGAATGATGTCTTCAAACATTCAAAGGCTTTCTTAACTTTTGATTTATATTCAAGTTTATCTTCATATATTAATTATATAAGAAGAATAGCTATTTGAGAATAATTATTCATAAAGATCCTATAAAAGTTTATAAATTGAAAAAAATATTAAATATCACATATTCAATTTAAAGTTATCTAATTGCTAATGGTTTTAATCTTTTTTGGATCCATCATTAAGCCTTTATTTGAAATGATATATCCAACAAATTTTACTTGGAACTTATAAAATACATATTTTTCTAATTTTGTATATAATCCAACATCTTGTAATTTTTATAAGACAAAGTAGACATATCATTCAGGCTCTTTTAGAATTTTAAAATGAATTAAGATTTTATACAAATAACATATAACAAAGCTATTAAAAAATTCATGAAATATATCATTCATCAAATGTTGAAAAATAATTGGTGCATTTATAAGGCCAAAATACATGACATTGTACTTAAAGTGTCCATATCTTATACAAAAAGTGGTCTTTTATTTGTCTCTTTTTTTTGTGTATTAGACTATAAGCTCTATAGAGATCTATTTTGTTATAGATCTTAGCTTGACTCGATTGATCAAGCAGCTCAAATATCAATGGCAAAAGATAATAATTTTTTATTGTTACTTTGTTGAAGCTATGGTAGTTGATGCACATCTATAAAGATCCATCTTTTTTCTTCACAAAGAGAATAAGTATACTAGTAGGAAATTTTGAATGTTGAATGAAATTCTTTATTAAATTCTTATCAATATACTTCCTCAATGCTATAAGCTTGTTTTGTGATAAGTTATAAATTGGACCAAAAGATGGTTGTATGTCATCTTGAAGATCAATAGTACAATCATATGGATAATATTTTGATAAAGTATCTATATTTTTTTTTTAAAATATATCTTAAAAATCTTAATATTCTATTAGAAAGGTTGGAGTACACATTGTTTCAAATATTGGAGTTAGATAGATAATAAAAGAAATGCCCTTTTTAGTTGCTCTTATAAAAGCTTTAGCTTCAATAAATAAAAGCTTTATGATTTTAGATATATGGTATTTTCTATCAATTTTAGTAATAATAAATTGTGATATTTCAAAAAATTCTATTTTATAAAATATATAATCTATATAGAATTTATATCTTTTAAGTTAAGAAAGTTTTAAAATAATAGAATTAAATAGAGATCTGATAATATTAAATACAACTTGACTACTATGATTCTTTGATGTTGCTTCTAATGGACCAATTTCATAAGTAATATCTCCAAAGGATAAAAATCTATTATCTATGACCTCTACATGAACCGCCTTAGATTTCTTGACTATAAAAATTTTATGGATTTTTAAAAATTCTATATCAATAAAACAAATAAAGACTCTTGAATCTATTAAAGTAAGTATTTTGAATTTTTGGACACCTAAACATATTGGTATAATAAAACAATAAGAAGAATTAAATGATAGTACATGACTTTTTTTAGTTTGTCAAATAAAAGACTTCAGGTGTTGTGGTGAGAGGATCTTGCTTCAAGAAGACATTGGACCTCTCATTACTACTAATTGCTTAAATCTTATTCAAAATGAAATAAGGTATTTATATATATTTACACAAATTTTAATGAATTAAGGATTTTATAGTAAAAATAATATATTTAAATTCCTATCTTTTACTTCTATTTCTTTTTAACTTCTTTTAGCTCTTTTTAAAACAATCTCTATAAACTTTTCTTTTTTCCATAGCCTCTTCATGTTCCTTCTCTTAGGTGAACTTCTTGTCTTTCTTTAATAACTTGAATAGTAGCTTTGAGATGTGGGCAATATGAGGCATCCAAATATAATAAAATATACATGCATCCAAAATCTTTTAACTTGTGTAATATTATTATATATTTTTATTTTAAATATAGAATCAATCTTATTTGAATTTAATTTTCTACCATATTTGCTATACATATGCCCTACCATTAGAATCTCCTCAACTCCAAAATTTGATTTCTCTAAAGATAATATCAAATTAATTGACTTAAGCTTCTCCAATATTTAAGCTATATCTTCAATATGCTTCTTAATAAATTCTTTGCAACCATCTACATCAATAATTTCATTCTTATTATCTTCTTTATAATCTCCTATAGATATATTATCTAAAAATAGAATGGTTTTTTAAGTAAAAATTCTTTTAATATTTGATGCATATGAATCATTGAATTGGTTGCACCTTGAAGTAATGTATACATCTTCATTAAATCCAAAAGAATTTTCATAGTAATAAGATTTCTATTTTTTTTTTAGTCAATTGGAATTGATTATACCTTGAATACAAGTCTTCAATAGAATAGATAGCATGACCTACAAACTATTTATCCACTTCATCTATCACATATCATGATTCCATATTTCTAATGGTTATTTTGTTTGTTGGTTGTATATCTTGAATGAACCTCAATGCCCTTGATTTTTTGGGTATTGTGAATCATCTATTAGAATAAAAAAAAATTGAAGGTTCTAGGATTCTTATTTTTATCTCTTTTTTTTAGCAACTCTACAAATTTAAAAAATAAAGCTTTTAATACTAAAAAAGGCTTCAAATCTATAGAACATGTGGCATTGTGAAAATTACTATTGGTACTACAATACTAGGATTCACACTACCTATCTCATTATAAATTAAAGCAAATGCCTTACTATGTCTAATAAATATTTTTGAAACATCTTTTTTTCTAGTATAATTAAAAATTTATTTCCTCCAAATTTTAGTTTAACCAATGATTCCTCAATAAATTGATATCTAATCCTTTGTTTTTTCTTTAATTATGGTTTTTTAAGTGCTTCTTTGATGTGCTCTATAATATCACGTGGTAATTGAATAGCTATTGACTTCACCTTTTTTGCCATGGCCTTCTACTTTATTTGTACAATAGTTTCATATTTCAATTCATAGCTTACAACATCTTCAAGACTTGCCATTATCTTCTTCAACTCTTTATAAACATTCTTTGAGTGTAAACTTTCTATTGTCTTATTTTCCTTATTTTTTGCTATATTTTCTAAAATATGTACCAAATCATCTCTTAAACCAACTTCTTTTACTATCCCAACTATGATTTTTTTATTTGAAATTAAACCCATGTATTTTAAATTTTTTTCATGTTTCTTCACCCTTCTTTTATTTATAAAATCTAAATCCTTAACTCTTTGAAAACTTATAAATCCATTACTAGTTAACTTTAAAAATCTAAAATCCAAATTATTTATATTAAAATTGATATATAATCTACCTGCATTCTTATGTCTCCATTCTACAAGGATGTTCTTTAAAAATCCAAAAATCTATTTTTTAAATCTAAAGGTATTTTTTTCAATTAGTCCTTATGCCTCTTATAAATAGGCTTAATGGTGAAAAATTGTATAGCCTTTTTTCCATTATAACTACAAATCCTAGCATAATGTGAACCATCATCTAAAATTCTAGTCTCTATTCTACCAACAATAATATAAAGTTGGTCAAGTATTATCAGATATGTAGCAAAATTTTGCATGAAAAAATTTTGCTCTACATCCACAATATCAATTCTAGTCTTTATTGTTGGACAAGTTTCATAAAGATTTCATTGTCAATTGTTTGCAACTCTTATCACCTAACTATAATTGATGTCAATTAGCCACTTGAATTTTTCATACTCCATCCTGGATATAATATTGATCTCACATCTATAATCAATTAATAATAAGATTGAATCCTTAGAATCACTTAGCTTCATTTGTATCTTAGTGATTGCTCTAATTTAATAAAAGACTAAATAACTCATTCTTTTCACCTCATAATGATCACATTTGATATAATTTATTATATATGCTTCTTATGCATGATACATTTATATAGCCTGATCATGATTAATTAGAGGGTTGATCTTTATTTTAATCTTACTTCTAATTATTGGCATTATAGATTGTACAAATATCTATCCTATCTCTTCTTTCTTATCTTGGATCACATAAGTATCTAATACCTCTATTATAATAGCTTTTACTATCATTTATCTCTTCTTTTTTTTATCACATCAATAATTAACTCACAGAAATCTCTCTTTACTATATCAAGATCTTTATTTAAGATAAATTCAATCTTAGTATTCAAAATCTTTTTTTTCAAAATATTCTTTATATTAATGGATATCTTAATGTAAAATTAGAATTTGTAGGCAAGATTTACATCTTTGGCCTTTTTTAATATATCTTTTTTATTCTCCTTGTTTTTCTTCCACCATTCTTTTGATAAAGATTTATTATTAAGATGAGTTAAAGAAGACTTCTTTGTTTGTTGTCCTTGAGTACCATCTTTATTTCTTGGTGACTTTTTCTTGTTAGTAGGCTTAGTAGAGTTTTCTTCCTAAAAAGCTTTGCCTTTCTTCTCTTCAACTACAACATCAAATGCACTATCATTATGTTAATCTTCACATATGAATGTTTTGATGCTAACAACATTGATTAAATCTTTCTATCTAATCATCATTTTGATAGTCTCTATTTTTCTCCTCATGACATCTATTGGTGGTAAGACAATAGCCATAACCATTCATTGTTCCATTATAATAGAATAAGACTCTATCTTTCTTCTATATATGACACTACTTTTGCTTATTTATTCTTCCACTAATTTTTTTATACCTCTTTTTTTAAAGTTGGTCCTTAAAGGTTCATCAAAGCTTTAGAATCTTATCCTTCTTTCATTAAAATATATAATGTCATCTCTAATTGTAGTTATAATTATAATCATCACAATTATCACACTTATTGTCAAAACTATCACCTCACATATGTTCTTTCACAAACCCTCTTGACTCCTCTATTGCCTTTGATAAGTTAGGCTTTTGAGATCTTTCTAGTTTAATCATCTTTACCTTCAAATCTCTCATATATTTGATTAACTCATGCAATGCCTCATCTTAGGTAGTCTTGCTCATCTTTTCAAGTAATACAAAAGTCTGGACTATAGGCATTGGATCTAATTGTGGTAAAAATTTATAAGTTTTAAGCTTCTATTACTTAACTAGAAGCTCTATTATCTCCATTATCATGCTCCAATCATTGATGATGCTATTTAAAATGTCCTAGCTACTAAATAGAAGAGTAGCTTATCTTCTAAATCATCATTTTTTGCCTATAAAAATAATTCTATTTTCCTAGTATTCAACAATTGCCTTTCATATCTTTATAATTGGCTAAATCTTCTTTCAAACTTTCTAATTAATTCATTTGAGTCCATCTATATTCTTAGTTTTTATTCAATTCATTCCAAAAATGAACTCTTAGTTATTCTTTTTGAGTCTTCTTCAAAGAATTTATTCTTAAGCTATTTTATAAATTTATCTCAAATGATAGTTTCTTTATGTAGCCCTTATATCCTCTCTTTAATCTTAAGAACAATAGCCAAATCAAAAGCAGAGATCATCTTCACCTCTAAGAATTGATATATTTCCATCTTGCACATGAAATTCCTTAAAAATTTGGTGATGTTTCTTCCATCAAATCTCTTAGTCTTATTTGTCATTATCTATAAGACTTTAGTGGTACCTTTGCTATTCTTTTGAGCTTATTGATACTCCTCCATAAATTATGCAAATATATTAAACAAGTTATTTGAACTTACTCCTTTTGGCATTTTAAATCTTAAATCTACATCCTCCATCCTCTCTAGTTGAGCAACTAGTGCCTCAAAGCTCTCTTAGTCAAAACACCAATATATTGTGGTTAGAAGATCTTGCCTTAAGAAAGCACTCGGCCTCTAATTGCTATTAATTGCTTAAACTAAATTCAAAATAAAATAAGGCATTTACATATATTTATATAAAATTTAATAAATCAAAGATTTTATAAAGAAAATAATACATTTAAGTCCCTATCCTTTACTTCTCTTTCTTTTTTTAACTTCTTCTAATTCTTCCTAAAACAATGTCTATAATTTTTTATTTATTTATTTATTTTTTAAATTTCTTTTGAAAAAATAAGCCTCTTCTTTTTGAATACAATTCTCTTCCAAAATTCTAAATCTTAAATCTTAAAGTTTAAATCTTAAAATCTAAATCTTAAATTTTGAATCCTAAATCCTAAAGTTTAAATCTTAAAGTCTAAACTTTAAAGCATAAAAATATAAAATATAAGGATTTTTAAAAAATTAATGTTATTGCATTATATTCACTACTAATTTCTAACGTCTACCATTATAAGAAAAAATATATCAATCTATCAAGAAGATGAATATATAGAAGGCATAGAAATTATACATTATGCTATTATTAAAAGAGATTCCTTGCTTCCATCCATAGATAACAAGTCACTTGATATAATTTCCTAATGCAAGCATTGCAAGGCTAACCTTCCAATTATCTTTAATAAATAAAATAATGGAGTTTAAAAAATATAATTCTTTCAATCACATCCTATCAATAATGAGGTTGGAATTTAGCACCTCCTGTATTTCACCCCACTACCCTACCAATCACCCTCATTCCAGCATCTTAAGCTACCACTTAGATGTCTCAAACTTGAAAGGAGTTATATTGCTAAAGTCAAATTCTCTCTATTTTGAAACCTTATTACTATCAATCTTTTTATATTTAAATTTTATATACTTATTTTTTAATTTATTAAAATTATATCTACTAAATTTTATCCTAATCTAAGACTCTAATTATTAGTTATACTCTAAGAATCCAATTCTTTAATTCATTATTAAATACATATAGATTGTAAAGATCTCCTCTCTATAAAACAAATAAAATCTATCTTTCTTTTAAACTTTTAATTTAATTATTTAAATATATATTTAAAAATATAATATAAAATAATTTTAAATTTATTCAATAAATATCATATTAATTTATAATATGACAATGGTCCCTATTATAGTTAGATGCCTTCATTTTCCTACAAAGCATCTAGTAATGTAGCTAATGTTGTGTTCTAACATGGCTATAGGGTGAAAGAGTAAAAAATAAAAAATATTATAGTGGACCTTAATTGAAGACTTAATAACAAAATTACTTTAAAAAATATAGGTAAAAAATAAGGAGATAGTAAAAATATTTAATATTAATATTATTTTTTTGTTAAAAAAAATTCTACTTACTTTGTAGGATCATAAACAAGACAAAATAAGATAGATTAATAAAAATAATATAATAGATATTTTAAGATCAAAGAAAAGAATAATTTTCCGTAAAAATTACTTGAAAAAACCTTGCATTGATATCCAAGGAAGGCCAATTGTGAATCAAGGTCAAAATAAGATCCCAAGGCATAAAACCATGCATGTACAATAGATATAGAGTTCTTTTATTGATCAAAGAATAGAATTAGATAGCAAACTTAATAAAATTTTGTAAACATTAGTTTCAAGTTTTTTGAATTTGTAATGAATTTATGAAAGCTATACAAAGCCAAGGTTCTATTCAAGTGACTTTGGTTGTTGAGAAATAAAGTGAATTTACATTGTGGAGAATTTTGTGAGTTTTATAGCAAATCTATAGGTGAAAATTTGTGAATTTATAAATATAGTTGTATTGAATGTGTATTGTAAATTATAGCTTAATAAAATAGTTAAACCAAAGGTTAATAGAATTTAAATAGATTAGAATCTCAGAAATTGGATTTTGAAAATCATTGAGGATTTTTATAATTTTAAGTAATCTACTAAATAGATTGGTCAAATTCTTTTTTGAACTAATAATTAATTTAGTCTTTAATATTTTAGTAAAATTTTAGAATATATAAATGGTATTAAAAAGAGCTATTGATGTTAGAAGATTGACAACAAGGTTGGAAAATGAGGACAACCAACACCTGAGTAGATTAAGAGCTTTTTTTTTCAATCTATAAGTTCAAATCTCTCCAATTTTATATGCTTATTTTTAACTAATAGATTAAGAAGTATAAAAAATTTTAATAAAGATTAACTATTAAATTAATAATTATTGATATTTTAAATCTACTACAAGATTTTATTAGGATTTTATTAGGATTTAACTGAGATTTCATTAGAATTTGATTAAGATTTTATTATAATTTGATAAAGTTTTGATTAATATTTGATTTAGATTTGACTTAGATTTGATTAAGATTTATTTAGAATATCTTTAAAATTTTATTAAGATTAGATAGGATTTAATTAGGATTTATTTAAAATATCTTTACGATTTCATTGAGGTTGGTTAGGATTGTACTAGGATTTCTTTAAGGTTGGCTAAGATTTGATTAGGATTTCTTTAAGATATTTTTATAATTTCTTTAGGATTTTTTTAAACATTATTCATGATTATTTAAGGTTTTTTTATGATTTCTTTAGAATTCTTTAAGATTTCTTTGTGATTTCTTCAAAATTTCTTTAGAATTTCTTTAAAATTCTTTATAATTTTTTAAAGATTTCTTTAGGATTTCTTTGTGATTTCTTCAAAATTTCTTTAGAATTTCTTTAAAATTCTTTATGATTTTTTAAAGATTTCTTTAGGATTTCTTTATGACTCTCTTAAGATTTCTTTAAAATTATTTTAGGATTTGATTAAGATTGTTAAAGATTCAATTGGAATTTATTTAGGATTTTATTAGAATTATTAGGTTCTTGATTAGTTATAAAATATAAGTTTACCTTCCACAACCAAGTGCCTAGTGCATTTTCAAACAAGACAAAAAATAATACAACATTGTACTATATGTTGATGCTTTTTGTGCCAATTATTAGCCTTGTGGCCACATTCTCCACAATACAAATACAAGAAGTGTTTTTTTTAATACTTCTTTTCTTGCTCAGAAAAGAATTTGAAGTGAATTGTATCAATCTACATATCTTCTACTTCTAAATATTTGCTAGGATTGAAAAATGTAGAAGATGCCAAATAATTGGTGTAAAGTTATAATACAAATAAAGGATTTTTTTTTATTATCAATGTTAAAATAGGTGGTTAATACATTTTATTGCTTAACTAATGACTTCATTAAGAGTTTGAGGATTAGACATAGACAATAATAGATCTTTTATATCATCTTATAATTTCTAATCAAACTAACTTATCAACATGTCTTTATTGTATAATTTTTAAACAACAGAGCAAACCAAGACAAAGCTTGATATAAGAGCAAGGTTCCAATTAGATCAATATAAAATACTTCTATAAAATATCATTAATATTGAAGTAAAATAATAAGTTATACTTGATTTACAAAGCTACAAAACTTTAAACGAGTTCCATCAAACTTCTTTAGGAAACTAATTCTTGGTTCTTTTGCTATTGATATTAAATTGTCATCTCAAGTATATACATCTTTTAACAAAGTAGACCTTAGTAATGGAGTTTCTTGGGTGATTTATAATAGTAGTTGAGGTGGTTTTGTTCTTTGATCATTATATATAATCATATGAAGTTCTTCATTTTACTTAGACAAGGTCTCTATCTTGGCTCTCAATACTTCAAGAACATTTATAATTGAATCTAATTTGGCTTCTTTGGAATCAACCATATGAAACTCTTCAATTCTTACCATAAAAATAAAAAAAGAAGATATAGATACAAAAAAATCAAAAACAATATTAATCTAAAGCAAGATAATCCACGACTTTTTGAATGCTATAATACTTCCAAAAAGATGGATAATATACTCTTTATCCAAAAAAACTAAAATCTAAAATTATACTATATCAGTCTCAATAAATTATTATGGATGCATCCTTCAAATAAAAAAAGACTCCAAAAGTTCAAAGAACTAAAATAGAAGAGGTTTATTTTATATCACAAGCAAGGAGCTACGACAAGGCATAAAAACAAGACCAAAAGGTCCAAGCTAAGCTAAAAGAATTGAATTGTCAAAGGTGAGGATCCTCTTAGCCTTGATTCTTATATATATATTATGTGCAAGAAAGCTCCTTAAAAAGCTTTTTTGATGCTTGGAAGTGAAGCAAGCCTAAGATCCTTCTATGACCATCTAAGAGTCTATAGAACCTTTTAGGATCTTTCAAAACCTTCTTGGAGCCTATTAAGACCTATTAAGGCCTTTTTAAAATTATTGAAAATCTTCTAGAATCCTCTAGAATCTTCTTCTATTGTATGTCCATGACATTCTAGTTCATTTATATATTATATTTGTCTCTTTTTTTCTTTCTTTTCTTCTTTCTTTAATGATACATGATTATATATATTTTTAATTTTATCTAGATTTATGTCCTTAAAATATATCTATAGGAATTTAAACATCTAATTTGTATTTAAATTTTTTTTTGAAGTATCTTTAAAAAAAGCTATCAATCTAATATATTTCTATATAAATCTAATTATTTTTATTTATTTAAGTAATATAGGTATTTTTTACATGAGATAGCAATTATTATGTTATTATAATATATAATTAGTTAGAATGATAAGAAGCTATATTTTTAAAAAAAAATTAAATATAAATTTTATTTATAAAAATATCTAAATTATAGTGAAGGTAAAGAAGACGTATCTAGAAACAAATATTAAGAATATTTTGGATATATGGAATTAAAATATTACAAATAAGGTGGTGCAATTCTTAATCTATAAAATTAAATTGAAGCATATACAATCTATTATTCTATGTCAAAGATTGATACAAAGAATTTAATATAATATTAAAGCATAAGTTATTGTGTAATTTTTTTAATGAAAGTTAGGAGAGCAAAATTGTTTTGTAAAAGAAATGATATTTTTTGATATTTAATAGAGTAGGATGTAATAGTTGCCAAGAAAAGTAAACTTTATTGATTTAATTGTTGACTTAAAAATGGTTGCACTTATGGATGAACTTGGTAGTAGTGGTAGTTTGAATATAAAGAATATTTTAGATAAGGTGATAGCAATAGAAGTTGTTAGGTATTGAATATAACTACTATAGTTTCAATAAAAATATATTTGAGGTTCTAAGGCTTTAATTGATTAAAAAAAATATATTGATGTTGCAATTATATATCATTATGTTTAATACATTGATAAAAGGATAGTAGAATATGTATAATTTGTTTAAGATGTTAATGAATTTATCAACGATAAGTTATATAGTTAAAGATCTTAAGAAGGAATACAAGGTTGATTTAAATAAAATCAATGGTTGATGCTATAAATTTTTTATCAACTTTTCTTATATTTTTTAGAACTTAAGAGCAACAATCATAATAGAATAAAAATTTAGAAGAATGTAGATAATTCAAAAGTAATTTATATATTTATGATCAATCTTATAAAGTATTAAGTAACCAAAAATGATTCAAAATTAGTAACAATACAAAAAAAGAGAAAAAATATAATAATTAGCACTAGACACTAGTGGTCAATCAACTTATAGATTTTTTATTAAAAAATATGTTATTTAATAATGAAATTATTTCTAATATTTAATTTAAATTATAACAAATTTATCACTATTAGAATCATAATATAATATAATATAATATAAATATATAAAGTAAAATAAATAAATCTATATATATAATAGATGAAATTAAAATAACTATATACAAAAAAAGTTAAATAAAAAGATTAAGAATAAGAAATTTTTAAGTTTAATGTAAAATTTATCTTTATTATAAATAATATTTTATTAAATGAATTTTCAATTTTGGTTATTTTTTAAATTTTACTTATTTTATTTTAAGTAATTAAGCTATAGCCATTAACTTAGTATTATTCAAAGAGACTTTTTTTTATAACAATGCTACTTCTATTGAGTTAGTGGAACTATAGACTTTATCAAATCAACCAAATTTTTAAAAGCTTATTCATATAAAACCTTGCTAGAAGATAAGATTGAAAAAGCTTTATCTGTAATCTTAAATTAAATTTTAAAAATTTAGTATATATTAATAATTATATTTAATTTATTTTAAAATACTTTAAAAAATCTTTTAATAAATTTTTTCCATCTATTTTAGATAGCAAGAAAAAAATTATATATATATATATTTTAGAAATTTAATATATAAGTAAAAAAAAAATCTTAATTATATTTATATATTATATTAGAAAAGTAATATTTATAGAAATCTAAATTTAAAAATTAAATTATTAGATCAAATTACTTTAATATAGTAGCTAATTTGTTTTAAAAAATTATAATATTATTTTTAATAAGGATGTAATATATTTTTTAAATTAGATAGTAATCTATTTTTTGTATAATATAAATTATATTCTTTATTGTCTAGCCAAATTACTATCTTAAATAATACTTAAAAATATTTGTGATATTTGTAAGAAAAAATTATGTTTTGAATTCTTGTAATATATGAATTTAAAAAGAAAAATAACTTATTCCATAAACCATATATTTTAGTATATTTTGATGAATTTTTTTAGAATCTATTTTTATTTTTTTTTAAATAATTAAAATTTAAATGAAAAAAATTATTTCTTTTGATTAGACATCTATTTCAAATATAGCTTTGAAAGTTGAAAGTTATCATAGTCATTTTGTAAGCACTAGCAATTATTGCATGAGAATCACAATATGGCAAAAGAGGCAAGCATGCAACCAATTTATAAGTACCTAAAACACCTTACAACTCTATTTTGATTTAGGACTCTTTATTTCTTTAAGATTATTATCCAGTCTTAAAAGACTGCATAAAGTGAAGTGATTTAAGAATTCTATATTCAACCACTTTGTTTAACTATCTTAGATTGTATAAATGTTCTTTAATTGATTCATCTTGCTACATATAAATAAATCACTTTTTATCAGATAATTTTTAATTTAAATTTATTTGAATTAAGATTGCATTTTGGCTTAAAAAATTATACAAGTTTCTAATATTTTATATTTAAAATTTTACTATATTTAGTTGTTAAAATTTTTTATGAATTACATAAATTATTTTTTTATGAATTATGGATTTATTATATGGTTCATTATGTATTTCAACAACTAAGTTAGATATTTAAAATAAGAATTATTTCTAACAAATTATTACTTGATTAAAAATAAAATTTCTTGAGATAGTTATAAATAGTATTAATATACATATAATCATAATTTTTTTTATTATTTATCAAAAATTATTATTTTAAAACTAATAAAAAATTAAATTAAATTAAATTAATTAGAATTATGTAAAAAAAAAGTATTAAAAAAACACTTTTATACCACTATGATTTTTATTGATAAATTAGTATTAATTTTATTTAAATTTTTAAAATTATTCTTATGATCATTTAAGATTCAATAAATTTTGATATTATAATTTGTACATGAAATGTTGTATTTTTTTAATACATAAAGTAATTAAATCACATCGTCATCTTTAATCTTATATATGCAATGATCATATATGACATAATGAAGATTCATTTAGTTAAATAAATCTATTTTAAAGCTATTTAAAAAATCATATCATTTTCAAATAGAACATTGAATTTTTAGAACGAATACATTACTATGTACTAATATATAAAAAAATAAGAAATATTTAATTATAACTTATATTTTTATCTACTTTAATTATTTAAAAAAATAATATAAAAACCAATAAAGATATAAAGAGTTCATTTTTAATATTTATTTTATTGACAAAGATTTATATTGTGATTTGAAATTATAAAAGAATAGCAATAAGATAATACTTAAAATATAGTTTTTTTAAAATAAAAGATCATTTAAGCTTGAGAGTTGATTAAATTTGTATAAAATATTATTTAGTTAAAAATTCTAATATATATATATATATATATATATATATAAATTTTTAGAAAATATTAAATATATCTTCTTTTATTTAAAATCAATAGTAAATATATATTGCTTTATTAAAACTAATCTAAGTTTCTAACAAAAACTTTTTATGATTCCTAAATCAAACAAATATTATTCTTGCAATTCAAATTAGATGATAAAACTCTATTGAAAGATTTATTTTAGTGTTTGAAAACAAACTAAATATAATAATAAATATATACTATATTTTTTTTAAATAATTTAAAATTATAACCACAGATTTTTTAATCCTATCTTCTACTAAAATTTAATATAATAAAGCTTTAAGCAAATTGGTTGTTTTGATAAAGTCCATTCTTTGAGTTACTCAATGAAAGTAACATTTCTTCTTTTTGATATTGTATCTAAGTAATTTTGTAATCCAGGCAATATTTTAATTTTTAATAATTGTTTGCAAATGATTTTTATAATAGAAGATATAATCGCTATTGTGTAGTGATACAGCCATTAGGTAAAGAGGAAATGAATGATTATATTATAAAGAAGCTCAAATGAAAATATTTTAGCAAATTATCTTAGAAATATAAATATTAGACAAGAAAATAATAAAAATTAAAAGGTACTAATGCTATCTTTTTTTAGACTTCTATTTACTTTGTAGGGTCATAAATAAGACAAAACAAAGTAGATTAGAAAAATAAACAAGGTAGGCATCTCTACAAAGGAATTGAAAATAGATTTTAGCAAAATTTATTTTAAAATTCTAAAAATTGATATCCAAAGAAGACCAGAGGTGAACTTAGGTTGAAATCAAATAATGAAGCACAAAGCCAAGTGCTTAGAGCAACTAAGAAGCTTTTTGGCAGATCAAAAAAAGAAATTTGAAGGCAAACTTGAGAGGGTTTGTTTGAGCATTGATTTGGAGTGATTTAGATAAATATTAACTTTGTAAGATCTTTACAAAGTTAGAATTGATTTAGGTAACTGTAGGTTTTGTAAAATAAAAAAATATTTATATTATTGAGCATTTTGTAAGTATGGTTATAGATCTACAATTGAAATTTTGTAGATATGTGATTGTCATTGTGTTAAGTGCATATTATAAATTTTAATTTGATCTAATAGTTTGATGAAAGGTTATTGAAGTTAAAATGGATTAGCATTTCAAAAATTGGATATTGAAGGTTAATAAGGATTTCTAAGATATTTAACAATCTATCAGATGGGTTGAGGTGAAAATTATTTTTATAGATAGTAGACTTGATTTTTCATTTGTGAATGAATTTTAGGAGCAATTGAATAATACAAATAGAAGATATTAGTGTTAGAAGATTGGCATCAAGATTGGAAAAGGAGGATGGCCTATAGCCAAAGAGATTTTTGAGCTTATCTTCTATTTGGTGAGTGGAATCTTCTTCAAATATTTTATGCATGTTGCCAACTTAATTGTTAAAAGGTGTACAAATTAGGGCCAAGATCAACAATCAATCATTAGTTATTGAGGTTTTAATTTGCTGTAGGATTTATTAAAATTTGAATAAGTTTTGATTAGGATTTCATTAGGATTTGTTTAGGATTTAGGATTTGGTTAGGATTTTTTTAGGATTTAGAATTTGACTAAGGTTTGAGTAGGATTTGATTAGAATTTGACTAGAATTTTATTAGAATTTGACTAAGATTTTACTAGGATTTGATTAAAATTTAATTAGGATTTGATAAGGATTTGATTAGGATTTGATTAGGATTTGACTAAGATTTGATTAAAAATTATTTAAGATTTAGAATTTGATTAGGATTTGGTTAGTATTTGTTTAGGATTTAGGATTTTATTAGGATTTGATTAAAATTTGATTATAATTTTTATTTTAAATATTTAAAAATAATTTTATTTTAATATTTATTTTAAATTTTTATATTAATATTTCTTTATTATTTCTTTAAAACTTCGTTAGAAGTTCTTTAAAAGTTCTTTAGGATTTTTTTGTGTTTCTTTATAATTCATTAAAAATTTAATTAAACTTATTTAATACTTGAACATAATTGTTATTCTTTAATCAAAATTTATACATAATTCTATTAGAAGTATTAGGACTTGTTATTGCAATTTCTTTTTATCTTCCTCATCCAAGTGTCTGGTGCATTCTCAAGCAAGACTTCTCATAATATGACAACGCTATAATGCATTGGTTGCATTCTCAAAAAGCAAAACATGCAATACCATTGATTGATCTGTAAGTGCTAGATGGTAACTATTACTATACAAAATTAAATTAGTGTAGCTTGTCATTACTGTTTCTCAAAAATTGTCTTGGTAATACTCGTCACAATGATAACAAACAATTCATGATCCCTCATCCATGATCTGTGATATTGGTGGCATTTGTAGAGGGCTTGTTGGTCTTGTTGGGGATGGCATGTGATGGGACCCCAGCAACATGAACACGCGAGGTGGCAGCGATGCATTCTTGTTGGGAAGGAGCAAAGAAGGAAGGGATTCGACATATTTGATGGAAGGGCAACACCCTCAAACCAAACCAGGAAGGGATTGCCGCCGCCTTCAAATTTGCCGCGGCGAATCCCTAGCTGTCGGTGGCGCGCGGGCGGCGCGGCGCGGCGGTGACGGGTATCTGGTCTAGTGGTATGATTCTTGCTTAGGGTGCAAGAGGTCGGGAGTTCGATTCTCCCGATACCCCGTTTTTTATTTTCCTTTACTCCCCTACTCCTCTGGAGTCCCTGCGTTCCTGTGGGGCACCTCCCTCCCCTTTTGCTGCCCCACCCTCTCTCTCTCTCTCTCTCTCGCTCCGTATGCGCTGCCTCCGCCCACCAACACTCAACCCACATGCAAGTCGTTGCTCTCCTTGTTCATCAACTCCTCTGCTGCACCACCACATCGCTCCTTCTCCTTCTCCGCCTCTCTCTCCCTCTCCCTCACTCTCACCTCTTCTCCCTTCCCTCCTCTCCTCGCTGCCCATGCACCCATGCACCACCCCTGCTCCCTGTCGTTCCTGCTTGCGTCTCACTAACTTCTCGATCACTGCATTGCTGATCAATTCCTGGTTTGAATCATCACCAATTGTTGAACTCACGCATGAACCATGCGCGTGAAGAAAGATAGCCTGCCTCGCATAGGCGTTGCAACAATGTTGGAAGGGATCGCAAGTAGCTTTTCCACTATTCAACAGTGAAATACACGTTTGGGCACTTTTTAATCCACTCTCACCTCTTGAACCTCAGAAATCGAGCTTGGCATCGACAACGGCTGTAACATCAATCTAGAATGAAGTGTGCAGCGCAAACGGCGGAATCATGCGATTTCAGACAACCCAGTAATTTGGGCGAATTCTTGCCAAGTAAAACTTTATAAGTCTGCTTCTACATTTGATGATCTGTTTTCATCATTTTGGATTCCTTAACACCTCCAAGCTGAATAGAAACATACGCTACTCTCTTTTTTGAGTTTCCGTCCAACTTGGACTCCTCAACTAACTTGTCAACTTCTGGCTTTCCCCAGCCCTCCAACTCCGCTTTCCAGCTTTCCAATTCAGCTCTATCCTCGATACTAGAATCCTTGGCCATCTCCTCATGGCTTGATGAGACCACTGCTTCCACATTTGAGGTGACGGGGCTTGGTGAAGGAATTGCCTCTTTAGCGATACTAGGTGTTTCTGTAACCTCTTCTCCAAGAAGCTCAAATGGAGAATCCTCCAAGATAAAGCTTTCATCCCGCTCATACAGAACTGGTTCTGACAATCCAGTGCTCTGCAGCTTCTCCTTCACCATAGTGGACCGATCATCAATAAACCAGCCGACGTCTGGAAAATTTGTAGAATCTGATAGACTGGTTGGAATTGGAATAAGCTCTGGAGTGTGTTGAGGAGGCAATTTTTCGAAGAACTTTAGCTTTTCACCATCCCAACTACACTCCAAATAAAGAGGAATTTCTACTGGAACATATGAAACTTTCATTTGCTGCACGGAAAACGACACCAAGTTGAAAGCTGCGATCGTTTCATAAAGAACGTGCACAAGTAACACACGAAAGCGAGCAAGCATTGCCATCATAGTGACGGCGAACGGCATGAAGAAGGCCTGACTCAATAGGCCGGCTATCGGCGAGCTCGCACTTAAGATGGGCTCTGCCATCAGCTGTAGTAGTCGAGCAGCTCCCAGCAACCGCCGCTGAACAGTAGCAGGCAGGGACTCCTTGGATTCTACGCGATGCCCCAGGCTGCTTAAGACAACTTTGGGAGGTAGAACTTTTCTCTTCGAATAACAGACACAATAAGGAAGTGCCTCGACCACATGTTGGAGCCCAAACGACTGAAGCAGATGTAAATCTCGCCGCACTTGCATCAAACGACGAAAATAAATCGTTCTACGATGTTGGTTTTGATTCTTGTACATGATTCTTTGAAAAATAGCATTTTCGTCCCAAACTTGTGTCAATGTCGCTTTCAACCGACTTTGAATGGACTTTACCTCTTCCTCAATCTCCTTGTTGCCATCGGCGACATCAAAAGACGCATCCGATAATGTACTGAGACAGGCGGGCGGACGAGGAAGAAAGGACGGTGGCCCAGCTTTCTTCCCCATACTCAATCGTCACCAGCTCGTGGTCTAAACTTGTGTCTTCAGTCCCATTGAGAACTGACCACAAGATTCAATACCTGAACACTGAAAACTGTACTTCCAAAACCCTAAACCCTAATTCACGTGCCGATTTTCTCTGCAACTCAAAACATCCAACTAAATATTAAGTTACATTCATAGACATGACAAGCTGAAAGAACAAGAAACCTTCACATCACACAATAAATCTAGCTCGAACCCACAAATTCAAATCTCAGGAGCATCGAATCGCGTTGCGATGCTGTGTATCAAATACATTCTCACGCATCGTGGTAAACAATATGTCGATTCATATCGTTCGTTTACAACCTTGTGCTTAGGTGAACAAAAACTAACCTCAAAGATTGTGTAACCCCTTGCCCTCATCGTGGTACGTTACTGAGCATAATCCCCTTAAACACCTTCATCTTCTACTCCGCATTAGTGATTCGCAGAGGCCCAGAACGAAGCGCTCAATCTTTACGCATCATTTTGAAATCGAAAAAAGAAACCCTAAATCCTAATATGCAATAAACGCGTGAAAATTCGCCGCAGAATAGGCAATACGAAGTGCAGGAAGCATGACGATACAGTCAATCCCAGTGTCGCCGATGCTACAACAATTGACAGCAGAATTGCACAGCGCTACGAGCCAGTTCGGAGCCGTCTGGTAAGAGAACGTGGGAACGGTTTTTGACAACTTGGGAACGGCTCATGACATCTGCAATTTTTAGTCCTCCCAACAGTTTTAACCTCTGTGTCATAGGACCTGTTACGTTGTAACAAAGTCAAAACCTTACTTGTACTTCACACCATCTTCAGTGTGATAAGTTGCTTTGACACTTCCTAACGCACGCTAAACAGATATATACATACGCTGCTTGCACATGGTAAATCCACGTGATCTCACATGCAGGACACAACTCTTGGAACTTTACGCTGGTAAATCATCAAAAATTTAGTAACACCTCCCCAAGTTCACTGATGTGAAGATACACAGAGCCTAACAGTATATGTGAATGACTGTGTCAATAGTCTGTAAACAGCACACCAACGGTTGGGATATGCAGTCCATATGATGTGGTTGCTTTCATAGCTGTTTCCTGAGCGAATAGCCATTGATCAGCAATGCAGTGATCGAGAAGTTAGTGAGACGCAAGCAGGAACGACAGGGAGCAGGGGTGGTGCATGGGTGCATGGGCAGCGAGGAGAGGAGGGAAGGGAGAAGAGGTGAGAGTGAGGGAGAGGGAGAGAGAGGCGGAGAAGGAGAAGGAGCGATGTGGTGGTGCAGCAGAGGAGTTGATGAACAAGGAGAGCAACGACTTGCATGTGGGTTGAGTGTTGGTGGGCGGAGGCAGCGCATACGGAGCGAGAGAGAGAGAGAGAGAGAGGGTGGGGCAGCAAAAGGGGAGGGAGGTGCCCCACAGGAACGCAGGGACTCCAGAGGAGTAGGGGAGTAAAGGAAAATAAAAAACGGGGTATCGGGAGAATCGAACTCCCGACCTCTTGCACCCTAAGCAAGAATCATACCACTAGACCAGATACCCGTCACCGCCGCGCCGCGCCGCCCGCGCGCCACCGACAGCTAGGGATTCGCCGCGGCAAATTTGAAGGCGGCGGCAATCCCTTCCTGGTTTGGTTTGAGGGTGTTGCCCTTCCATCAAATATGTCGAATCCCTTCCTTCTTTGCTCCTTCCCAACAAGAATGCATCGCTGCCACCTCGCGTGTTCATGTTGCTGGGGTCCCATCACATGCCATCCCCAACAAGACCAACAAGCCCTCTACAAATGCCACCAATATCACAGATCATGGATGAGGGATCATGAATTGTTTGTTATCATTGTGACGAGTATTACCAAGACAATTTTTGAGAAACAGTAATGACAAGCTACACTAATTTAATTTTGTATAGTAATAGTTACCATCTAGCACTTACAGATCAATCAATGGTATTGCATGTTTTGCTTTTTGAGAATGCAACCAATGCATTGTAGCCGTTGTATCTTCTATTGTGAAAATCATTCGCAAACTACCAAAAGTCAAAATAGTCTGTGGATTTTAAAGTTACTTAGATACATTAAATACAACGAATATGATTGTACATTCGTGGGAATAGTCAATGTTGAGAGAATATAAGATGTAGTCATCAAAATTCTCATACAATATTGATATTAAAAAAATGCTTCTTATACTGAGTTAGTTTTCACATAGTGGAACCATATACCTTAATTGTTTTAAAGCTGTCATATTAAACTGTGCCTAGAAAATCACTTCAAAATCCAACTTTTAAGAGTCGTCTGGGAGAGAGATTATTTTTAGCTTATATTAGAAATGTACAGTCTCAATATGACCCACTGCGTAGTATGTTTCCTCATTAGAAGAGTTTTGGAGCAAAAAATATATAATTAAGTGTGAATATTAAATTCCTGGTAATTCTCCTCAGCACCCGATTTGAGGGTCATGCTAAGTGCAGACATGAATATTTCAGGTCTCAAACATGGACTTTGCCAAGCTATAATCGAGCGACTCCGATTGATGGTTGAGGTAACCATCGCCTGAATAGGTGCCCATCCCAGATTATAATAATTATGAGTAACAAGAGAAGAACACTAAACAGCCAATTCAGCAGCTGGGAGTGGCGCTTTGGGATTGAACGCTAGCTCTAAAGGTTCATCCTGCAACCGAAAAACATTTTCTGTCAGAAGTATCTTTGGGGCTATAGAAATCAGTCTCTAGTTCACGACGTGCCGTATCAATTGCAACGATGAACAGCATGGTGTTGACAAAATAACTTGACCAAATAATGTAAAACATAACAAAAGTCTTCTCAGTCATCTTAGTAGCGCTCCAAGCTTAAGGCGACACAATGACCGACTCAACAGAATTACAATATACAGAAATTTGAAGAGCTATGTTCCGTACCAGCTTTGCTAATTTGGTGGATGTAAGTTCCCGCTGCAATTTCAGCGTGTTCCTTAATTCCTGAAATTCCTGAAAGAGACATAAAATAGAATGTCAGAAAAACGATCACATCTGTTTCGTACCACACGAAAAACACTAGAAAACCTCCAACCCAGCAAGGAATTTGCACATTTGCTACTAATGTGTTACGACAAGGCTTGCTTGTTAACAAGCTTGTTGGCTATACAGCAAGGCTCTTTGGTCGACCTTTAAATGAGTCGAATCCAAAAAAATGTCACTGCCTGATCAGAGCAAAGAGCAGTCGTCTACATAACAATGTAATAACTTCATTGAGAAGCTATACCCTTATGCTGAGATCAAATGCTGCCACAAAGAGATATTGACTTACATCTCGAAGTAGTTCAACCTCTGAATTGAGTGAGCACCGAAGATTTCCAAGTTCCTGCGCAAAAGTAGTACCTAACATCAGACGAACCAAAATATACAAACGCGGATGAAGATGAAGATTTTTATTATATCAGACTACGCCGTGTATGAGAACAAATTACCACTAGTTAACATGATTCGATGTTGAATACATTCAAGGGTGCAAACAGAAAGGTAAGATCCTGTGTGCATCCACAGTCGTGCTTGTAAAGCTGCATGCCGCCAACATTTCTCAAGTCTACATCTATATAAATGTTCCAGACAAAACTTCCCCCAATTATTACAACAACCCTGGTAGGAAAATTCACCTCCTTATACGATTTGACTTGGGTATCCAATTTGCTCCGCCAGTTCTCCAACTCCTACCGAGTAATCGATCCGACATCCACGTGATGAGCATCGAAGTTCTCCACAATATCATTAACATTACTAGCATGTCCTAATCGAGTAACGTGCAGAGGACATTGCCTACAGCTCAAAAACCAGATTCTCGCAACACTCCGAGAAGCAGCAACAGAACACGTTCCAAGTTTTGAGGCCAAACCTTTACCTTCTTCAAAGCTTGCACACGTTGTAGCAACTCCGTCCTTGACTCATTCAGTCCTTTAGAGACCATGACCTCCTGCAACAATTTACTAGTTGGAAAGGTCTGATAAGAGTGTAATATACCCTTTTCTAAGAGCAAAATA
This sequence comes from Physcomitrellopsis africana, assembly GCA_036785485.1. Classification (NCBI taxonomy): domain Eukaryota; kingdom Viridiplantae; phylum Streptophyta; class Bryopsida; order Funariales; family Funariaceae; genus Physcomitrellopsis; species Physcomitrellopsis africana. The sequence goes on along the minus strand of JAWRVF010000387.1, from coordinate 230,086 downwards.
GAGGGTGGGGGGGGAAATAAAAGCAGCAAAGAAATTATTGTTTTCTATCAGGCAAGTCCGGAAAAACAGAACACAAAAGAACTAGTGAAAGTACTCTACAATTGTGCAGAAAATGTAAATAAAGCATAATCACTCTTTTCACATGCTGACCCCAACCCCAGGAAACACATAGTGCTGGTAGTAGTGGTATTTGAGTGAGACAGCAATTGAATGTGGCAAAGAGTATAATTATGAATTATGCCGACTACGGGATCATGACATCATACACTTGGTGTTGATGCCTGCGAAGGCATCCCAACTTCGCTTAGATGATTTTCATCATCACTCATCTCCTTCACTCCCATTTTTGTAGCATCTCGAAGACTTCTAATTACTGCAACCTCATCAGGTCCAGAGAGGCTTGCGTCCACAGCATTAACCACTGAATCCGTATCCATAGATTCTGAAATGCACTCTTCTAAAGTCGTGACCTTCAAATTGTCAAACAGACACGCATCAACTCGCATACAATCGTGAATGTCACAAGACTCTACACATACAATTTGAAAATTTCCCATGGCAACATTCAAGAAGCAACGTGAAGTACTAGGGAATCATCGACAGAAGTCGGTGCTCAGTTTGATTGACGCGCAGAATTCTGACGCTCTCAGATAGAATAGAGCTGACCTTCAAGATAAAATTGCCTTCATCCACGTAAAAACAAAAGAAAAGAAAAACAAATAAATTGCTTCAATACACACACACACACACATACACAGTTGAACTCACATTATTTTCCAGCGAACTGGAATAAGACGGAGAAGCGCCAGGTTCAGTCATAGCTACAGACACAGACTTCCTTGCAAAGCGAACACTGTCAAATCACTGTGTCGCCTCTGCATAACCAGATGATCAAATTGCGTCTCCCAAAAACCTAAAGTTCATCTAAACTCCAAACGAAGCTCACCCTGTTCACTTCACTTCAAACCCTAGACCTCAAACTCTGCAATGTCACCAACACGTCAAGGCTCACAGCAACACTCCACAATTAGGAAACTCCTTCCTCTGCGCAAACTACGATAGGAGGGAGGAGTAAAATATGCCCGAAAGATCGCATGCTTTACAATAATCCGACCTTCGCCTGGAAGGATGTGTGTTCGTGATTGTTCGTCACTTTCTGGCTGGTGCCGTGGCGGTATCGAGGGCGGGGAACGGTACAAATTTGAAATTAGTTGGATTTGAATTTCACTAACTTGTATGGCATTGGGCCACCTTCACCCGCCAAAGTTTCCTAATTCCCTCCCAAAAATTTAAACCACCCTCGGCAACCATCACGTGCATTAACAACTTATATATTTTAAAATACATAAATATTCGAGATCTTTATATTCAATTTATTTGTAAAACAGTGTGTAGTTCATGTTGTTAATTATGTTAGAAAATATGTGAGATTATATATAGTTGGTAAGTCTACAGTAAACTAACATCTTATTTAATTAAAAAATATATCTTGTATTCATCGTGGTTCGGGAACAATCATAAAATTTTGAAAGCAATTATGATATGATGTATTGTTTCATTATTGATGTAGTAACAAGTAGACTAAACTTGTTTTACAAAGCAAATATGTTATACCCATTTTAAGTGTATAGGAATTTGATTGATTATTAGAATACTAACATATTTTTAAATGATATTTATACATAGAAATCAAAAATTAAATAAATAATGTATTTGATACTAATGTCAATGGCTCAATGAAAATTTTAATTTTTTAATTATGTGTTTGAAATTACCAAAAATTGGATTTAAAATGAAACATTATTTCTTTTAGTGGGAATACCCAATTGTCAAAATTATACTTCATATATAGACATCAAATAATTAGTTTTTTATTTATTATTTAATTTATTTTTGTTGTTACACAAATCACATCATGTGTTTTATACAGAAATCAAAACGATTCAAAAAATAACTTTTTATTGTTTAAATTAGAATTTATAACTCTAAAACAATTACCAAAATCATGCAAAGTCCATTGAGTATAATTCTAAAACATGTTGCTTAAGATGTTTGTATTGGAACATTTGTAGCAAAAATTTAGTAATATATTGAAATTATTTGATAGTTTTAAAAAATGAAAGTATGTTCTATTAATTCTTTTAAAATACCTACACATTGTTTATTAAATGCAAGACATGTGGTTTTTTGTTGCAAACTGTCTGATATGAATTTTTCTGTCACTTTTGCAATTTCATGGAAGAAATTTATATTTTTGCCAATGGTGGCATAGACCCAATTGTTTAAATTGCATCCACATGTGTGTGTGTGTGTGTGTGTGTTTTGTTTTTTTTGTTTATTTTTTTCCACCACAGTTATATTGCAAATTTCATTATATTTTCCAATTTAGCCATTATATGATTGTCAGTAAATACAAACCCGAATAAATAAACAAATAAATAAACAAATAAATAAATAAACAAATAAAGATTAAATTACACTTTAGAATAAAAAAAGATTCAAAAAACTATTTCCATAACAATCTATTTCTGTAATAAGTTATTACGATTTTTGAAATAAATAAGAATCTAGGTGAAATAATTTTTAATGCATATATATATATATATATATGTATATACATATACACATTCATATATAAATTTTATGAAAATAAATTATATACTTTCATAATATTCTTTGTTATTATGGATAAATGAACAATTATGTAGCTAACATACTTAATAGAAATGTTGATTTTACATATGCCAAGACAGAATAAAATATTTTAAACAGCATGGGCTATAAAAACTTGAGAATAGATATAAATTTTGCCAATATGATTCATGTTTGAAATCTCACTTTAAAAGTAAAAAGCAAAATTTAATAGTGCAATTTTAGTTAAGCAATTAAAGCACATTAAATTACTATAACTTCAATAATTAATGATTTGATCACAATAATGAAAATGTGGATACAATTGAAGAAATAAACAATTATTTATTATGTATACATATATATATATATATATATCCTTACATGTGCATTGCAGAATGTATGTATTGTATAAAACATAATGTATTTGATAATTCATTTGTATAATATTCATATTTTACATGTGCATAGTTTTTTATGTAGCACATAAAAAACCTCACACAAGAAATTATGTGTTCAATATAATAGAATGTGTATTATTTTTCCACAAAATATGAGCTCTTTGACAAAAATATTATTATCTTTTTATTTTTTATTTTGATTTTATTATAATTTGCATTACATTCACATTCTCTTCATGCAACAATTTTTTCAAATTTTAATTAATAAATTATGTTTGTGAACAAATTTATTTGCAGATGTTCCTTTAGATTGTAGTCATCTTGCCACTAAAAGTAAGTCCAAACTTTGTCATTATGAAAATTAAGTCTTCTCCCCTAAACTCCAAACCCACAAATTGGTAATCATCAATAATTCATTCTCAAAAGAAAAGTAAAAAAAAAAGAAAAAAAAAAGAAAAAGAGAAGAGAAATCAAAACAAGAGGTATCAATGGCTATAAATGAGACAAGAACTACTATAAGTGAAGTAGCTATGATTATTTTTTCCGAATAATTTATTACAAGAAGGATTTCAACAACAGAATTTCGAATACAAAACAAAAAATCATAGAAATAGTCAATTTTATTTTTATAAATCTACACATGGCGCGAATTCAACACAATCAATCATGTTTCATCAATTTATTTCTTTGCAAATTATTACTTTACCACCTGTTCGAAATTGGCAGTTCTTTTCGCTTACACGTGTCCGTTACCGAAAGGAAAAGATGGGCTGTTTACCTCAACTACCCGTGAGGAAGTGGCAAAAGGTAAAAATCCCCGGCGCCCAAAAGTTACTGAGAGCGAGCTGGGGCTTGAAGCCTAAGCAGCCCCTGGCGCCGTATTAACATGTGTATTGGGAAGGCGTGGAGTGTTTTTGGAGGAGTTTTTGAGTGCCACCTCCGTTGCAGAAGATTTAGGGCCATGGCCACCATAGCTAGAGCTTGGGGGCTTCTTCTCTTTCTGCTACTGCTGCCCTTTCTAGCTCATGGCTCGTCTATCAAATCCGTCCCCGACCTTGAATCGCGCATGTATGCGTCGCTTGCGGGCTTTCCCTGCGTCCGGTGGCTCAACCTGACCGGGGAGCTTGGTTGCGCTAACCCCGGACACGGTGCCGTGAGTGCGCCAATTTTGAGGATGGGGGACGCTTTGGATTCGCCCGCGACTGTGCTGGTACCTGCGGAGTCGTTTCGGGAGTTTGTTGATCGATTCGGGGATGATAAAAATGTGGTTGGGGTGCTTGTGGAAAACGGAAGTCAGGCTCTTGGGTTCGGAGCTTCCGATGATGCGAAGTTTCCGCAGGCTGAATTCGCGCCGTATGAGAATCAATCATGGGTTTGGAATCCTTTTGGGTCAGGGATGATGCACCGTCGACTCAACTTTCCAGTATTTTTTCTTTCTTCTCCGGTGGGTGGTGATAATGTCTTTCCTGAAGCTTTCTCTTGCTTTCTATCTTGTTTATTTGGTGTCAATTTAGTTGTAGTCATAGGATAATATTGCATAGACATCGTCCAGCAATTTTGTTTTTAGATGAAGTGGTTGAGCAATTTAGGGGTTTCGCTGTCGAAAGATTGTGATGTTGTTAATTGGGAACTAAATCTCAATAAGATGACCTATAGGAAGGCGAGACTTGTGAAGCTGATCACAGAAAACGTTTGGTCATTGCAAAATGGCTGTACAGTTCAAGAGTCCGTGGGAACCAGTGTAGGAGAAGCTTTTAGGGTTTTATGAGCGAGGTGAATTGGATAAGAGAACAAGCTAGGAAGATCATATTTTTCTAACATTTTATTAGGGTCATAACATTTTGCAAGCTGCCTTATCAAACAGAGAGAAGAGGGATAGAATCGCGACTTATGCCATCCTATCACGTGTGGCTACTCGCTTCCTCAAATTTTGGCGTGTTTTCTATGAATTATGGAGAGGTGATACCGTCTTTGTTGACTGTTTGATTGATTGGCTACAGGAAAGCATAGAATTAGCACGAAGATTTGCCTCTCAGAACGTCGAGAAAGGGTCGAAGAGGCTTGCAAATGTGGTAGAATTTAACGATGTTATGCAGACCACTAAATCTGGGACACCCACAACAGAATCATGTTTGAGGGAGCTCTCCTGTCTTCCTTTAGGAGGTTACAGCGTCATGTCGACTTTCCCAGCTGTCAATGTTACGCATCCTACCGTGAAGCCTGTCGTGTTGGCGATGGCGTCTGTAGATTCAGCAACTTTGTTCCGTGATGTTGCCCCTGGGGCTGACTCACCAATGTCAGGTCTGTCTTGCCTTCTATTTTGAAACTGATAATCTTTTGAACCCTTCACTACCAGACCAATACTTTTCCATGGCCCGAATTTCTTGCTTTTATATTTTATATTAATTTTTATTTGTTTTGGGAAGAGAACATCAATCATTGATTGGTTGCAGATGTCACCGGTATTGCATTTGATCAGGAAAATTGAAGCTTCTTGTATTGGTTCTTTTTCCAGGAGTTATAGCCTTGCTTGCAGCGGTTGATGCACTATCACATGTTCCTGATTTTGACAGTCTTTTAAAGAGACTTGTCTTTGTTGTATTTACGGGAGAAGCGAGGGGCTATTTGGGGAGTCGACAGTTTTTGGCTCAACTTAAGAAGGGAGCCTTTGTGGATTATGGACTAACATCAATTCATCAAATTCTGGAAGTTGGATCAGTGGGCCAAGCGTCAGAGGCCACGTTCTTCGTCCATAAGCAGGCTACAGCAGCAGCTGTCGATACGCAAGAGATTATTGATGCATTGCATTTATCGGCATCTGCCACGGATTCAACGGTGAAATTGGCTAACGAAGCCAATCCAGGGATACCTCCTTCGAGTCTCATGACTTTCGTCCATAATGATCCTACTGTTGCTGGTATGCATATGGATGTACAGTTTCTCCTCGAAATTGTTTTTTTTTTTTTTTTTGGTGTGTGCAGGAAATCAGTGTTATCTTGTTCTCCCGTATATGAATTTTCTTGGTGTTTTTATGCTTTGGACTCTATGTGACTCTAAGTGCCTTAGTGAATTTCAAATTGTGATATTAAGAGCAAGATTTCTACTCTACTTCTATCAATCGCATTTTCCTGGCGATGATGCTCCATTCTTCTTAAGTAGATTCCAACCAGTTCAGAGTCTATTTGTATGACACGGATTGTCGTGTGTAGGTGTTGTCATTAAAGAATTCGACACAGCTTTCACAAATAAGTATTACAACAGCGTGTATGACAACACGAGTAATGTGAACCTGTCACCACTAGTGGTAGCGGCATCTTTGGTGGCCCGATCGCTTGTCATGCTTGCTAGTGACAATAACTTGAGAGTCGATTCTCCAATCTTTGAATCTATCCAGGTACTACCTCGCTTTTTCTGCTTCTGGACTTCCTCATTATGTTATTTTCATGTTTCTTTACTGTATTCTCCTAAATTATGCTTTGGTGTTTGTTCTGAGATCCCTCTAATAAGATTATGATGTTGTTGGCATTCTTTCAATTTGCACTTATAATCAGGTGAACATGTCACTGGTGGAGGAAATGGTGAATTGCTTCTTCGGGACTTCCCCCGGCATGAGGTGCAGTTTAGTAGAAAGTTTGATGACTGCATCCCAAGACGTCGCCAATCACTATGTCGGAGTGTTTCAAGCAGATCCCAGCGTATCTCCTAACTCGATGCCAGAAGTGATTGATGATACGACACGATTTGTGTGGAATTTTTTAGCCGACCGGACAGCATTGCCCCGGGAGGATTTGCCTGAGAAATGTACTTTGGTTTGCAAGAACCCTGACGAAGTATGCGTCGGCGCAACACAAAGTCAGTTAGGACAGTGTCGTGTGTCTTCAACCAGGTATTAAAGATTGCTATTGAAGACATCGTATTATTATTACTAGAGCCAAAATGTATTGCAATTATCTATCTATCATCTCAAATTATGCCAACCATTACTTACTATGTGGAGATCCATTTGGAGTCCCAGGGCAGATGATTGGACTGTCGTCGTAGTTGAACATCTTTGTTACTGATGTAAGCTTTTACCCTTGGCGTTGTGTACAATCAGGTATGTTCCTGCATATTCTCCTCGGCTAAAATTCCACGACTATTGGTGGCAATTGCTTCCTTTAGAGGCTGGTGATAAGATGGGAGCAGCTGACCCAGTGTACACTGAAAGCTTCTGGAACACTATCAGCATTCGATCATATCAAAAAGAAAACTCCTGGTATGAAGAGCTTATTCTCTTCATTGGGGTGTTTTTGACTTTTGTATCGATCCTTTCCATAACCTGCTCGACATCTCTTCTCAGAAAACGGCTGAAGCGGGCTTGATCAAGCTCGTGCATACTTGCAGGAAAGGTGAACTCTTTTCATTTTTAGCAACTTTCAGACCGACCAGGATGCTACGCTGGTTCGAAGGATTTCTGACATGCACCAGGACAAGAAGGTGCATATACCGAAGGTCTTATATGACCATCTCAGCTTTAGCAATGACTGCCGTCCTTGAGAGGCGATGCTGCAGTAAGGCGGTTTATAGTGCCCCTCATAATCTGCCAACATTTGGCTGTGTGTGTCTGTTGAAATGGAAGACACGTGCAAGTACTGGTATGGGGATGAACTTGGCTGCAATGGAAGGCACCTTAGAACTGGGGTCGTGGATGTGGAGCTTAAGATTCATTCCTCGATTCACCTGTTCGGCTCTGCGGAAAAGTATATCTGGAGTTCCGCTACTTGCTTGAAGATTCTGGACTATCAGGTTTCCTCGTTACGGTCATATTCTTAGCAAGTCTGCTGCTCTTCTTGAATGCAGGATTGTTCTATTGGTTACATAACCTTTGCCTAAGGATTCAGAATGAGGAGAGAGCACTCTCATATGATGGGTCACATGGATTCAAAGAAAGAGATCAAGACTTGCTATAAGAATAGCACATTTGCAGGCGCACCTTTACTTTGGCTTTTGTTGCCACTCCTCTTGGTTGTTCTCGAACCCCCGGCTAGTGTGACATACGACTCATTGCTTACTTGTCCTTTTCGCTCTTCCCCTGGTTTGCCCTTACATCCATCTCGTCTTTAGTCTCGTACCCATCATTTATTCTAACCACTTTTATCCTAGTCTTTGGGGATATTTTATTTTTTTGAGTATGCTACGCCAATTGTTGTAGACGTTGGCTAAGTGTTGAAGGACCCGAGGACGAGGAAAGAGGACGCAAAATGATGGGTATATGGACAAGAAGGACAAGCAAGCAATGATGCCAACTCAAGTGAGGCAGGAGGGTATTTTAGTTTCTAGATACGGGATTTTTGGTTTGAATTTAAATGGAACTTATTTCAACGAGATGGACTGTCTACCTTGATCTGTAATTGAATTTTTTATTTGCCGAAATTGTTTTGCTGATTGAGTTACTGGACCTCTTTTACCTTAATGGGTTCTCCATGCACATGAGAAGTTGAAAATGGTATGCAATGATGCATAGTGAACGTCTAGAACCACACACCAACAACAGCCTGCACATGGGGATCCAACAGGGGTTAATAAGTTGTGTGATGGGTATGGTTATTAAAGTGTATTAATTTTGTAATGAATTTGATCTTCAGTGGTAATGAAAGCAAATAATTTCAATCAACCATGTGTTGGAATGAACCAAAAAGAATTTATGTAAACGCAAGTTCATATTATTGATGAATGTTGTCGTGTAGTAATTTGACCATTAAGTGAAAGAAGAAAGGAGTGGTTATATTATATAAAAGTTAAATGAAAATATTTGAAAAAATTATCTTAGAAAAATAAATAATAGAGAAGGAGGTAGAAAAAAATCAAAAGGTGTTGATGTTGCTTTTTGTAGAAGTGACTTCTAATTGCTTTGTATGGCCATAAATAAGGCAAAATAAAATAGATTAGAAAAATAAACAATATAGGCATCTTTAGAAAGGAGTTGAGAATAGGTTGCAGAAAAATTTACCACAAAAATCTCAAAATAGATATCTGTAGAAGACCGGTTATGAGCTGGGGTCGAAATCTGACCTCAAGGTACAAAACTGCGTGCCTACGGCAGGTCAAGAGGGCTTTTTTGAGATTGGAAGGTGGGATTAGAGAGGAGACTAGAGGATCTTTCTTTGAGCATTAGTTGGGAGTGGTTTGAGTTGGTAATGACTTTGTAATGGCTTTGCAAAGTCAGGGTTGATTTTGGTGACTCTGATTTTATAAAATATATTGGGGTTTATATTTTTGAGCATTCTGTGAGATTCGTTATAGATCTATGGGTGATATTTTATGGGTTGGTGCATACAATAGTGCTTGCAGGATGCTATGAATTTGAAATTGATCTAACAGTTCAATCAAAGATTGTTGAAGTTTATGTGGGTTGCGGTCTCAGAAATTGGGAATTGAGGGTTAGTTAGGTTTCCTAAGATTTCTAGCAATCTACTAGTTGGATTGGAGTGCAATTTATGTGTGTGTGTAGAAGACTTAATTTCCTACATGCATGTGAAATTGGAAGCAACTAAATGGTGTAAGAAGAAGATATTGGTACTCGACAATCGGCATTAAGGTAGGAGAAGGAGGCCATTCAACACTTGATTGAAATTTTGGATTGAATTTCTTGCTAGTAAGTTTGATCCTCTTCAAATTTTATATGCTTGCTACTAACTTAGTTTTTAAGGAGTGTGTAAATTTTTAAGCAAGATCAACAGTTTAGTCAATAGTTATTGAAGTTCTAAAACTGCCTCAGGAATTGCTTAGGGCTTGGTTAGGATTCGGTTAGGATTTAGGGTTGGGTTTAGGATTTAGTATTTATTTAGGATTTGTTAAAATTTGACCAAGGATGACTAGGATTTGGTTAAGATTTTAAGATTTGTTAAAGTTTGAGCAAGGTTGATTAGGATTTAATTAGAATTTATTTTAAGATTTATTAGGATTTGACTAGGATTGACTAGGATTTAGTTAGGATTTATTTTAGGATTTGTTAGGATTTGACTAGGATTGACTAAGATTTAATTAGGGTTTATTTTAAGATTTGTTAAGGTTTGACCAAGGTTGATTAGGATTAGTTTAGATTTTAGGATTTGTTAAAATTTGACTAAGATTGACTAGGATTTAATTAGGGTTTATTTTAGGATTTGTGAGGGTTTGACCAGGGTTGATTAGGATTTAGTTAGGATTTGTTTTAGGTTTTGTTAGAATTTGATTAAAATTGATTAAGATTTAGTTAGGATTTGTTTTAGGATTTGTTAGGATTTAACTAAGATTGACTAGAGTTAGTTAGGATTTTAGGATTTATTAAAATTTAACTAGGATTGATTAGGGTTGATTAGGATTTAATTAGGGATTATTTTAGGATTTATTAGAATTTGACCAAAATTAATTAGAATTAGTTAGGATTTGTTTAAGATTTGTTAAAATTTGATGAAGGTTGATTAGAATTAGTTAAGGTTTATTTGGGATTTGTTAAGATTTGACCAAGATTGATTAGGATTTAGTTAGGATTTATTTTAGAGTTATTAAGGTTTGATTAAGACTGATTAGAATTTAGTTAGGATTTATTTTAGGATTTGTTAGGATTTATTTTAGGATTTGTTTGGATTTAATCAGGGTTGACTAATATTTAGTTAAAGTTTGATTAAGGATTATTTAGAGATTGATTAGAGATGTTAGGACTAATTATTGCTGCGTATTTCTTTTTTATCTTTCACAGCTAGGTGCTCAAAGCATTCTCAAGCAAGACTTCATGATATACGACAACGTATCTAATTCAACTTAGTAGGCAATCTCTCACAATCATATGCTGAGCCATCATCACCAACACACTGAATGTTAGAATATGAGTAACCACCTCAGAGCCTTCCTATTATCTTTAGCAATGTCAAGTCACATTTCATCACCATCTAAGTTATTATTAATAGATATAGAAAGGACATCCTATGGATATAAGATGTTGTCACGAACACAAAATATAGACTTGAAGTCTAAACAAGAAGATCAAGAAGAACTGGTAGGAACTGGATTAATCAGATGAGTACAGAAACAACACCAGAGAGGTGAGCTAGAGCTCCAAGAGATGTGTTGTCGAGATTGAAGAACTCTTCAACCTCGACTCTAATATATACTCCTATCTAGGAAGCTTCTCAAGCAGCTTCCACCAACTAGGGAGCTTCTCAAGCAACTTCCACCAACTAGGGAGCTTCTCCAGCAACTTCCACCAACTAAGAAGCTTCTCAAGCAGCTTCCACCAACTAAGGAGCTTCTCAAGCAACTTCTACTAACTAAGAAGCTTCTCAAGCAACTTCTACTAACTAAGAAGCTTCTCAAGTAACTTCTACCAACTAGAAAGATGTTAGAAGGCTCTGGAAGATTTTAGAGAATTCTAAGAACCTTTTAAAATGTTCTAGAAGGTTCTAATAAGTATGTCTTTGACATCACCTCCTCTTCTAGCTTTGAGGTCTCGGAGAAGCCATTTGAGATGTATACTCACAAACGTAGGAAATCAAATATTTGTCGCATAGTCTCTGCAATATACTCCAGCTATCGTTCACGAGACAGATAATTCATGGGCCCTTATAGCCACAGATACTGACCAACACCTTCCACTTGGGACCATATCTGAACTTCTGTATCTTCATTGTGGAAGCGGCCTGAAAATATCACTTCGCCACTACTTGCATGAGTTGTTTCAACTTCAAAGATAATTACAAGTGACTTGCTGCTTGGTATTCTTCGACATCTTCTTGGCTCTTCTAATTCTTCATCTCGAGGTTGACGCCGTGAGCTACTTGGTTGAGATGGTACCACTGGTACATTATCTACGTTCTCACTAGCCATATCTAAATACACCTTGATATTAGATATCTTGATATTACAAAATACAACAAGTTATGTTTTGATAAGACCTGGATCCCTTTTCTATTCATTTTTCCAGAGAAGGCTTCATCTTCACGCTTCGTTAATGGCCAGCTTTTGATTTATTAGAATATTGTCAATAGAATTCTCGTACCTTTTGCAATGCATTGGCGAGATTTTTGGTTGATTCCCATGTTCGTTCATTAATATTGTAGCCGCTCCAATGTACAAAGTACTCTAATTATTCCATCTTCGTTGCGAATCTAATATCTTTTCTACTTCATATTCTTCATTGTTTTCAATTTCTATACTAGGTGGCAGATATTGCATTCTTCCAAGAAAAGACGATTCCCAATAAGGCTCTAACAGAGAAACATGAAAGAAAGGGTGTACCTTCATAGTAGTTGGTAATTCTAAGTGGTACATCACAGGATTGATCTGCTTCTGGATAACAAATGGTCCCAATCTCCGGTAGTCGAACTTATCACATAGCCGCTTGGTCTTGATATTCCGTCGAAGCAACTATATTTTATCTCTAATTTTGAAATTAGGTGCTTGATTCTAGAATTTATTCGCGGATGCTTTGTAAGACTCTTGGACAATTTGCAATTGAAGATTCAATGTGGTTTAAAGCCCCAATAGCTGCTACACCAATCCTTCAACTGCTGGGTTGTTATTCGTTGACGGATTCAATAGATCAAGCTTCGGATGGTATCCATAATTGGAAAAGAATAGTATTTTTTGAGTCGATCCATGAAGGGTGTTGTTATATGCAAACTTGGCTAGCAATAGATATGCAGTCCAATCATCTTGCTAATAGTTGATGGTGCATCGTAAATATTGTTCCAAATTTTAATTCCCTCGTTCTGTTTGGCCATCTGTTTGAGGATGGAATGCCGAAGAAAGTTTGATGTCCACCTTCAATATCTTAAAAAAGGATCTCCAAAACTTTGATACAAATTGGATTTCTTGATCCGACATGATATCATCTGGTAGACCATGATATCGATACACATTATCAAGGAAGAGCCTTGCTGTGTCTTTGCTTGATAATGTCTTCTTGCAAGGAATAAAATGTGCCATCTTTGTAAGTCGATCCACCACAACAAAGATGCTATCAAATGAATTTGATGGTGGCAGTTTTGTAATAAAGTCCATGGAAACTGAAGACCATGGACGACACAAAATAGGCAATGGCTGTAGAAGTCCATAAGAGCGATGCTAAGGGTTCTTGGATCTTGAACAAATGTCACAAGAGAGGACAAAATCTTTCACATCCTTCCACATTTCGAGCCACCAAAAATCTCGGGAAATGAATTTCAAGGTCTTATTGAATCCGAAATGTCCTGCAGCTGAAAAGTCACGATGAGATTGAAGGACTCGAAGTCATGCTGGCCCTTTTGGGATATACAGCCGCTCTTCAAAGTATAAGAGATTTCCTTCAACTTTAAACTTGTCATCATTGATACGCTGCTTGATATCAAGGGCTATTGAATCTTCAATGGTTGCAGCATATACTTGGTTGAGGAAGTCAACATCAATTGGCACAACAGCAGCACAAATCCTGAATTGCTCTGGCTTTAACAATGTTGTATACTGTTGATCAAGTGCTGCTTCTCCAACCTTCGACGCAAGATATGATCTTCTTGATAAGACATCGATAGTCTTTGCTGCTTTCCAGGCCGATAAGTAATAACGAAGTCAAATCTAGATAGTAATATATTCCATTGAGCTTGACGATGGTTTAGAATCCGAGTCGACATGAAATACTCCAGATTCTTGTGATCCCTATATACGGTCACCGGATGCGCAACTCCTTCAAGGAAGTGACGCCACTCTTGGAAAGAATCTAGTATAGCAAGGAGTTTCTTATCATGAATCTCGTAGTTGATCTTAGCCGCTGAAAATTTCCGCATATAGAATGCAACCAGATGAAGCTTATTGTTGATGCCCATCTATAAAAGTACGGCTCCTAAAGCAAAATTCGAAGTATCAATTTCCAAATAGAAAGCCTTTTCAAAGTTTGGGTGTATTAAGATTGGAGCTGTAGTAAGTGCGGTTTTAAGATTTTGAAATACTTTTTCCGTTGGAGGTCCCTATTCAAGCTTATCCTTACATGTTAATTGAATGAGTGGAGCAGCAACTTGAGAATAATTCTTAATGAAGATCCGATAGAAGTTAGCAAAGCCGAGAAAATATTATACATCTCTAATCGTCTTTGGAACTTCCAAGTACACAATTGCTTCTACCTTCTTGAGATCCATCTTTAAGCCTTCCGTAGTCGCAACGAACCGTAAAAATTCCATCTCAGTTTGGTGAAATAAGTACTTCTCCAACTTGGCGTAGAGTCCTCCCTCACATAGTTTTTCGAGTATCAAACAAACGTGCTTCTCATGCTCTTCTTTGTTCTTGAAAAATATCAAGATATCATCCAGATAGATGATAACAAAATTGTCTAGATATTCTCAAAAAATATCGTTCATCATATGTTGAAAGACTATCGGAGCATTGATAAGACCAAATAATATAACATTATATTCAAAATGATCATATCTTGTACGAAAAGCTCTCTTCCATTCGTCTCCTTCTTTGATTTGCACAAGGTTGTAAGCTCTCCTTAGATCAATCTTTATAAAGATCTTTGCACGTCAAAGTTGTTCTAAAAGACTAGAGATCAAAGGTAATGGATAGCAATTCTTCTTTGTCACCTTGTTGAGACTTCGATAGTCCACGCACATCTTTAGTGAGCCATCCTTCTTCTTCACAAATAAGATTGGTGCCTCAACTGGTGACTTTGAATGACAAATGAAGTTCTTGGCTAGATTCTTGTCAATGTATTTCCGCAACTCAACCAACTCCATTTGCAATAGCTTGTAGATTGGGCTAAAAGGCAGTTGTACTCCTTCTTATAATTCTATGGCACAATTGTATGGTCGGTGCTCCGGTAGCATGTCAGCATTCTTCTTTTGGAACACGTCTTGAAAATCCTTGTATTGTTTTGATATATCTACTGTTGAAATCTGCTCTCAATTAGTTGGAGTCGCATAAATGACCAATGATGTGCCTTCCTTGCATGATCTTATAAACGTTCTTGCTCCAATGAACAAGGATTTTTTGGTTTGGTGTCTTCTTCTAGGCTTGTCCTCAGCTTGTTCTATGAGAAATGTTATCCTCCGCAACCTCCAATCTATGGATGGATTATATTTTTTCAACCAAGAAAGATAAAAAATAACAGGATTTGACAGGGTGCTAATAATGTTGAAAATAATATAACTACTATAGTCTTTAAACGTCACTTCTATAGGTTCTGATTCATGGGTGATACTATTAGATAATAAAGGTCATCCATCTATTACTTCTACGTGAACATGTTTGGATTTCTGTATTAGGGGAATTTTGTGACACTTAGCAAATTCTTGGTTTAAGAAATAAGCAGATATTCCTAAATCTAATAAGGCTAAGGTTTTTAGTTTTTGAGGACCAAAAGATAAAAGAATTATAAAATAACGGGCAGGTTGAGTAGAAAGAGAGGAACTTGGTTTTGATTTGTCCAGCCGCACAGTTCCTATTGTGGCTGGGCATCCTTCTTTTCCTGAACAAATGCACCTCTATTCTTGATGCTGCGTCCATTTTGCTTCTTAGGACAGTTTCCAGCTCTATGGCCTTCTCCACCGCAATAAAAGCACAAACCTTTCTCCATACGTTGCTTCTTTTCTTCTGGAGTAAGGGATATGACACGTACTCCATCAATCTGCATATCCTCTATCTCCGATTGTGAATTTAGGCTACTTGTCAATATAATTGTATCGTGATGACTTATATATTGTCTGGAGAGTTGATCTTGGTGACGTTGAAATAGGCGGTTATCGCACTTCACAGCTTGGCTAATAGCTTCGTTGAACATTCGTGGATCAGGAAGAGATAACAACAAATCTTTTAAGTCGTCTTTTAGACCCCAATAGAATTGACTCATCAATGCTTCTTCATCCTAGTTGATGTCGCATGCTAATTGCCTGAAATTCGATGCATAGATTGATGCAAAGCGAGTCCTTTGTCGTAGCGATTGAATTTTTATTGTAGTCCATCGAGCCTTGTCATGCTCACCAAATGCTTCCACAAATGCCTCCAAAAAAGTGTCAAAGTTGTTCAAAATCGGTGATCTTTTTTCAAATAGAGGAGCAAACTACGATAGAGCTTGTCCCGTAAGTAAAGTTCCAACCAATCCAACGCATGATTCCTCCGTCGGATAACATTTGGGTTGTAAAGCTGTTATTAACTTGATTTGATTGACGAAATCTTGAAACTTGGAGCGTATGCCATCAAACTTGTCTGGAAGGCTAATTCGAGGCTCCTTTCGTTGTGGAAGCAATGGTTCTCGTTGAACCATAGATAAAGCTGCTTCTTCTGGTGCAGAAGCTTGAGGCTGATAAAGCCAAGATTGTGCTATTCTGGATGTTCCATCATTATGAAGTCTTGTAAAGACTCCTTCCATCACCGTAGTTCTCTGTGATAATGTAGCAAGAGCATTCATAATGGCGTCCATCTTCGACTCCAAACTTTCATTCATATTAATGTCTTGACCTCCAACCATTCTAAGAGAAAGGAAGTAATTGTTTCTACAAAGAAGAAATATTGGTTTAGAAGAAGGTACTCCACAACCTCTAAAATGCCTTAAGACCTTCAAGAAGAGGGATAATCTACTCTCTCCAAGAAGAATAAGACTCCAATATTATGACGGAAAAGATATCAGTTTAGAAGAGGGTAATCCGCAACCTTTAAAATACTAGTATACCTTCAAAAAGAGGGGCAATCCACACTTCAATAAGAAGGAACTAGCTTTGATATCTAAGATGAGAGTAGTTTCGACAAATTATCACGGACACAGAATATAGACTAGAAGTCTAAACAAGAAGTTCAAGAAGAACTGGCAAGAACTGGATTAATCAGATGAGTACAAAAACAACACTAGAGAGGTGAACTAGAGCTCCAAGAGATGTGTTGTTGAGACTGAAGAACTCTTCAGCCTCGATTCTAATATATACTCCTATGTAGGAAGCTTCTTGAGCAACTTCCACCAACTAGGAAGCTGCTCAAGCAACTTCCACTAATTAGGGAGCTTCTCAAGCAGCTTCCACAGTTAGGGAGCTTTTCAAGCAACTTCTACTAACTAGGAAGCTTCTCAAGCAACTTCTACTAACTAGGAAGCTTCTCAAGCAACTTCTACCAACTAGGAAGATATTAGAAGGCTTTGGAAGGTTCTAGAGAGTTCTAGGAACCTTCTAGAATGTTCTAGAAGGTTTTTGATAAGTATGTCCTTGACACTTACTTATATCTTAGAATAGATTCTTTAATAATTAGAAAAAAGGTAAAGGTTGTTTTACCTTTCTTATTGACTTTGAGGTAGCATGGATCTTGTGAGGAATAAGAAAGAAGAATATGGGGTGAATAGGGCCTATACAATAGGATTTTGGCTGCCCATGTAGGCATGGCATAGGCTGATGTGGAAGAAAAGGGAAGAAGACTCCTCTTGTTGGGATGAAGGTTTGGAGTTTTTGAATAGTGAATTTTTGAGAGATATAGCTCCAAGGATATAAAAGTATTTGAAATGAAAATTAGAATGTGTATTCTTTGAATTGTGAGGATTCTAGAACCTACTCATTGGAGTTGTGAGCAAAAAGTTATGCTTGTTTTAGTGGAGTGAGGTCTGCTACTATTGAAAGGTGATGGCAGAAATTTCGAGCTCCCACTCCAAGTTTGATTTTGACTCTTTTTTAATGAAATTTGTAGAAAGTGTGGAAAATTATGCTAGCTTTCTATTGACCTATTTCTTGTAATATTTGGAGTTGGAAAGAGAAAGTTGTGAGCTTTAGAGTGGGAAAGGATCTGTTGCCATGTGATGAAGAAGGGCAGAGACTTTGTTTAACCACCCAAGTCGGATAGTCTCTTCAATCTTTTTGATATTTTAGATGCTTATAGTAGCTTGTATAAGCTTTTTACAAAAATAAAAATTAATGCATTTTGAGCTTCTATGAAAGATTTATGAGCTGTGAAGTGTCAAGAAGGCAATTTGCCGCTAGGGTTTGAGGAGTAGATTCGACTATAAAATCTGAAGTTTATGAGGTATACATGAAAATTTTTAAGACAAGTCAGATAATAAAGTGAGCTTTCTAAATAGCTATTGCATGTCTAATTTCAAAAAGGAAAGCAAACACAACAAAGGCTGAAGTGAAGAAGAGTTTTGCTGCCTTTGTATTTGCTGGGAATTTTTAGTGCCTACTTCATTTAGCCATAACTTTTAAACGGTAAGACATCTATTTTTGAAATTATAATGTATATTTTACAATGAGTTATTAGCTTTTTATAGGCTATAAATATGCTTGATTTGATCTTTGGATGAATGTTTAGTGATTTATTTAGTTTTAGCTTATTGTATAACTTGTATTCCTCATATGAGGTTGTATTTTGAGATATACTTGAATATATATATACTTTGCTTATATTTATTATATAAATATATATACTTGTATTTATATCAAGTATTTATATAAGTATTTTATAAATATTATATATAATATTTGTATAAATATTTATATAAGTATTATACCAAAGATTATATTCTATTTTTATATAAATATTATACTAAAGATTATATTCTATTTTTATATAAGTATTTATATAAGGATTATACTCTATTTTGTATAAATATTATATCAAGGATTATATTCTATTTTTATATAAGTATTTATATAAGGATTATACTCTATTTTGTATAAATATTATATCAAGGATTATATTCTATTTTTATACAATAATTATATTCTATTTTTATATAAATATTATTCAAAGAATTTTATTTTAAATTTGTATAAGTATAATACAAATATAATATGGAAGCTTGAATAAATATTATACAAGTATAGAAGATACTTGCACGGCTTCTTCTTATGTTCCCTGCTAGTTCTAGTAGCAGCTAGGAATCCAATGTTTTCTTAAGGCAAATCCTCTCTATTCGACATTGGAGCATTCTCAAGCAAGACTTCATGACATACGACACCGTAGCACAATACTTCTTGCCAATCACTCCCATTTCAATCTTCTCTCTTATGAAGTGATGTTGAATGTCAATGTACTTGTTTCTTAAATGATGCTTTAGATTCTTTATAAAAATAAGGCATCTTTGATTGTCCTACTTCATTAGAATTGCTTCCAATTGCACAAGTTCAATATTTGTTAGGGACATACACTTTGGAGATTCACAAAACCTTCTAGGACATTCTAGAAGCTTCTTGAGTTAGTGAAAGTCGGTTGAAAAGCTTTCTAGTTGATGAAAGTATATTAAGAAGCTTTCCAATTAGTAGAAAGAGCTCAAGAAGCATCACAGCTAGTGGAAGGAGCTCAAGAAGCTTTCCAATTGGTAGAAGCTGCTTGAGAAGCTTCTTGGTCTGATTGTCACGGACATAAGATTTATTCCAGTAATTATTTAAGTAACATAGACCAATAGAAATAGATAAAATAATTTGATTTGATAATATCTAATAGAGCAGCTTCTTAGAAGCTCCATAGACATGGAATCACCTTTACACATGTCTATAGGTGATTGGTAGGTTAAAAACTTAGTCAATAAGCTAGCTACATGGCGCACATGTTGGTAGCTTGCGGAACAAGCCAAGTACGTGGCGCACATGTGGGAAACTTGTTGTGCAAGTTTGACATGTGTCTTGCAAATTAGACACGTGTATGAGGTCCTATAGAATATCGCCACGTACCTCTTAGTTAGATAATATTTATAGAGGCAAGAGTGAAGCCTTCTTCACTCTTGTCAATTCTTTTCCTGATCTTAGTCTAATTTCAAGAGTCTTCATGTTTCTAGTCTTTGGCAATAGCCATTCCAGTTTTCCTTTGAATATACATATTTTCTTATTCTTATTTTGTGATTTTTCTTTGATATAATTTTCATTAGATTATACATCTTTTTCTAGTTCATGTCCTTGATAGATTGACAAGAATAGACATACAGTATCAGAGCTTTGACTTTCTTGATTAAGAGTGGATTACCTTTTTTTTTTTAATAAGACATAAGCATTTTAGAAGTTGTGGAGTACCCACTTCTAAACTGATATTGTTTTTAGAATTTTTTCTTTTGAGTGTATTATTCTGCATTTCTTGAAGTGAGAGTAGACACCTTCCTTCCTATTATATTATCATGGCAGAGCTTGCGGAAATGAAGAGTGCAATGGCACAAATGCAAGAATAAATGAGAGAGCTAATGCTTGCAATGCATCAACTCAGTTTGCTACCACAAGGAGCAACAAGATTAATAGGAAGTGAAGATATAGAGATGGTTGGAGCTGCATCAATATCTACATCAAACCATACTACCTCACCTACAATGGAGCACCGTTCAAACATTAGAGAACCAAAAATTAGTTTGTTTAAGAAGTTTGATGGCACAAGATCTAAGTTTCGAGGATTCATCAATCAAGTACAATTGGTGATTGAACTTCAACCTCAAAGTTATCCTACGCAAGGATCTCAAATTAGGTTTATTAGAATATTACTTTCGTGATCTATTTTATCATGGTTTTTATCTTTTCTTGAACGACGTGATCCAATATTGAATAATTTGGAGGTATTTTTAGTGGAATTTTGATCTATGTATGGAGAACATGATGCAATCCATATTGCCACCAATAAGATTTGCATCCTACGACAAGGCAATTAATCAATGTTATTATACGCTTTATAATTTTGACAACTAGTGACTAATATTAAGTGGGATGATGCTGCACTCATCAGCCAATTTCTCTACGTTGTCGTAATACGTGAAGTCTTGCTTGAGAATGCTCCGGGCACCTGGCTGTGGAAGATAAAAAGAAAATACGCCACAACAAAATCCTAACAATTCTAATAGAATCTTAATTAACTTCTATTAAACCTTAACAATATTTTTCAGCTTGATTCAATCTTAAAGAAATTATAAAAGAAGAATAAATGAGTCATTCAATAATCATAATAGAAAATAATATATAAAATGCTAAATTTAGAAAATACTAAAAATAGAATCTTAAAACCCTAAATCATATCTTATTCAAACCCTAGTCAATCCCTTGATCAAACCTTAGTCATACCCTAAGTCAAACCTTGGTCAAACCTTAGTCAAACCCTAAGTCAAACCCTAGTCAAACCCTAAGTCAAACCCTGATCAAACCCTAGTCAAACCCTAATCAAACCCTAATCCTAATGAAACCCTAACTCAAATCCTGGTCAAATCTTAGTCAAACCCTAATCAAATCCTAAGTCAAATCCTAGTCAAACCCTAATCAAACCCTAAGTCAAACCCTAATCAAACCCTAACCCTAATGAAACCCTAACTCAAATCTTGGTCAAATCTTAGTCAAACCCTAATCAAACCCTAAGTCAAACCCTAATCAAACCCTAGTCAAACCTAATCAAATAATCAAAAGTCAAACCCTAATGAAATCCTAACCCTAATGAAACCCTAAGTCAAATCCTAGTCAAACCCTAATCAAACCCTAAGTCAAACCCTAAGCAATTTCTAAGGCAGTTTTAGAACCACAATAACTACCAAACAAACCGTTGATCTTGATTGAAATATTTCATACACCTTAACAATTAAGTTAAAAACACACACACCAAGTTTGAAGAAGATCCAACTTACCAAGAAGAAGAAAAACTTACAAATTTGCTCGGGTATCAGCCGGCCTCCTTCTCCAATCTTCACGCCAATATTCCAGTGCCTAAACCTCCTATTTGCACCGTTCAACTGCTTCCAAATTTCACAAGCATGTAGGAAATTAAGTCTTCTACACACACACATAAATTTCACCCCAATCCAACCGATAGATTGATCAAAATCTGCAAAACCCTAACTGACCTTTAAAACCCAATTCCAGAGACCCCAACTCACATAAATTTCAATAACCTTTGATCAAACCGTTAGATCAATCTCAAATTCACAGCACACATTGACAACAACAATACCCAAAAACCCACAAATTTCCAGCCGTAGATCTGCTGCAAAGCTTCTGGAATTGCCTAAACCATCAACCCTAATTTATTTCACAAAATCTCAAGTAGCCAAAATAAACCCTGACTTTGCAAAGCTATTACAAAGTCGTTTTCTCTCCAAATCACTCAAAATCAACTCCTATATAAAACCCTTCAAGTTCACTCCCTAACCCCAATCTCCGATCTGCAAAAAGACTCTCCATTCGCCGTCGGCATGCGGTTTTGTGTCTTGGGGTCTGGTTTCGACCCAGGTTCTTAACCGGCCCTCTCCGGGTATCAACTCTTGTAATTTTGAGGTAAATTTCTCTAAAACCTACTCTTAATTCCTTTCTAAACATGCCTATACCAATTATCTTTCTAATCTACTTTATTTTACCATATTTATGGCTATACAAAGTAAGTAGAATTTCTTTTTATAAAAGGCAGCATTAGCACCTTTTAATTTTTACTACCTCCTTGTCTATTATCTATTTTCTTAAGATAATTTTCTCTAATATTTTCATTTGAGCTCTTCTATAATATAATCACTCCTTCCCTCTTTCACCTAGTGGTCGTATTACTACACGACAACGTATTACAATATGAGGTAAAAAAATTAATGCTCAATTTATCCGATCCTCGAACATTGAATCAAGCAATTGATTTTGCTGTGAAGTGTGACAATCAACTTTTTGCATTTTGATCTAAGAGTCGTGTAAGAGAGCCTCAACGTTTTTATTTAATGGCAACATCAACGTCCTCACAAAACGTATATTCGAAAGTAGAAGACATACAAATTGATGTGGTATGTTTTAAATCTCTTACTGAATCAGAAAAGATTTGGCGTCGTCAAGAAAGATTATATTTATATTGTGGAGAACCTAAGTACACTACTCAACATTTTCCAAAGAAACGACACAACTACAAAATGAGAAGTACGGCTATCAAAGAAGACAACAGGTCGGAAAACAAATTTGTCCAACTACAATAGGGACTGCGCAGCTGGAACCTTGTACAATTCCTAGTGAAGGTCCTATTCTCTCCTCAGAACCCTCTCCTTGTTTTATAATAGATATATATTTAGGACCAAAAAACTATAGAGCCTCTATCTTATTAGATTTAAGAGCCTCAGCATGCTTTCTAGATGAATAATTTGTTAAGAATTGTAAAATATCTTTACTACAAAAAATTAAACCCGTACATGTAGAAGTCATAGATGGTCGTCCATTGTCTTCTGGACACGTTATTTATGAAATTGATCCTATAAAAGTAACAATAGATGGTCATAATAGCTACGTAACCTTTAACATAATTAAATCTCTATCTAATCTAGTTATTTTAGGATTATCATGGCTAGAAAAATATAACCCTCAAATAGATTAGAATTCTCGTAGACTTGATTTTTTTCATAACATTATTAAACATCCTACTGACCAAGTAAAAAGTTATAAATCTAGTATAGTAAAACTTGTACTTATAGGTACAAAAGCTTTTATACACGCTGTCGTGAAGTAAATATATCCATATATAGAAACCTAACTTAATTATCTTTTCTTCAAAATTTTATTAAGTTCTTTCTTTCTTCTTACCAATCTAAGTTTTTATATAGTTTAGGAAAAATTTCTCACTTTCTTTCTTTTTCTTTGGTTAAAATTTTACCTTATCTTTAATCTTAACTTTAACTTTGATTTAGCCTTGAAACTTTCTTTTATTTCTTTTATCTTTTTTCCAATCTTAGATTTTAGTAGATTCAGGATTATATTTGTAGATATAAGGAGTTTTGACTTTGAGGTTGAATTTAGGATTTTACTAAGGATAAATAATAGATTTGGATGTCAATAGTCGGCTACCATTAATAGTGCTGACTTGGAGGATTAGATTTGGGGTTTTTATAACTTTAAACTATTAATTGTTGACTTGGACTTTAAAGACCTTGGCTGCGACTTCTTTGACGAGCTCGGAGGAGAAGAAGACGGGGTTTTTTGGCAAATGCAGAGAGGTATTCAGAGGGAGCGTCTTCTTGGCATGAGTTTAGGTGGTAGAAACGTAGGATTCGGAGCTTAGATGAGAGAGATATGCTTGTTTGAACTTAGACTACTAATATGACACCTACTGTCACTTTTCAGGGTGTATTAGAAGTTTTAAGATACTAGCAAGAAATCCAAAAGTTGGGTTAGAAACTAGACTTCAAGCTACACATTTTACGTCCAAGAATTGATAGAAATGAGTTCAGATTGAGTGAGATATGGCTAGTTAAACCCAGCAAACTAAACTGGGGTTTTGAAGAAGTTAGATAAATAGAAGGATTTGCTTTAAGCTAGAACTTGAGTTTCAAGAAGAATTTGAAGCTCATTTTTTGTGTACATATTACTTATACTATAAAAAGTCTATGTCTAAAATCTCATATCAATTGAGACTTTGATTAGGGAGTAATGGCAAATTTGTTCTTGGGTGTCTAGGGTTTTGACTTTTAAAGGTATCTGCCAAGGATTTGGTGATATCTAACGATCGGCAATGATTTCACAGCTCAAAAATTATGTGACAATAGTCAGAGGTATGAAATATGTTTTCCCAAATTTTGAGCTTATTTGAACGGCTGGATCTTCAATTATGAATTTTCAAGTTTCGGATTGAGATTTGACTTCTAAAAGTATCTGCCAAGGATTTGGTGATATCTAATGATCAACAATGAATTCACAGCTCAAAATTTATGTGACAAAGATCAGAGGTATGAGATATGTTTTTCCAAATTTTGAGCTTATTTGAACAGTTGGATCTTAAATTATGAATTTTCAAGTTTCTGATTTGGTTTTACTTATATAATTACTTGCTAATATTTTGATGATATCTGGTGATCGGTAATGAATTTACGGTTGAGAATTTTTGTAAAGATGACTAAAGAAGTGAACTCTATGTTTCCAAAATTTAAACTTATATAAACGGCTGGATTTTGATTTATAAATTTCCAAGCTTCTAGTTTGTTGATTTATTATACACATGGTTTTGTGGCTATAAATGAAAAGTTTAAAAAAGTTTGTGCATATTGGATCCAACTTGATTGTAAAGAGGGACCTTGCGTCTACCTGAAGCGGACTTTCGTCACGACAACGCAACAAAAGAAGGATCAACTTTTATTATTTATGCTCCATCCGTTTCTGATGGTGGAAAGACTTTAAATGGCATTCCAAACCAATATCTGGATTATCAAGACGTTTTTTAAAAAAAAATGCAGATATTCTTCTGGAGCATTGTCCATATGATTGTTCAATCGACCTCAAAGAAAGAACTTAGCCACCATTTGGACCAATCTACAGTTTATCACAAGATGAGTTGGTTGAACTCAATGTGTATATTGACAAGAATTTGGCATAGAATTTCATATGCCATTCTAAATCTCCAATAGGAGCTCCAATTCTATTTGTGAAAAAAAAAAGATAGATCATTGCGAATATGTGTTGATTATCGAGGACTCAACAAGATCACAATCAAGAACAGATATCCATTATCTTTGATATCAAGACTCCTTGACCAGTTAAATCAAACTAAGATCTACACAAAAATAGATCTAAGAGGAGCATATAATCTGGTATGCATCAAAGAAGGAGATGAATGAAAAACTACGTTTCGTACTAGGTACGGACATTTTGAATATAATGTCATGCTTTTTGGACTTACAAATGCACCAGCTCCTTTTTAACATCTCATAAATGATATTTTTTATGAATTTCTAGACAATTTTTTGTCTGCTACCTTAATAATATTTTGATCTATTCTAAGAACGTAGAAGAACATGAAATACATATTTGTCAAGTATTACAAAAACTTAAGAATGCGGGATTGTATGCCAAGATGAAAAAGTGTGTATTTCACACTATTCAAGTTGATTTCTTGGGATACATCATTTCAAATGATGGTCTCATGATAGATTCTAAGAAAGTCCAGACAATCATGAATTGGAAGATTCCAAAGATGGTAAGAGATGTCCAATGCTTTGTAGGATTTGCCAATTATTATCAGATCTTCATCAAAGACTTCTCTCAAGTTACAGCTCCACTTACACATTTGACATGTAAAGACAAACTCCAATGGAATCAAGAAGCGGAAGCTACTTTTGAAGCTCTAAAGATATCGTTTGTTTGTGCACTAATCTTGTATCATGTTGACTTTTTTAAGGCATTTTTTATGGAAACAAACGCATCAAACTTTGCCTTCGGTGTGGTTTTGTCACAAATGGGAACAAATAACAAACTTCATTTGGTAGCTTTTTATTCAAGAAAATTCTCAGCAGCCGAGATCAATTATGAGATCTACAACAAAGAACTTCTTATAATTGTGGATTCTCTTCAAGAATGGTGTCATTATCTAGAAGGTGCTTCCAGTTAAATCATCGTATATACGGATCACAAGAATCTAGAGTATTTTATATCGACACGCATATTGAATCATTGTCAAGCTCGTTGGAGTATGTCTTTGTCAAGATTTGAGTTCATTATCACTTATTGGCTAAGAAAATAACAAAGTTTGTCTGATGCCCTTTCTAAACGCTCTTATTTTGCACCAAAAGAAGGAGATGTAGCTTTTGAGCAACAAAGAACGGTCCTCTTGAAACCAAAGCAATTTCATCTTCAAACAATGAAATCAACATTGACTGTTGATTCAACTTTTCTCAAACAAATTCAGTCAAGTATGTCGTCAAATCTTTTTGTTCATGATATCAAGAATAATTCTTCTAAGACTCATGATTCTTCTAAATTCGAGTTCAAGAATAACCTACTATATTTAAAAAAACACCTATATGTTCCAGAAGGAGAAGCACATTTATGTGTTTTTCAAGCACGTTATGATTTTCCAGCGGCAAGATATTTTGGATACAACACAACTTTGGAACTTATATCAAGAGATTTTTGGTGGCTTCAAATGTAGAAGGCAGTTAAAGACTTTGTACAATCATGTCATATCTACTCAAGATCTAAAACTCCTCGTCATCGACCTTTTGGGCTTCTTCAGCTATTATCTTTTCCAAAATAACTATGGTCTTCTGTTTCTATGGATTTCATCACAGATCTTTCAAGCTCAAGATCTTATGACTCTATATTTGTGATAGTAGATTGGTTCACCAAGATGGCACATTTTGTGCCATGCACAAAATCTATTACAGGTAAAAAAATAACTAAGCTTTTCATTGATAATATCTATCGCTATCATGGATTACTTAAGGATATTATATCGGATAGGGGAACTCAATTTGTATCAAGATTTTGGAGAACCCTTTTCAAGATCTTAAAAATAGATATAAAATTATCTTGAGCTTTTCATCCTTAAACTGACGGACAAACAGAGCGCGTGAATCAAGTCTTGGAGCAGTACTTAAGGTGTACCATCAATTACCAACAAGATGATTGGACAACTCTTCTGCCATTGGCAGAGTTTGCTTATAATAATACAATATATTCTTCTACGCAATAAATACCTTTTTTTGCCAATTATGGTTATCACCCATGACTTGATGCTTTTGACTTTTCAAAAATTGATAATCCAGTGGCAAAAGATTTGACAAATCATTTGTTAGAGCTACATACAATAATGAAGGTGCAATTAAAAGAAGCTCAAGAACGACAAAAATCAAATACAGATGCATATTGCAAGGAACAACCATAATTCAACGTGGGAGACAAGGTATGGTTACTTCGTTGCAATATCAAGACTACTCCTCCTTGTGAAAAGTTGGACTATCGTAGGCTTGGATCTTTTCTTATTTCTGAACATATCAATCTAGTTGCATACCGATTACACCTACCGGAGTCCATGAAGATCCATCATGTATTCCATGTGTCACTACTTGAGCCATACAAGACAATGGATATACAAAGAAGAAGACAAATACCATCGCCTCCTATAGAAGTGGACAACGATGAAGAATTCGAGGTTGAAGAGATTTTAGATTCAAAGTGGCACCAAAATTGACTAGAATATCTTTTGTATAGGCGCGGATACGATATTAGTGAACACACATACAAGCCATCTAAGAATCTAACAAATGCACTAATAAAAGTCAATGCATTTCATCGATGACATCCATCAAAATTAAGATAAAGAATCAAGAAAATATTTGCTATAAAGCAAAGCAGGTTCTGTAGAGGTTTCATCCTATCTTGTATATTGTTTGTTATTTCTTTAGATTTGTTCGTGCTAAAGAGATGGAGGATCAACAACTAGTGAATTCAACTCAAGAGCCATTATTTGCTGATTTATCAAATGAGACATTATGACTATCACAACCTTCAAGACGACGGAATTGAGATGAAGATCCTCAAGAATGATGTGTCCTTCTTTGGATATTTTTCCTACTTCTTTGGATATTTTATCTACTTAGAAGTAGGTAAAATAAGTTGATTTGATAATATCTAATAGAAAAGCTTCCTAGAAGCTTCATAGATGCGAAATCACCTTTATACATGTCTATAGGTGATTGATAGGTTAAAAACTTGGTCAACAAGCTAGCCACATGGTGCACATATTCGTAGCTTGTGGAACAAGCTAGCCATGTGTCACATATGTTGGTAGCTTAAGGAACAAGTTAAGTATGTGGCGCACATGTGGGAAACTTATTGTGCAAGTTTGACATGTGTCTTGTAAATTAGACACATGTATGAGGTCCTATAGAATACCGCCATATAGCTTTTAATTAGATAGTATTTATAGAGGCAAGAGTGAAGCTTTCTTCACTCTTGTCAATTCCTTTTCTGATCTTAGTCTAGTTTCAAGAGTTTTCATATTTCTAGTTTTTGGCAATAGCCATTCTAGTTTTCTTTTGAATATACATACTTTCTTATTCCTATTTTGTGACTTTTTTTTGATACAGTTTTCATTAGATTATACATCTTTTTCTAATTCATGTCGTTGACACTGATAGTAGCCGCTCAAGAAGTGTCTTAGACAGGAGTATATATAGGGATTGAGACTGAAGGGTTCTTCAATCTTGTCTACGCATCTGTTAAAATTCTAATTCATCTTTCTTGGTATTATTCATATACTCATCCGTTTCATCTAATTTTTTGTTGGTTTTGTTTTAGAAATCATGTCATAGTTTCAAGTTCCTTCTTTTATATTCTTGTGTCCTTGATAATTTGTCAAGACTGACCACATCTTCAATATCGCAATTGGATTCTTCTTGTTAGGAAGTGGATTATTCCTCTACTTGAAGGTATACTAGTGCTTTACAGGTTGCGGATTACACTCTTCTAAATTGATATCTTCTTCATCTATAATATTGAAGCTTTGTTCTTCTTGTACGAGAATGGATCATCCATTTTTTTGAAGGTCTTGAGCGCCTTAGAGGTTGCAGATTATCCTCTTCTAATTTGATATTACCTTCTTTTAGATTCATATCTTCTTTCTCTTAGAATGACTAGAAACCAAGACATTAATATAACTGAATCTTCTAAATTCAAGTTAGATTTCATTTTAAGTGCTCTTATTATTTTATCTACTAGGACTATGGAGATTGAAGGGATTGTTGCAAAGCTTCATAACGATGCAACAACTAGAGTATCACAATCAAGACTGCATCCCCCCCAACTTCTGTGCTTGAGGATGGAATACTACTTATACTACATCAAAAAAATCCACCTAATCAATAATGTAAGGAACCTCGAGTTAGTCTTCTAGAGAAATATGATGAGACACATTGTCGTACTGCATTTACGTGTAGTGTATAAAAATATTAAAAGATATTCACAAGTTGATGGTGTTGATTTCAATGAGACATATGTTCTCGTGGCCAAATTCACCACTATTAGAACCATTGTGGCAATTGGGACAGTAATGGATTCGGAAATGCATCAAATAGATGTGAAGACAGCTTTTTTGAATGCAGAGTTGGAAGAAGACATCTACATGGATCAACCTCAAGGATTTATTGAAGAAGAAAAGCAACATCTTGTTTGTAAATTGAACAAATCCTCGTATAGCTTCAAGCAATCACTAAGGGCATAGTATCAACGGATTGAAACATACTTTGTGAATGAAGGATTTGTAAAGAGTGAGGTTGATCATTCCATGTATGTGATGCAATCAAAAGACTTCTTATTGATTTTAATCCTTTATGTTGATGATTTGATCATCTTAACCAATATCTTGAAAATGATGGATTAATTAAATATAAAATTAGAAAGGAAGTATGAGATGAGTAATTTGAAAAAGCTTTACTATTGTTTAGGAGTGGAATTTGTGAGAGATTGTGTTAAGAAGACCATCATAATGAGCCAAAAAAAATATATTGAAGAAGTATTGAAACAATTCAACATGGAAGATTGCAAGCCCATTGGAACACCTTTAGAGGAAAATTTGAAATTAATGAAGCTTATGGATAAAGAGTTTGATGAAATTGAAGGTGAAATGCAAGGTATTCGATACAAGGCAGCAATAGGCTCTCTTATATATGCAATGGTTGGCACAATGATGGATCTTGCATATGCAATGAGTGTTGTGAGTCAACACATGTGAAAAGCTGGATCAATCCATTGGGCAACCATCAACAGGATCATGAGATACTTGAAAGGCACATTAGACTTCAAATTGTGCCTTGGAAGTGATAACACTACTTTGCATGGTTATTTTGATACGGATTGGATAAGAAATGAAAATGATAGGAGGTCAATAATAGGATATGTATTCTTTGTTGGAGTGGGAGCAATTTCATGGAATTGTAGGAGACAACCAATAATTACAAGATCTACAATGGAAGCGGAGTACACGGCAGTAAGTCATGGAGCAATAGAAGCAATTTGGTTAAGACAAGTTTTAGAAGATATTATCAAGGACACAAGAATACAAAATAAAGAACTTGAAATTATGACATGATTTCCAAAATAAAACCAACAAAAATTTGGATGAAATAGATGAATATATGAACAACACGAAGAAAGGTGAGTTAGAATTTCAAGAGATGCATTGACAAGATTGAAGAACCCTTCAGTCTCAATTCCTATATTTACTCCTGTCTAGGATATTATCTGAGCGGCTACTATCAGACCAAGAAGCTTTTCAAGAAGCTTCTACCAATTGTAAAGCTTCTTGAGCTCCTTCCACTAGCTGGGATGCTTCTTGAGTTCCTCCTACTAATTAGGAAGCTTCTTTATTGACTTTCACCAACTAGGAAGCTTCTCAATTAACTTTCATTAATTCAAGAAGCTTCTAAAATGTCCTAGAAGGTTTTATGAATCTTTGAAGTATATATTTCTAACATCACCACCCTCCTCTCTAGCGACAAATTTGAAGAGGAGCTCAGTCTTACTACATATATAAAAAATCAAGAATATGTTGTATTAGTGAAGCTATATATTTTGTTCTCTGTTCTTGGGCAATAGGTTCTACTGGTCCTCGAAGAAATCGCCTATGGCCTTGAGCTGTTACTTCTATTATTGAGATATTCCATCCAAAGATCTAATCTTTATTGCGGCCTTTAAAACATCCTCCAAACAAAATCTCAGGACTAAAAGGATTCACCTTTTCCAAGCTCAAGCAATATTATTAAAACTCAAGTATTGGAATTGAGACTTGTATGGTTGGTTCTTGCTCCTAATGGCTCCAATCAGGGTCGTACATGGCGCTGGAATGTGTTGTCTTCACTTTGCTCAATTGAAGGGTGTAAAATCTATACTAGTTTATTCGAAGCTTGCATCACAAACAAATCTTCTGAGTCTTATTCTCTTAATGCTTGAAGATTTGACATGGTGACTATCTTGCTTCTACTATTCTTTTCTAGATGACTACATATTGATAAAGGCTTTAGTTTAATTCTCTCTCTCTTTATGAATATTTTGTGGATCCAAACTTCACTAAGAAGTTATTATCGAATACATTTGGATTTGTGGAGATAGAATTCATGAAATTCTTATACCTTTTGGGGTGCATTGGCAAGATTTGAAGTTGGTTTTTATGTGGGCTCATTAATGTCATAGCCTCGCCAATGAACAAGATATTCTAATTTGCCCCATCTTCGCTATGAATCAAGTACCTTTTTAATCTCATATTCTTCATGGTCTTCAATTTTAATACAAGGCAGTAATTGTTGTATTCTTCCTTGAATATGTGATTCTCTATAAGATTCTAAGAGAGAGATATGAAAAATTGGATGTACTTTCATGGCAGATGGAAACTCCAAGCGATATGCTATTGGATTGATTTGCTTCTGGATAGAAAATGGCCCCAACCTTTAATAGTCCAACTTATCGTATAGTCGCTTAGTCTTCATATTTTGTCGAAGAAGCCATATCTTATCTTCAATATGAAAAGTAGGAGATTGAATCCTAAATTTATCCACTGTCGTACTGCATTTACATGCAGTATATAAAAATATTATATATCTTATATCTGTTATTAATATATGTGTGAGTGCTAGATGTTATTTTAGAAGATATTATAAGGAGAGGATTTATTATAGCCACTTAGTTAGTGAATTAAGATGGCTATTTGTTTTTTTCCTACCTTATTTATATCCTAGAATAGACTCATTTATAATTAGAAGAAAAGTAAAGGTTGTTTTATCTTTCTTGTTGACTTTTGAGGTAGAATGGACCTTGTGAGGGGTAAGAAAGAAGAGCATGGGGTGAATAAGGCCCATCCAATAGGATTTGGCTGCCCATGTGAGCGTCTCATAGTCTAATATGGAAAGAAAGGGAGATATACTCCTCTTGCTAGACCGAGAGAGAGAGAGAGGCAGTTTTGAGTGGTGAACTTTGGAGAGAGATAGCTCCAAGGAGATAGAAGAATTTGTAATGAAAATTGGTGTGTATGTTCTTCAAGTTGTGAGGATTTTAGAACCTATTTACTTGCTTGTATTGGAGTTGTGAACAAAAAGTTATGCTTGTTTTAGTAGAGTAGGGTTTGCTGCCACCCGACGAAGAGGGGCAGAAACTTTGAGCTACCACTGCAAGTTCGATTTCCACTCTTTCTTAGTGGAATTTATAAAAAGTGTGGAAAATTGTGCTAGCTTTCTATCAAGACATCTCTTGTAGAATTTGGAGTTGGAGAGCAAAAGTTGTGAGCTTGAGAGTGGGAAAGGGTTTGCTGCCACCCGATGAAGAGGGGCAAAGACTTTGTTCAACCACCCAAGTCGGACAGTCTCTTCAATCTTTTTGATAATTTAGGTGCTTATAGTAGCTTATGTAAGCTTTTCACAAAAATAAAAATCAATACATTTGGAGCTTTGATGAAAGTTTTATGAGCCGTGAAGTATCAAAGAGGGCAAATTGTTGCTAGGGTTTGAAGAGTAGAATCAACTAGCTACAAAATCTGGAGTTTGAGAGGCATGCATGCAAAATTTTAGAATAAGTTAGATAATGGAGTGAGCTTTCTAAAAAGCTATTGCATGTCCAATTTGGAGAAGGAAAGTGATCACAACAAAGGTTGAAGTGAAGAGGAGCTTTGCTGCCTTTGTATTTGCTTGGAAATTTTAGTACCTACTTCTTTTAGCCATAACTTTTAAACGGTAAGTCATCTATTTGTGAAATTTTGATATGTTTTACAATAAATTATTGGCTTCCCATAGGCTATAAGCACACTTGATTTGATCTTTGGATGAATTTTTAGTGATATATTTAGTTTCAGCTTGTTGTATAACTTGTATTCCTCATATGCGGTTGTATTTTAAGGTATACTTGAATACATACATACTTTGCTTATACCTTTTATACAAGTATATATACTTGTATTTATATCAAGTATTTATATAAGTATTTTATAAGTATTATATATAATATTTGTATAAATATTTATACAAATATTATACCAAGGATTATTTTCTATTTTATATAAGTATTTTATAAGTATTATACCAAGGATTATACTCTATTTTATATAAGTATTTTATACAAGGATTATATTCTATTTTTATACAAGGATTATATTTTAATATAATACAAGTATAGAAAATACTTGCACGGCTTCCTCTCATGTTCCCTGCTAGTTCTAGTAGCAGCTAGGAACCCGGCGTTTTCATAAGGCGAATTCTCTCTACCCGACAACGTGACTCCTCCGTTGGATAGCGTTGTCGTATTGTAATTACTTACAGTATGTAAAAATTAGTTAAAATATATTATATATTTATGAATCTAGATGTGTGTTAGAATGGTTAGTAAGTTAAATTAAAAATGGTTGATAGAAGAAACTTTATTTTATTTTATTTTACTTATTTTATTATGGTATTTTAAAATTATAAAATCTAAATGTTTAGTATGAAGCCTTGAGAGAAGGTGGGGACTTAAGGATGAAAATTTAAGCTAGTAAGAGGCTTATTGGGAGAAATGAAATCAAGCCATGGTCGGATGAAGGCAAGGAATAGGGAACTTCATCCCTATTGGTCGAATACCATGCCCAATGGGCTTTGAGGAGGCTGCCCGCGACCTTAACAAGGGTTTTCGGCGACTTCATAAAGGGGATTCGCAATTCCAGAGGTAGGGTTGTAAAGTTTAGAGTTTTGGGTATAGTTTGAGAGGAAATTTTAGGCGATTTGGAGTTAGGGTGAAGAAGTTATACTTGTTCAAAGTTAAAGAGTGGATTTCATACATATTGTCACTCTTTTGAGATTTCGCGGAGTTGTACGGAGGCTTTTGGAGATCGAACGGTGCGATTGGAAAGGTGATTTCAAGATCTACGTCTGTTATGAAGGAATTCTTAAGTTTTGAGTTTAGACGAAGGAGATATGAAGAGTTGAAGACAGCGCATCCAATTCCAAGGCAGTAAGTAGACCATTTGTTGATGGTGATGGGGTTTGCCATATCTTAAGTTTTTGGACGAATTTTTGTCTCAAAATTTCTAAGAAGGTGTATTATTGTGCTAAGAAGCTATACATCAAAGTTTCATAGCATTTGGACTCTTAGATTGTGAGATATGAAGAATTTAGTACACGGGTGTTTGTAAACAAGGGTTTAAAGCTATTGCTAGGATTTTGGCGATACCTAAAGATTGATAATGTATCGACGGTTGAAATTCGTGGTGGTAGTTGTGAAGAATATATCAGTACTTCATGTAAATTTGGAGTAGTTTTGGACGGTTGGATTAAAAGTTATGGGTTATTGAAGTTCGGAAAAAATTCCCGTACTACGAGAGAATGAGGGTTTAGAGTATTTTGTTATGTTTTGAGTGGTTTGAGGAAATTAGGCTTGTGTATTGGGTGTAATAGCCCTATGGAGATCTCTTTTATATAAAATTGGGGGTTTTTATTATACTTGAATCTTGCTTGAGTAATTAGTGGCAGCCAGAAGCCCAGCGCTTTCTTGAGGCAGATTCTCTCTACTCCGACAACGTTTTCCCAAGGCGAATTCTTTCTACCTAACAACGTTCAAAGTTCAGAGGATTTGTCAATCAAATTTGATTGATAACATTTCTACAACCTGATACGTATCGGACAAAAGGATCATAAGTTGGATTAGTTGGCACCTTGCTTACAGGACAAGCACTATCATGGTTTGCTCCCTTATTTGAAAAAAGATCACCAATCTTGAGTAATTTTGAAGTTTTTATGGAATCATTTGCGGAAGCTTTTGGATAACATGACAAGGCTTGATGGACAACAACTAAGATCCGAGTATTACAACAAGGGATATGCTCTGTATGAGTATATGCATCTGATTTTAGGCAGTTAACATGCGACATCAATTGGGATGAAGAAGCTCTAATGAGCCAATTTTATTGGAGATTAAGAAATGATGTGAAGGATTTATTCTTATCACTTCCAGATCCACAATCGCTCAATGAAGCCATTAGCCAAGCCATAAAATGTGATAACCAATTATTTCAACGTCGACAAGATCAATATTCGTGGGCTCCAAAAAGCCAATATGCAATTTGACATATCCCTAATACATCAACAAGTACTTTGAATTTATACTTAGAAGTAGAAGATATGCAACTTAATGCGATATGTTTTAAATCTTTTGGACCACAAAAAAAGAAGCATCAAATGGAAGAAGGTTTGTGCATATATTATGGCGAGGAGGGCCATAAGGTTGGTAATTGCCCAAAGAAACAAAATCGACATATTATCAAAATCAGATGTGCAATTATTCAAAAAAATGACAATGTTCAGCCACAGTAGGGATAGTACAGCTATACAATCCAACATTATAAAACTATTGAGGTTCTTCTTTTTCTGCTCAACCTACTTATTGTTTTACAATCCCTTTGTATTTTGGCTCTCAGAAGCTTCAAACAACCACCTACTTAGATTTGGGGATATCTGCTTGTTTCATAGATGAGGTATTTATTAAGCTTCATAAAATTTTCTTAGTACAGAAATCCAAATCTATTCATATAGAGATAATAGATGGACGACTTTTATCCTCAAGTAGTATCACCCACAAAACCATGCCTATAGAAGTGTCATTTAAAAATCACAAAAGCCAGATTGTGTTCAATATTATTAAAACTCCTTCAAATCCTATTATTCTTAGACTATCTTGGTTGGAGAAACATAATCCATCTACAGATTGGAGGTTACAAAGAGTAACATTTTTGATAGAGATCCCTGTAAAAAAAATTCGTAAAAAGCCACAAATTCACAAACCTTTATTTGTTAGAGCAAGGACTTTTATAAGATCGGTCAAAGAAGGTACACCATTTGTTATTTATGTGACTCCAATTCCAGAAGATATGATTTCATTGGCAAGTATTCTAAAGTTGTATAATGAATTTTAAGACGTTTTTTCAGAAGAAGAAGGCTGATATATTACCAAAGCACCGATCCTATAATTGTGCTATAGATCTTCAGGAAAGCATGCAACCACCTTTTGGCCCAATCTATAATCTTTCTCGGAATGAGCTTGTGATATTGAAAGATTATATTAACAAAAATCTTACAAAGAGCTTTATTAGGTATTCAAAGTTCTCAACAGGCGCACTTATATTTTTTGTGAAGAAAAAGGATGGTTCCTTTTGAATGTGCACTGATTATCGAGGATTAAATAAAATAATGATAAAAAATTGTTATCCACTACCGTTAAATTTAAGACTCTTGGAACAACTCGGCCAAGCTAAGATCTATATTAAGATAGATCTTTGCGGAGTATACAACTTGGTACAGATCAAGGAAGGAGATGAATGGAAGACCGCTTTTTGGACAAGGTATGGACATTTTGAATATAATGTCATACCTTTTGGACTAACAAATGCACCTACTATCTTCCAGCATTTAATAAATGATATCTTTCAAGAGTATTTGGATAAGTTCGTGGTGATCTACCTTGATGATATCTTGATCTGTTCAAAAAATCTAGAAGAATATGAGGGGCATGTCAAGCTGGTATTACAAAAGCTGGAAGATACGGGTTTATATGTCAAACTGGAGAAATGTGTATTTCACCAATCGAAGATGGAATTTTTGGGATACATTGTATCTACTAAGGGTTTGACAATGGATCCCAAGAAGATAGAGGCGGTTATGCAATGGGCCATTCCGAAGACTGTGAGAGATGTACAATGTTTTCTTGGATTTGCTAACTTCTATTGGATCTTCATCAAAAATTACTCTCAAGTTGCCGCCTTTCTAACTCGATTGACATGTAAGGACAAGTTAGAATGGGGACCTCAAGCAGAGAAAGCATTCCAAGATCTTAAGATGGCATTTACTACAGTCCCAATATTGGTGTACTCAGATTTCACGAAAGCATTCTATTTGAAGATTGATGCTTCAGATTTTGCACTAGGGGCCATACTTTCACAAATGGATATAGATGACAAATTCTATCCTATTACATTTTATTCTCGAAAGTTCTTTACTGCCAAAATTAATTATGAAATCCACTATAAGGAACTTCTTGCTATTATAGATTCTTTCTAAAAATAATGTCATTTTTTTGAAGGAGCAATGCATCTTGTGACTATATATACAGATCACAAGAACTTAGAATATTTTATGTCACCTTTGGTTCTTAATCACCGCTAAGTTCAATGGAATATGTCGCTATTTTGATTCAATTTTGTCATCACTTATCGCCTTAGGAAGCAACAAGGATTGTCCGATGCTCTATCAAGGAGATCATATCTCGTACCAAGAATAGGAAAAACAACATTTGATCAACAATATACAATTTTATTGAAATCAAAGCAAATCCGCCTTTGTGCCACTATTGCATTAGTGCCTATGGATTCTAATTTCCTCAATGAGGTGCGTATTGCAATTATTAATGATACTTTGATCTCTGATGTCAAGCAGTGCTTTTAAGAAAATGTTGATAAGTTTAAATTTGAGGAAGATCTTCTATACTTTGAAGAACGTTTGTATATTCCAGAAGGATTAAGACGACTACGCATTCTTCAATCTTGCCATGACTTTCCTACTACGGATCATTTTGGATTTAATAAGACCTTAGAATTTATTTCTTGAGATTTTTGATGGCCTCAAATATGGAAGGCAGTAAAAGACTTTGTGCTCTCTTGCGAGACCTGTTCAAGATCCAAGAATCCTCGACATCACCCTTATGGATTGTTACAACCTTTATCCATTCCAAGATGGTCATGGTCCTCTATCTCAATGGACTTCATTATAGATCTACCGCCATCCAATTCATTAGACAATATCTTTGTAGTGGTTGATTGACTTACAAAGATGGCTCACTTCATCCGTTGCAAAAAAATTACATCTAGTGAAGAAATGGTAAGGCTTTTTCTTGATAATATATATCGATACCATGGCTTATTAGAAGATATCGTATCCGATCGAGGATCCCAGTTCATATCTAAGTTTCGGAAATGTCTTTTTGAAATAT
This sequence comes from Physcomitrellopsis africana, assembly GCA_036785485.1. NCBI lineage: Eukaryota > Viridiplantae > Streptophyta > Bryopsida > Funariales > Funariaceae > Physcomitrellopsis > Physcomitrellopsis africana. The sequence continues at coordinate 191,418 of JAWRVF010000387.1, read as the reverse complement.
TGAAGCTAGATATTAAATTTTTTTTGGCTTTTCATCCTCAAACTATCGGTCAAACAAAACGAGTTAATAAAGTGTTGGAGCAATATTTACGATGTAGTATTAATTATCAATAAGATGATTGGACCTCATATCTATCATTAGTAGAATTTGCCTATAATATTACTATTCATGCTTCAACTCAACAAACACTGTTTTATTCCAACTATGGATATCATCCAAATCTTGACCTATAGAGCACGCCAAAGAATAACAATTCAATGGCCAAAGGATTTGCAAAACAGCTATCGGAATACCAAACAACCTTGAAGCTTCAATAACAAGCAGCTCAAGATACTTACCAGATATCTGCGGTGTCGGATAGGGAGAATTTGCCTTGGGAAAACGTTGGGTTCGTAGCTGCTACTAGAACTAGCAGGGAACATGAGAGGAAGCCATACAAGTATGTTCTATACTTGCACAATATTTGTTCAAGCTTTCAAGTTATACTTGTATTATACTTGTACAAGTCTTGTACAAATATAAAGTATAAATCCTTGAATAATATTTATATAAATACTTGTATAATACTTATATAATCCTTGATATAACACTTGTATAAATAGTTATATAAAATCGTATATAATCCTTGGTATAATACTTGTACAAATACTTATACAAATATTATGTATAATACTTATAAAATACTTATATAAATACTTGATATAAATACAAGTATATATACTTTGTATAAAAGGTATAAGCAAAGTATATATGTATTCAAGTATACCTTAAAATACAACCGCATATGAGGAATACAAGTTATACAACAAGCTGAAACTAAATATATCACTAAAAATTCATCCAAAGATCAAATCAAGTGTGCTTATAGCCTATGGGAAGCCAATAATCTATTGTAAAACATATCAAAATTTCACAAATAGATGACTTACCGTTTAAAAGTTGTGGCTAAAAGAAGTAGGCACTAAAATTTCCAAGCAAATGCAAAGGCAGCAAAGCTTCTCTTCACTTCAACCTTTGTTGTGATCACTTCCCTTCTCCAAATTGGACATGCAATAGCTTTTTAGAAAGCTCACTCCATCATCTAACTTATTCTAAAATTTCGCATGCATGCCTCTCAAACTCCAGATTTTGTAGCTAGTTGATTCTACTCTTCAAACCCTAGCAACAATTTGCCCTCTTTGATACTTCACGGCTCATAAAACTTTCATCAAAGCTCCAAATGTATTGATTTTTATTTTTGTGAAAAGCTTACATAAGCTACTATAAGCACCTAAATTATCAAAAAGATTGAAGAGACTGTCCGACTTGGGTGGTTGAACAAAGTCTTTGCCCCTCTTCATCGGGTGGCAGCAAACCCTTTCCCACTCTCAAGCTCACAACTTTTGCTCTCCAACTCCAAATTCTACAAGAGATGTCTTGATAGAAAGCTAGCACAATTTTCCACACTTTTTATAAATTCCACTAAGAAAGAGTGGAAATCGAACTTGCAGTGGTAGCTCAAAGTTTCTGCCCCTCTTCGTCGGGTGGCAGCAAATCCTACTCTACTAAAACAAGCATAACTTTTTGTTCACAACTCCAATACAAGCAAGTGAATAGGTTTTTAAATCCTCACAACTTGAAAAACACACACACCAATTTTCATTATAAATTCTTCTATCTCCTTGGAGCTATCTCTCTCCAAAGTTCACCACTCAAAACTGCCTCTCTCTCTCTCTTGGTCTAGCAAGAGGAGTATATCTCCCTTTCTTTCCATATTAGACTATGAGACGCTCACATGGGCAGCCAAATCCTATTGGATGGGCCTTATTCACCCCATGCTCTTCTTTCTTACCCCTCACAAGGTCCATTCTACCTCAAAAGTCAACAAGAAAGATAAAACAACCTTTACTTTTCTTCTAATTATAAATGAGTCTATTCTAGGATATAAATAAGGTAGGAAAAAAACAAATAGCCATCTTAATTCACTAACTAAGTGGCTATAATAAATCCTCTCCTTATAATATCTTCTAAAATAACATCTAGCACTCACACATATATTAATAACAGATATAAGATATATAATATTTTTATATACTGCATGTAAATGCAGTACGACAGTGGATAAATTTAGGATTCAATCTCCTACTTTTCATATTGAAGATAAGATATGGCTTCTTCGACAAAATATGAAGACTAAGCGACTATACGATAAGTTGGACTATTAAAGGTTGGGGCCATTTTCTATCCAGAAGCAAATCAATCCAATAGCATATCGCTTGGAGTTTCCATCTGCCATGAAAGTACATCCAATTTTTCATATCTCTCTCTTAGAATCTTATAGAGAATCACATATTCAAGGAAGAATACAACAATTACTGCCTTGTATTAAAATTGAAGACCATGAAGAATATGAGATTAAAAAGGTACTTGATTCATAGCGAAGATGGGGCAAATTAGAATATCTTGTTCATTGGCGAGGCTATGACATTAATGAGCCCACATAAAAACCAACTTCAAATCTTGCCAATGCACCCCAAAAGGTATAAGAATTTCATGAATTCTATCTCCACAAATCCAAATGTATTCGATAATAACTTCTTAGTGAAGTTTGGATCCACAAAATATTCATAAAGAGAGAGAGAATTAAACTAAAGCCTTTATCAATATGTAGTCATCTAGAAAAGAATAGTAGAAGCAAGATAGTCACCATGTCAAATCTTCAAGCATTAAGAGAATAAGACTCAGAAGATTTGTTTGTGATGCAAGCTTCGAATAAACTAGTATAGATTTTACACCCTTCAATTGAGCAAAGTGAAGACAACACATTCCAGCGCCATGTACGACCCTGATTGGAGCCATTAGGAGCAAGAACCAACCATACAAGTCTCAATTCCAATACTTGAGTTTTAATAATATTGCTTGAGCTTGGAAAAGGTGAATCCTTTTAGTCCTGAGATTTTGTTTGGAGGATGTTTTAAAGGCCGCAATAAAGATTAGATCTTTGGATGGAATATCTCAATAATAGAAGTAACGAACAGAATATGGCCGATTTCTTGGTGGGTGAACTGTGCCCAGAGCGGAAGAGCAAAATATAGCTTCACTAGTATAGCATATTCTTAATTTTTTATATATACAGTAAGATTGAGCTCCTCTTGGAACTTGCTGCTAGAGACGGGAGTGATGTTAGGAATATATATACTTGAATTCATAAAACCTTAGGAAACTGCGATCCCTTCTTGAATTAATGAAAGTTAATTGACAAGCTTCCTAGTTGGTGAAAGTCAATAAAGAAGCTTCCTAATTAGTAGGAGGAACTCAAGAAGCATCCCAGCTAGTGGAAGGAGCTCAAGAAGCTTTGCAATTGGTAGAAGCTTCTTGAAAAGCTTCTTGGTCTGATAGTAGCCGCTCAGATAATATCCTAGACAGGAGTAAATATAGGAATTGAGACTGAAGGGTTCTTCAATCTTGTCAATGCATCTCTTGAAATTCTAACTCATCTTTCTTGGTGTTGTTCATATATTCATCTATTTCATCCAAATTTTTGTTGGTTTTATTTTGGAAATCATGTCATAATTTCAAGTTCTTTATTTTGTATTCTTGTGTCCTTGATAATATCTTCTAAAACTTGTCTTAACCAAATTGCTTCTATTGCTCCATGACTTACTGCCGTGTACTCCGCTTCCATTGTAGATCTTGTAATTATTGGTTGTCTCCTACAATTCCATGAAATTGCTCCCACTCCAACAAAGAATACATATCCTATTATTGACCTCCTATCATTTTCATTTCTTATCCAATCCGTATCAAAATAACCATGCAAAGTAGTGTTATCACTTCCAAGGCACAATTTGAAGTCTAATGTGCCTTTCAAGTATCTCATGATCCTGTTGATGGTTGCCCAATGGATTGATCCAGCTTTTCACATGTGTTGACTCACAACACTCATTGCATATGCAAGATCCATCATTGTACCAACCATTGCATATATAAGGGAGCCTATTGCTGCCTTGTATCGAATACCTTGCATTTCACCTTCAATTTCATCAAACTCTTCATCCATAAGCTTCATTAATTTCAAATTTGCCTCTAAAGGTGTTCCAATGGGCTTGCAATCTTCCATGTTGAATTGTTTTAATACTTCTTCAATATATTTTTTTTGGCTCATTATGATGGTCTTCTTAACACAATCTCTCACAAATTCCACTCCTAAACAATAGTAAAGCTTTTCTAAATTACTCATCTCATACTTCTTTTCTAATTTTATATTTAATTAATCCATCATTTTCAAGATATTGGTTAAGATGATCAAATCATCAACATAAAGGATTAAAATCAATAAGAAGTCTTTTGATTGCATTACATACATGGAATGATCAACCTCACTCTTTACAAATCCTTCATTCACAAAGTATGTTTCAATCCGTTGATACTATGCCCTTATTGATTGCTTGAAGCTATACAAGGATTTGTTCAATTTACAAACAAGATGTTGCTTTTTTTCTTCAATAAATCCTTGAGGTTGATCCATGTAGATGTCTTCTTCCAACTCTGCATTCAAAAAAGCTGTCTTCACATCTATTTGATGCATTTCCGAATCCATTACTGTCCCAATTGCCACAATGGTTCTAATAGTGGTGAATTTGGCCACGAGAACATATGTCTCATTGAAATCAACACCATCAACTTGTGAATATCTTTTAGCAATTAATCTTACTTTATATCTCACAACATTGACCATTGTATCCCTCTTGATTATAAATACCCACTTACAACCAATTGAAGATCAATTTGGTGGAAGTTGAATCAATTCTCATGTTCCATTGTCCATGAGTAATTTATACTCTTCTTCCATGGCCTTCTCCCACTTTAATACATCCATGGACTTCATTGCATCACATAAAGTCAATAGATCAGCAAGAAGTACAACATTCATATATTCTTCACTTATTTAAGGAAAGATGTGATTCTTCTACCATTCACTAAGTGATCTTCTTTCTCTCATAGGATATCTCCTTTCATTTGAAAAAGATTCACTTCCATACACTCTTCCAACTCTCTTTTCTCTTAAAGCTTGTCTCTTTTCATTCAAAGGTTGATACTCTTCATCATCATCATCTTCAACATCTTCATTTTTTTCATTGCTAGTCTTAATTATACTAGAGACTTTCTTCTCCATCTTTTTTGGCTCTTCACCTTCATCACCATCTTCATTACCTTCATTTTTTTATTTTGTTGCTGAAATTGAAGATGTGTCTACAAATCTACCATTACTCCTACTTGGACACATCTCCAAGTGCTCACAAGCACTCTTATGCTCTAAAAACTCAACATTACAACTTTTGATGATCTTCATGGAATCCAAATACATTAGCATATATGCCTTAGTACCTTCACAATATCCAAAAAATATACATTTTGTATCATTTGCATCAAGTTTGGACCTCATATAATTTGGTACCTTTGTATCAGCAATATATCCAAATTAGTGGCAATCATGCGAAAAGCCTTCTTTTTACATCTTTTGAAGTCTTTTTGCTCCTTCATATCAGCATCTATGCTTGGAAGGTCTTCACTTTCATCTACAATATTCCAAAGGTCCAAAGATGCAAACAAATGTTCCATTTTGACCTTTTGATGGTAGAAATTGTTGCCTCTAAAATTCTCAATCACTCTCAAACCTTCACCCTCATTAAAAACCATGTCTAAAAAGTAGTATATCAAAAAATATTGAAAAAAGAAGTCTCTATATGATCAATATCACTAAAACAATTTTGCACTAGCAAAATCTCAAAATACCCTCTTGTGAATAAAAGAGTGGTTTTTCACTCAAAACACTCTCAATTCAACTTCTATAGCTTCTCTTAAATATGAGTACTCTCATATACCTCACAATCATGTTCTTTCATTCTTTCAAGTTACTTTCTCATGACATATACAAGGTATATGAAACAACTTCAGCAACACAAAAGATACTATCAAGGTCTTTTTCAAAGGTCTTACACTCACTATCCAAAGAGTAGAAAATCCACAAAATAATATTAGAGATGTATAAGGTCAAAATCAGCATGTACTTATATCAAAAATCCTAATATTAGTAAAATCCAATAAGATCTATTCCACACAAAAGCAAAAATAAGAAAATAACTTCAACTTATTTGAATAACACAACAAAGTGTTTGTAGGTCCATAACCTATTGAAGAAATACAAGAGGCAAAACACAAGTAAGTAGAGATCACCAAGGTTGCATACAAGAAAAGTGTGGAATGAGATAACTCTCTTTTCCAAATATTCTTACTTATATATGGTGGTTGCTGCCCTAAAAGACAAATCCCACACTTTGACTTTTACACACATACTCCTAGGTTCTTTTGGCATCTCTCGTACCACAATGTTATGTTGTGACACGATTATATAGTGAAACTATGACTAAAAATGATTTTTCAATTACCTTAATTCAACAAGAATTCAACATATTTTAACAAGATTTTTATGAAAGCCTCTTAGTTTATTTTCTTCACTTAATAGCTAGTACATAAGAATTAGTTAGTGATTTTATCCTCTAGGCTATAGTAATTCTTTTACTGTTTTAGAAAGGCCATAAAATAGTAAAAATATAATAAAAAGGATAAATTATTAGCATGATTGATACTAGAGTTAAGTTGAGGGTAGGATCAGGTTATAAAATCCCTAGGATAGGTTAGATTGATATCCGGGAGTTGGCCGTTTATAGGACAGGGTCAAAATCAGACCTTTGGCTACAAAAATGGCTGCCTAGGGCAAAGTACGAGGGATTTTTTAGATTAAGTTTTTGGATTGGATAGCTAGCTTAAAGCTTGTTTTAAAGACATTAAGCTTGTTACCATAGGATTTTGGATGACTTTGAAATCTTTATTCAAAATCAAGGTTTATATTGGTATTTTGGATTTTTTATAAAACAATGATGACTTGCATTCTTGAATGATTCGTGCAATTTGTATAGCATCTATCGTTCAAAAATTGATATTATTTGGATTGTTGGATGTTCTAAGTATATACAAAATTTTGTATTAATCTAGCGCTGCAATCAGGAGATATTTGAGCTTTGATACAAAGGGTTGTTAGAAGTTGGTAATTTAGGGTTAGATAGGATTTCTGTGATAACTAAAGATGTACCAATTGGATTGATGTAAATCTTAGCATGGTGATAGAAGACTTATAGATCAAGCTACATCCTTAGTTTAAGCTGAAGTTAATGATGGAAGAAGGAGAAATCACCATTGGAATTTCTACATCAATTTTTAAGTTAGTGGCCGAGTATCATCAATGCAATTTTTGGACATTTTCTCGCAATGTGTAAGTTGGATTGGGCTGAATTTATCTAAGTATATAAAAGGCTTATACCAACAATTGTGTGCAAAATTTTACACTAAGTGGACAGTTGGATTAAAAGTTATAGCTTAACAAAACTCACTAATTAGGGTTAGGACTTGCAAAGAAAAATAAAAATTGCTTAACTTTAAAAAAAACAAGACAATTGGGGTATATGTAAGATTGATGTTACTAAGAGGAGTGTTTTTAAACACTTTTGAATTAAACTTTGAATTATATTCTTCATATATGGATGAAACCTATTAGGGTTTCTTGTTTATTTACAAATAAAACTTTACCTTCTACAGGCAGGTGCCCGGTGCATTTTCAAATAAGACAACATGTAATACGACAACAAAGATATTTCACATTCCAAAAAGAGTATCCTATGCCATGCACTAATTACTCTTACCTAATCTTTAGGATATTTCCTAGTACATATTTTATCCTCTTGACTTTGATTCTTCTCCTTTAACTACATTTGTCAAGGATATACTTATCAAAACCTTCTAGAATAATTTAGAAGGTTCCTAGAACTCTCTAGAATCTTTCAGAGCCTTCTAACATCATCCTAGTTGGTAGAAGTTGCTTGAGAAGCTTCTTAATTAGTAGAAGTTGCTTGAGAAGCTCCCTAGTTGGTGGAAGTTGCTTGAGAAGCTTCCTAGTTGGTGGAAGTTGATTGAGAAGCTCCCTAGTTAGTGGAAGCTGCGAAGGTGTATATACTGTAGGATTTACTAAGAGATCATCTGTACTCTAACAGGCAATTGTAGCCTAAGGTGTTCTCTCAAATTTAGCTATACTATCTGATTATTGGAGTTCACTGCCAGTTAGCGAGCAGGTTGTTCTCACCAACTTGCTATTCTGTGTCATTAATGATCTGGACAATTGCTCTAAAAGTGACATCTTAGATATCCAATTCTTTTTTTGGTGTGGTTGCAAATCTGGCGAAGGTATATTAGTATTTTAGAGGTTGCAGATTACCCTTTTTTGAACTGATATCTTTTCCGTCATAATATTGGAGTCTTATTCTTCTTAGAGAGAGTGGATTACCCCTCTTCTTGAAGGTCTTAAGGCATTTTAGAGGTTGCGGAGTATCCTCTTCTAAACTAATATTTCCTCCTTGTAGAAACAATTACTTTCTTTCTCTTGGAATGGTTGGAGGTCAAGACATTAATATGAGTGAAAGTTTGAAGTCCAAGATGGATGCCATTATGAATGCTCTTGCTACATTATCACAGAGAACTACAGTGATGGAAGGAGTCTTTACAAGACTTCATAATGATGGAGCATCCAGGATAGCACAATCTTAGGCTGGGTCAAGCTTCTACCGGAAAGAAGCAGCTTTACCTATGGTTCAACGAGAATCATTGCTTCCACAACAGAAGGAGCCTCGAATTAGCCTTCCAGATAAATTTAATGGCACACGCTTCAAGTTTTGAGGTTTCGTCAATCAAATCAAGTTAATAACACGTCTACAACCTAAACGTTATCCGACAGAGGAATCATGCGTTGGATTGGTTGGAACTTTACTTACGGGACAAGCTCTATCGTAGTTTGCTCCTCTATTTGAAAAAAGATCACCAATTTTGAACAACTTTGAGACTTTTTTGGAGGCATTTGTGGAAGCATTTGGCGAGCATGACAAGGCTTGATGGACTACAACAAAAAATTGATTGCTACAACAAAGGACTTGCTCTGCATTAGTCTATGCATCGGATTTTAGGCAATTAGCATGCGACATCAACTGGGATGAAGAAGCATTGATGAGTCAATTCTATTGGGGTCTAAGGGACGACGTAAAAGATTTGTTGTTATCTCTTTCTGATCACAAATGCTATCGTGTAGTAATACGTCCACTAGGTGAAAGAGGGAAGGAGTGATTATATTATAGAAAAGCTCAAATGAAAATATTAGAAAAAATTATCTTAGAAAAATAGATAATAGACAAGGAGGTAGTAAAAATTAAAAGGTGCTAATGTTGCCTTTTATAAAAAGGAATTCTACTTACTTTGTATTGCCATAAATATGATAAAAAAAAGTAGATTAGAAAGATAATTGGTATAGGCATGTTTATTAAGAAGTTAAGAGTAGGTTTTAGAGAAATTTACCTCAAAATTACAAGAGTTGATACCCGGAGAAGGCCAATTAAGAACCTGGGTTGAAACCAGACCCCAGGGCACAAAACTGTGTGCCGACGGCGAATGGGGGGGCTTTTGTAGATCGGAGATTGGGATTAGAGAGTGAACTTGAAGGGTTTTGTATAGGAGTTGGTTTTGAGTGATTTGGATAGAAAACAACTTTATAATAGCTTTGCAAAGTCAGGGTTTATTTCGGCTACTTGAGATATTTTGAAATAAAATAGGGTTGATGGTTTAGGCAATTACAAAAGCTTTGCAATAGATCTACGGCTGGAAATTTGTGGGTTTTTGGGTATTGTTGTTGTTAATGTGTGCTGTGAATTTGAATTGAATCTAACGGTTTAGTTGTACGTAATTGAGGTTTAAGTGGGTCAAGGTCTCAGAATTTAAGTTTTGAGAGTCAGTTAAGGTTTTTAAGATCTTGAGCAATTTGCTAGTTGGATTGGAGTAATTTTTGTTTGTGTGAATAATAGACTTGTTTTCCTATATATATGAGTGATTTGAGACTGATTGAACGATGAAGAAGGGAGAAATCAGCACTGGAAGATCAGCATCAAGGTTGGAGAAGGAGGTCGACCAACACCCGAGAAGGTTTTGGGGTTTTTCTTCCATTTGGTAAGTTTGATTTCCTTCAAATTTGTTGTGCTTGTTTTTGACTAAGAGGTTGAAGGATATACAAAGTTTTAAGTAAGATCAATGGTCTAATCAATAGATATTGAGGTTCTAATTTTCCCTAGGGTTTATTTGAATTGGTTAGAGTTTGGTTTAAGATTTGTTTAGGATTCGGTTTAGGGTTTGGTTTAGGGTTTAGGATTTGTTTAGGATTTGTTTAGGGTTTGGTTTAGGGTTTAGGATTTGACTTAGGATTTGACTTAGATTTTGACTAGGGTTTGACCAAGGTTTGACTTAGGATTTGATTTAGGATTTGATTTAGGATTTGACTAGGGTTTGACTTAGGGTTTGATTTAGGGTTTGATTTAGGATTTGACTAGGGTTTGAACAGGGTTTGACTTAGGATTTGACTTAGGATTTGACTTAGGTTTTGATTAGGATTTGACTCAGAGTTTGGCTTAGGATTTGATTTAGGTTTTGACTAGGGTTTGACCTAGGGTTTGAATAAGATATGACTTAGGGTTTTAAGATTCTATTTTTAGTATTTTTTAAATTTAGTATTTTATATATTATTTTCTATTATGATTAATGTATGATTCATTTATTCTTCTTTTGTAATTGCTTTAAAATTGAATCAAGGTTTGATTAATATTGTTAAGATTTAAAAGAAATTGTGTAGGATTCTATTAGAGTTGTTAGGATCTTGTTGTTGTGTATTTCCTTTTTGTCTTCCATAGCCACGTGCCTGAAGCATTCTCGAGCAGAATAGCACGTATTACGACAATGCTCAACGAAATCATTAGCCAAGCTGTGAAGTGCGATAATCGCCTATTTCAACGTCGCCAAGACCAACGCTCCAGACAATATACAAATCATCACTATATAATTATATTGACAAGTAGCCTAAATTCACAATTGGAGATAGAGGATATACAGATTGATGTAGTACGTGTCCAATCCCTTACTCCAGAAGAAAAGAAGCAACGTATGGAGAAAGGTTTGTGCTTTTATTGCAGTGGAGAAGGCCATAGAGCTGGAAACTGTCCTAAGAAGCAAAATGGATGCAGCATCAAGAATAGAAGCGCATTTATTCAGGAAAACAAGGACGCCCAACCACAATAGGAACTGTGCGGCTGGACAAATCAAAACCAGGTTCCTCTCTTTCTACTCAACCTGCTCATTGTTTTACAATTCCTTTGTCTTTTGGTCCTCAAAAACTAAAAACCTTAGCCTTATTAGATTCAAGAATATCTGCTTCTTTTTTAGACCAAGAATTTGCTAAGTGTCACAAAATTCTCCTAATACAGAAATCTAAACCTGTTCACGTAGAAGTAATAGATGGATGACCTTTATTATCTAGTAGTGTCACCCATGAATCAGAATCTATAGAAGTGACGTTTAAAGACTATAGTAGTTATATTATTTTCAACATTATTAGCACCCTGTCAAATCTTGTTATTTTTGGTCTTTCTTGGTTGAAAAAATATAATCCATCCATAGATTGGAGGTTGCGGAGGATATCATTTCTTATAGAACAAGCTGAGGACAAGCCTAGAAGAAGACACCAAACCAAAAAATCCTTGTTCATTGGAGCAAGAACATTTATAAGATCATGCAAGGAAGGTACACCATTGGTCATTTATGCGACTCCAACTAGTGGAGAGTAGATTTCAACAGTAGATATATCGAAACAATATAAGGATTTTTAAGACGTGTTCCAAAAAAAAAATGCTGACATGCTATCGGAGCACCGACCATACGATTGTGCCATAGAATTATAAGAAGGAGCACAACTATCTTTTGGCCCAATCTACAAGCTATTGCAAATGGAGTTGGCTGAGTTGCGGAAATACATTGACAAAGAATCTAGCCAAGAACTTCATTTGTCATTCAAAGTCACCAGTTGAGGCACCAATCTTATTTGTGAAGAAGAAAGATGGCTCACTACGGATGTGCGTGGACTATCGAAGTCTCAACAAGGTGACAAAGAAAAATCACTATCCATTACCTTTGATCTCTAGTCTTTTAGAACAACTTGGATGTGCAAAGATTTTTATAAAGATTGATCTAAGGAGAGCTTACAATCTTGTACGAATCAAAGAAAGAGATGAATAGAAGAGAGCTTTTCGTACAAGGTATGGCCATTTTGAATATAATGTCATGCCATTTGGTCTTACCAATGCTCCGGTAGTCTTTCAACACATGATGAATGATATTTTTTGTGAGCATCTAAATGATTTCGTTGTCATCTATCTAGATGATATCTTGATATTTTCCAAGAACAAAGAAGAGCATGAGAAGCACGTTCATTTGGTACTCAAAAAATTATGCGAGCAAGGATTGTACTCGAAGTTTAAAAAGTGCTTATTTCACCAAACTGAGATGGAGTTTTTAGGATTTGTTGCAACTACGGATGGCTTGAAGATGGATCTCAAGAAGGTGGAAGCAATTGTATTCTGAGAAGTCTCAAAGATGATTAGAGACGTACAATGTTTCCTTGGCTTTGCTAATTTCTATCGGATTTTCATCAAGAATTATTCTCAAGTTGCTGCTCCACTCACTTCATTGATATGTAAGGATAAGCTCGAATAGAGACCCCTAGCAGCAAAAGCATTTCAAAATCTTAAGATGGCATTTACTACGGCTCCAATCTTGGTACATCCAAACTTTATAGAGACTTTCTATTTGAAAACCAATGCTTCGGATTTTGCTTTAAGAACCGTACTTTTGCAGATGGGCATTGACAATAAGCTTCATCCGATTGTATTCTATATGCGGAAGTTTTCTGCAGCTGAGATCAACTACAAGATCTATGATAAGGAATTCCTTGCTATAGTAGATTCTTTCCAAGAGTAGTGTCACTTTCTCGAAGAAGTTGCACATTCGATGACCATTGTCGGGTAGAGAGAATTCGCCTTGGAAAAATGCCAAGTTCCTAGCTACTACTAGAACTAGCAAAGAATATGAGAGGAAGCCGTGCAAGTATCTTCTATACTTACACAATATTTGTTCAAGCTTTCAAATTATACTTGTATTATATTTGTACAAGTCTTGTACAAATATAAAATATAAACACTTGAATAATACTTGTATAAATATTTATATAATACTTATATAAATAGTTATATAAAATCGTATATAATCCTTGGTATAATACTTGTACAAATACTTATACAAATATTATGTATAATACTTATAAAATACTTATATAAATACTTGATATAAATACAAGTATATATACTTGTATAAAAGGTATAAGCAAAGTATGTATGTATTCAAGTATACCTCAAAATACAACCGCATATGAGGAATACAAGTTATACAACAAGCTGAAACTAAATAAATCACTAAAAATTCATCCAAAGATCGAATCAAGTGTGCTTATAGCCTATGGAAAGCCAATAATCCATTGTAAAACATATCAAAATTTCACAAATAGATGACTTACCATTTAAAAGTTATGGCTAAAAGAAGTAGGCGCTAAAATTTCCAAGCAAATGCAAAGGCAGCAAAGCTTCTCTTCACTTCAACCTTTGTTGTGATCACTTCCCTTCTCCAAATTGGACATGCAATAGCTTTTTAGAAAGCTCACTCTATCATCTAACTTATTCTAAAATTTCGCATGCATGCCTCTCAAACTCCAGATTTTGTAGCTAGTTGATTCTACTCTTCAAACCCTAGCAACAATTTTCCCTCTTTGACACTTCACGGCTCATAAAACTTTCATCAAAGCTCCAAATGTATTGATTTTTGTTTTTGTAAAAAGCTTACACAAGCTACTATAAGCACCTAAAATATCAAAAAGATTGAAGAGACTGTCCGACTTGGGTGGTTGAACAAAGTCTTTGCCCCTCTTCGTCGGGTGGCAGCAAACCCTTTCCCACTCTCAAGCTCACAACTTTTGCTCTCCAACTCCAAATGCTACAAGAGATGTCTTGATAGAAAGCTAGCACAATTTTCCACACTTTTTATAAATTTCACTAAGAAAGAGTTGAAATCAAACTTGCAGTGGCAGCTCGAAGTTTCTGCCCCTCTTCGTCGGGTGGCAGCAAACCTCACTCTACTAAAACAAGCATAACCTTTTGTTCACAACTCCAATACAAGCAAGTGAGTAGGTTCTAAAATCCTCACAACTTGAAGAACACACCTACCAATTTTCATTACAAATTCTTCTATCTCCTTGGAGCTATCTCTCTCCAAAGTTCACCACTCAAAACTGCCTCTCTCTCTCGGTCTAGCAAGAGGAGTATATCTCCCTTTCTTTCCATATTAGACTATGAGATGCCCACATGGGCAGCCAAATCCTATTGGATGGGCCTTATTCACCCCATGCTCTTCTTTCTTACCCCTCACAAGGTCCATTCTACCTCAAAAGTCAACAAGAAAGATAAAACAACCTTTACTTTTCTTCTAATTACAAAAGAGTATATTCTAGGATATAAGTAAGGTAGGAACAAAACAAATAGCCATCTTAATTCACTAACTAAGTGGCTATAATAAATCCTCTCCTTATAATATCTTCTAAAATAACCTCTTGCACTCACACATATATTAATAACAGATATAAGATATATAATATTTTTATACACTGCACATAAATGCAGTATGACACCGTATACACGGATCACAAGAATTTTGAATTCTTCATGTCAGCTCGGATTCTAAATCAATGTCAAGCTCAATAGAATATGTCGCTATCTAGGTTTGACTTTATTATTACTTATTGACTTGGAAAGCAATAAGGACTATCCGATGCATTATCAAGAAGATCATATCTTGCGCCGAAGGTTGGAGAAGCATTGCTTGATCAACAATATATGATATTGTTAAAGCCAAAGCAATTCAAGATTTGTGCTGCTCTTGTGCTAATTAATGCCGACTTTCTCAACCAAAAAAGTGCCGCGACCATTGAAGATTCAATAGCCCTTGATATCAAGCAGCATATCAATGATGACAAGTTCAAGGTCGAAGGAGATCTTTTATACTTTGAAGAGCAATTGTATATTCCAGAATAGCCAACACAACTCCAAATCCTTCAATCTCGTCATGACTTTTCAATTGTGGGATATTTTGGATAGAATAGGACCTTGGAACTTATTTCTCGAGATTTTTGGTGGCTCCAAATGTGGAAGGATGTGAAAGATTTTGTCCTCTCTTGTGACATTTTTTCAAGATCCAAGAATCCTCGGCATCAGTCTTAAGGACTTTTACAGCCATTGCCTATTCCACGTCGTCTATGGTCTTCAGTTTCTATGGTCTTTATTACGGATTTGTCGCCATCAAATTCATTTCACAGCATCTTTGTTGTGGTGGATCGGCTTACAAAGATGGCACATTTTATTCCTTATAAGAAGACATCATCAAGCAAAGACACAGCAAGGCTCTTCCTTGATAATGTGTATTGATAATGGTCTACTAGATGATATCGTATTAGATCCAGGAATCCAATTTGTATCAAAGTTTTAGAGATCTTCTTTTAAAATATTGAAGGTAGACATCAAGCTTTCTTCGGCATTCTATCTTCAAACAGACGGTCGAACAGAATGGGTGAATCAAGCTTTAGAACAATATTTACGATGCAGCAGCAACTATCAGCAAGATGATTGGATTGCATATCTACCACTAGCCGAGTTTGCATATAATAACACCCTTCATGGGTTGACTCAAAAAACACCATTATTTTCCAACTATGGGTATCATCCAAAGCTTGATCTATTGAGTCTATCAATGAATAATAATCCAACAGTTGAAGGATAAGTGAAGCAACTATCGAAGCTTCAAACCACATTGAAGCTTCAATTGCAAATTGCCCAAGAATCTTATAAAGTATCTGCGGATAAATTTTGGAATCATGTATTTAATTTCAAAATTGGAGATAAAATAAAGGTTGTTTTGATGGACTATCAAAACCAAGCAGCCATGTGATAAGTTGGACTACCAAAGATTGGGACCATTTGTTATCTAGAAGTAGATCTATCGTGTAGCATACCACCTAAAGTTACCAGCTGCTATGAAGGTACACCCTGTCTTTCATATTTCTCTGTTAGAGTCTTATCAGGAATTGTCTTTTCTTGGAAGAGTGCAATGTCCGCCACCTAGTATAGAAATTGAAAACCACAAAGAATACGAGGTGGAAAAGATATTAGATTCACAACAAAGATGGAATAAATTAGAATACTTGGTACATTAGAGCGGCTATGATATTAATGAACGAACATGGGAGGTGGCTAAAAATCTCACCAATGCATCGCAAAAGGTACAAGAATTCTATCGACGATGTCCTAATAAATCAAAAATTGGTCATTGACGAAGCGTGAAGTTGAAGCCTTCTCTAAAGAAATGAATAGAAAAAAGATCTAAGTCTTATTAAAATATAATTTGTTGTATTTTGTAGTATCAAGATATCTAATCTCAGGGTGTATTTAGATATGGCTAGTACAAATGATGATATTGCACTAGTGATGCCATCGCAATCGAATAGCTCACGACGTCGACCTCGAGATGAAAAATTAGAAAAACAAAGAAGACATCAAAAAATACCAAGTAGCAGGTCACTCGTGATTGTCTTTGAAGTTGAACCAGTTCATGAAGGTAGTGGCGAAACGATATTTTCAGGCCGCTTCCACAATGAAGACACAAAAGTTCAGGCATGGTCTCAAGTGGAAGGTGTTGGTCATTACCGGTGGCTACAAGGATCCATGAATCATCTGTTTCATTAACGACAACTAGAATATATTGCAGAGACTATGTGCCAAATCTTTGATTTTTTATGTTTGTGAGTATACATCTCAAATGGCTTCTCGGAGACCTCGAAGCTAGAAAAAGAGGTGATGTCAAGGACATATTTATTAGAACCTTCTAAAACATTCTAGAAAATTCTTAGAACTCTTTAGAACCTTCCAAAGCCTTCTAGCATCTTCCTAGTTGGTAGAAGTTGCTTGAGAAGCTTCCTAGTTAGTAGAAGTTGCTTGAAAAGCTCCCTAGTTGTGGAAGCTCCTTGAGAAGCTTCCTAGTTGGTGGAAGTTGCTTGAAAAGCTTCCTAGGTAGGAGTATATATTGGAGTCCAGGCTGAAGATTTCTTCAGTCTCGACAACACATCTCTTAGAGCTCTAGCTCACCTCTTTGGTGTTATTTTTGTATTCATTTGATTAATCCAGTTCTTGCCAGTTCTTCTTGAACTTCTTGTTTAGACTTCTAGTCTATATTCTGTATCCGTGACAGTAAGGTATGAAAAAAATAAATATCCATCTTAATTTACTAATTAAGTGGCTAAAATAAATCCTCTCCTTATAATATCTTCTAAAATAGCCTCTAGCATTCACACATGTAATAACAATAAATACAAAATATATAATATTTTTATACATTGTACGTAAATGCAGCATGATACTAGGTACCTAGCTATGGAAGATAAAAAAAATAATATGCAACAATAATTAATCCTAACTTCTCTAATCAATCTCTAAATAATTCTTAATCAAACCTTAACTAAATCCTAGTCAATCCTAGTTAAATCCAAACAAATCCTAAAATAGATCTTAACTAAATTTTAATCAATCCTGATCAAATCCTAACAAATCCTAAAATCCTAATCATCTTGGTCAAAGCCTAACAAATCCTAAAACAAATCCTAACTAAATCTTAATCAATCCTAGTCAAACCTTAATAAATCCTAAAATAAATCCTAATTAAATCCTAGTCAATCTTGGTCAAATCCTAACAAATCCTAAAATCCTAGTCAATCTTGATAAAACCCTTACAAATCCTAAAACAAATCCTAGTCAATCCTTCTCAAATCCTAACAAACCTTAAAATAAATCCTAAAATAAATCCTAATTAAATCCTAATTAATCTTGGTCAAATCCTAACAAAGACTAAAATAAATCTTAATTAAATTCTAATCAATTTTAATCAAATTTTAATAAATCCTAAAACAAATCCTAACTAAATTTCATCCTAAACTCTAACCAAACCCTAACCAAATCCTAACCAAGCCTTAAGCAATTCCTAAGGCAATTTTAGAACCTCAATAACTATTGATTAAACTATTGATCTTGCTTAAAAATTTACATATTCCTTAGAAACTAAATTAGCATCAAGCACATAAAATTTGAAGAGGATCAAACTTACCAGCAAGAAATTCAACCCATTTTTTCAATCAAGTGGTGGTCAGCCTCCATCTCTTACCTTAATGCTAATTGTCTAGTACCAATATCTCCTTTTTATACAATTCATTTGCTTCTAAAGTTTACATGCATGTAGAAAATTAAGTCTTCTATACATATATAACAATTTCACTCCAATCCAACTAGTAGATTGCTAGAAATTTTAGAAAACCTAATTGACCCTCAATTTCTAATTTCTAAGACCCCAACCCACATAAACTATAATAACCTTTGATTGAACTATTAGATCAATTTCAAATTAATAACATCATACAAGTACTATTGTATGCACCAACCTACAAAATATCACTTATAGATCTATAATCAATTTCACAAAATGCTCAAAAATATAAATCCTAATATATTTCATAAAATCAGAGTCACCCAAAATCAACCTTGACTTTGCAAAGCCATTACAAAGTTATTACCAACTCAAATCACTTCCAACTAATATTTAAATAAAGATCTTCTAGTTTGCTCTCTAATCCCACCTTTTGATCTCCAAGAAGCCTCTCAACTTGCTATAGGCACGTGGTTTTGTGCCTGAGGGTCTGATTTCAACCTTAGCTCATAACCGGTCTTCTCTAGGTATCTATTTTGAGATTTTTGTAGTAAATTTTTTTGAAACCTATTCTTAATTCCCTCCTATATATGCTTATATTAATTTATTTTCTAATCTACTTTGTTTTGTCTTACTTATGGCCCTACAAAATAAATAGAAGCTCATTTATAAAAAGGGCAGCATTAATATCCATTAGTTTTACTCCTTTTTTTATTATTATCTATTTTTTTAAGATAATTTGCTACAATATTTTGAACTAAGATCTTCTATAATATACTATTTTCACATTCTTTCATCTAATAGTCACGTTGCATCATGACATCCACCCCCCTTAAACCTGTACATCCTCCGACATGCGCCAAGTTTGTTATTGTATTGATGTAAAATGTTCTTCATCTTAGTCAAATCCTTGATTTTCAATTTATTCTTCCTCTTCTATTTCAATATCTCTCAATAGATTTTGTTCTTCATCAAAATATATATATATATATATATATTCGTCTTTGTCTGAATAACTTCACTTGCTTGCCTGCTATAGGTGTCTTCAATTGTGTTCCATCAAGTTCCTGTAACAAATATGTTCCATTGTCATAGACTTCTATCACAACATATGGTCCAAATCAACACTTAGAAAACTTTCATAATATATTATGTTGGTTGTCTAAACTATTATCATAGACTAATACCCAATCACCTTCTTCTATTTTCTTAGGCCATAATTAATGTGTTTTATCAAATCTTTTTTTATTCTTTTCCCTTACTTCTTTCAACCTTCCTATTGCCACTTCAATGTCTTCAGGCCTTCTTTCCAATTATTAAATCTGTAATACTAAAAGCCCCTCTCTATTAAGATCATCCTCCAAGGTAATATTCTCCATGTATGCACTATTTTTTCTATTGGTATAATTGGCTTTTGTCCATACATTAATTCAGAAGGCATATAATCAGTCACTATGCTATAAGTTGTACAATCTGCCCATAATGCAAATGGTAGTAGCTTTGGCCATTGATATACTTTGCCATTGCATGCTTTTATTAACGCCTCAACAATATGTGAATGTCCACGCTCACTCTTCCTATTACCTTTTGGATTATATGCTATTATCAAAGAAAATTTGATTCCCATTCTACCAAAGAGTTTTCTTGCTTCTTTTGCATCCAATTCACCTCTATCTGCCATGATTTTTCCTATACAACTATAACGACAAATAATATCTTCTAAAAGAAATTGACATACAATCTCAATACTCTTTATTTTTAATGCTCGTCCTTCAACCATATTTGATAAATCTTCACGTACGAATACCAAATATTTTATTTGTCCAAGTCCCATAGACATTGCCACTAAATCCACTACCCACTTATAATATAGTGCTAGAGGATAAGTTGGATGTAATTCATCTTGATGTCAAATGTTAGAATAAAATTGACAAATTTCACATGATCCTGTAAAATCAACCACATCTTTATATATGCCTTTCCACCAATATTTTTCCTTCAATTTAGTAAAAGTTGTCAATATTCCTCTATGTCCTATCTACAAACTCTCATGAAATTCTTTGATAATCTTTTGTTGAGCTTCTAAATCACATATCACCTGTTGTGATATTTCTCTTCTTTTTTTTGGATGCTTCCATAAATATCCATCACATTAAAAATATCCATAGGCTTTCTTACAAATTTTCTTAAATTTTTTATCTGTCCAACTTTTTTGTCGCTTTAATGTACTTAGATACTTTTCAATATCTTTTTATTCACCTTCATATAAGTTTCTTAAAAATAATTCCAATGGTATATTCAAACATGCACCTTCTTCTTTTGATAATGCATTAGTATAAAAATTTGCACTCACATCATCTTCCATATCAATCATATCTTCTTCATCACAATACCTTGCTCTTGATAACATATCTGCAACTGAATTATCTCTCTCTACAATGTGTTTAAACTTTGGATTTAAAGATTTGATATATACTATCCACTTTAACATAGCAATATCAAGAGTTGAACAACTTGTAATCATGCCTAATAAAGGTAGATAATTTGTTTCTATAACTATCGATGCACCAATCAAATATTTTTTTTTATTTTTCATAGCAGTTACTACATCCTATAATTATCTTTTGATTTGTGCATATGCTCTTTGTCTAATATTCAAAATCTTTGCTCCAAATCATACTATATATTTATTCCCTTGTTCATCGTCTTGTCCAATTGTCCAATCTATTTCAATTAGACTTGCATCAACTATTAATATTACTGGTCTTCCACATTCATAATTCACTTTCTTCAAAGTTGGAGGTGAAAAAAGAAGTTCTTTTAATTTTTCTATAGCTTTTTTTTGTTCTTTTTTTCATTAAAACCTTTTATTCTTCCTTAGCAACTCATATAATGGATCTGCCACATGTGCAAAATGAAATATCCATATATGATAGAAAATGCACGCTCCTAAAAATCTTCTAACTTCCGTAGTGTTTGTACAATCTTTCATCTTTTTAATAATATCAACTTTTTCAATACTCGGCTTACATCCATATGATCCACACATGTGCCCAACAACCAGTATTTCATTTATCCCAAATACAGATTTTATACCTGACAAGGTCAAGTGTACTTCTTCCAACCATGATAAAATCTTTTCATAATCTATAATATAATTTGCAACAAATCTTCTACAACCTTTTGGATCAAATATCTCATCTTTTTCTTCTTCTGCACATCTTTTAATTGGAACATCATTTAAGAATGGCATAGTCTTTTCTAGTATAAATTTCCTTAATACTTTGTTCATTCCATTCATCATATGAGCTACTGAATTAGTAGCCCCTTGAGGTTATGGATGATGGTTCAGTCTATAATAAGAATAAGAAGCCAATATTTGGATCAACACATCCAATTTCATGTGCTTCAAATATAAAAGCCTTTTCATGTCGTAAAAATATATTTCTAAAGCATTTTTCTTCACATTTTGTCAAAAATCCTTTACATCCAACTTTTAATCCATCTAATATAGCATCCACAAATTTATGCCCTATCTTCCTACGATCTCTCAAATTTGGTTGTATAGGTATTCCTCTCACCTTTTTTTCACAATCTGATGGTAGTAGCAAAGCCATTGGTTTAATCTTTTTTGCCACTGATTTATACTTAGTTTCAATACGTACCTCTTGGCGATGTAAATTTTTCATAAAGTTTTGAATTTCATCATAAAATTCTTTAGAACATACATTGATAACTTTATTACCTCCTTGTAATCCATATTGTAATAAATAATTAAATTCTCCTATAGTATTTGTAAATCCAACTTCTTCAAATGCTCCTGATATAAATTCATCCTTAAGAAATCCTCCATTTTTTTTCAAAGTTTTTTTTATATTTTTAACATAATATTTATCTATTCTTTTCATTCTTTCAATAGTTTTAAAAGATGATACACTATCTTGTTTCAATCCAATAAGTCTAATAGGTAATGTCATCTTTGTTAAATTCAGTGGAAGCATGTCGTCCTCTAATCCATTGCAATCCCGCTTTACAATGGTATGTAGGTTAAACCCTCAAGGTCTTCAAAGTTCTCATTTGATAATGTCTTTTTTCTCAACTTATCACAATTTCTTTCATGATCAGTACAAATAATTAAAAATTGAACTGCTTTCATTCCATCTTGGCTTCTTATTCTTATTATAGACTGAACCATCATCCATAACATTTATTTTTATTTTTTTGATAGTAATAAATGGTTGTCCAAATATAATTGGATATGTAGATATATCTTGTACAAAAAAATGTTGCTCATAAATGACATCTCCTATTATCACCTTTATATTTGGACAAGTTCCATACAATTCTTTCTTTGAATTATTTGCTGATCTTATCATCCATCCATATTCAGTATCAATTGGCCATTTTTCTTTTTTATATAACTCCTTTGATATCAAGTTGATTTCACAACTATGATCAATTAGTACTACAATCGGCTCTTCTAATTCTTCTAATTTTACTAAAGTTTTCGTTGTAGCTCTTACCCAAAGACTTCAAGAATAATGACTAGAAGCTTGAATACTATCTTCTTTATCTGTAAACTTGACTTGAGAAACATCTACAATCAATTGCATTTCAATTTCTTCATCTTCATTGCTTCCCATTGTACCTTGTATATTTGATATTATAATATCACCAATAGATTGTGGTTTCCTTTTTATTGTATTAATAATAACTTCATGAAATTCTTGTTTTGCAATTCCTAAAATCTCACCAATTATAAACTCAACCTTTCCACTTAAAATCTGCTCCTCCAATACCTTCTTCAAATCGGTAGCAGCCTCAATATCTAATTGTAATTTATGATCAAGGGCCTTTCTCTTCTCTTTTACAAAATTTCTTTCTTTTGTAGGAACATTTTCCATTGTCTCTTCATGCATAGGATTTTTTTATTGTCATGCT
Organism: Physcomitrellopsis africana; assembly: GCA_036785485.1. Lineage (NCBI taxonomy): Eukaryota > Viridiplantae > Streptophyta > Bryopsida > Funariales > Funariaceae > Physcomitrellopsis > Physcomitrellopsis africana. The sequence goes on along the minus strand of JAWRVF010000387.1, from coordinate 168,174 downwards.
TTTTCTCCTCTTATAGTCTTTTTTGATGGCACTTCATTATTTTCATCTCTTTTTTTTTTTTTTTCTATTAATACATCATGTTGATTCCTTGCAATATGAGCATGTACCGATAATCCATCTATTGGATCATTCCATCCAGTAATTTGTAGAATGTCATTGCCAACATGTTTAAAATCATCTTTGGTAAATTTTTCTCTTTCAGCATAATTCATTGCACTTGTCCACAAAGAACTAGATTCTCTTGGAAGTTCAAGATTTATGCTTAAACACTTGCCTCGATTTCCTTCCATCCAATATGATGACGCTGTCGTGTAGTAATACGTCCACTAGGTGAAAGAGGGAAGGAGTGATTATATTGTAGAAGAGCTCAAATGAAAATATTAGAGAAAATTATCTTAGAAAAATAGATAATAGACAAGGAGGTAGTAAAAATTAAAAGGTGTTAATGCTGCCTTTTATAAAAAAGAATTCTACTTACTTTGTATAGCCATAAATATGATAAAAAAAAAGTAGATTAGAAAGATAATTGATATAGGCATGTTTATTAAGGAGTTAAGAGTAGATTTTAGAGAAATTTACCTCAAAATTACAAGAGTTGATACCCGGAGAGGGCCGGTTAAGAACCTGGGTCGAAACCAGACCCCATGGCACAAAATCGCATACCGACAGCGAATGGAGAGGTTTTTTGTAGATCGAAGATTGGGATTAGAGAGTGAACTTGAAGAATTTTGTATAAGAGTTGGTTTTGAGTGATTTGGATAGAAAACAACTTTGTAATAGCTTTGCAAAGTTAGGGTTTATTTTGGCTACTTGAGATTCTGTGAAATAAAACAGGGTTGATGGTTTAGGCAATTACAAAAGCTTTGCAGCAGATCTACAGCTAAAAATTTGTGGGTTTTTGGGTATTTTTGTTGTTAATATGTGCTGTGAATTTTAATTGAATCTAATAGTTTAGTTGTATGTAATTGAGGTTTAAGTGGGTCAAGGTCTTGGAATTTAAGTTTTGAGGGTTAGTTTAGGATCTTGTTGTTGTGTATTTCCTTTTTGTCTTCCACAACCCGATGCCCGGAGCATTCTCAAGCAGAATAGCACGTATTACGACAACGCTATATTGCTTGAGATTTTAATTGACTCTCTTGCAAGTACTTTCATTCCTCCTTTACCAAAGTTTGTCTCTAATTTTTTTCCATTCTCTTTTAAATATATCATATCTTTTTTGAAAAAAATAACTCTTTTATGTAATGCCTCTGTGAAATCTTCACACTCCCTTCTTACATGATCCACACTATCACACCACATGTACCTATGTACTATACCATCTATTTGTCCAAATTTTTGTCTTGTTGATACCTTTGATGATTGACTCTTTTCTTCAAGTTTTGTAAATTTTATTTCCAAATCTTTCATCCCTCATATGATTTCATCAATGCCCATTTCTTCTTTCTTTGATGTTGCCATTGAAGGTTGAATCATAGGTGTAGGATGGTTAGTAGGCAATTTTATCTTAGAAGTTTACAATGGTCTTTGAATATCCACCCTATCTTTTCTCTTTTCTCTTTTTGTAAGTACTCTAATTGTTTCTTCTACTTCTTTTCAATTTGATGTTAGTCCTTCTTCTTCTTCTTTATCTTCAAGTAAAATTTCCAACTTCTCTTGTAGCTCTCCATCAGCCGCTTAAAGAAAAAATTCTACTTTGCTTGGATCTAGTAATAGCTTCTCTTTCTTTGATAAATGGAAATATTATCTTTCAAACTCCCTTAATAATTCTGTCGCTTGAAGATCCTTCTTAGGCCTTTCAATCCATTCAAAAAATGTCCTTTTTGTAACTTAATCACTGTCTTCAAAAAAATACTCATCCTTTAATGCTTGAGAAATTTTTTCCCATGAACCTCCAAATTGTCCTATAATGGACTTCACATGGCTTCTTATCTCTGGCATAGTAGCCAGTTCAAATAATTGAACCATCTCCTTCTCAAAAATACGCTTCAATTCTATTTCCTTAACATAACATCTTAAATATTTTGTAATATATTTCTCTTGAAACTCATCGATCTTGTCCACAACTGCCTGTAATGCCTTATTTGCCATACCTTCCTTGCGATCTTTCACCTGTTATTGTTGCATGAATAAAGCAAATGCTTCAAACATGCTTGCAAAGTTAGGATCAAAATACATATCTTGTCCTCCCTTGCTACCTCTACTTATTATTCCACTTGTAACTCTACTAGAAGCTTTAATTGATGCACCATCTATAATTCCTCCTTCAACTCTCTTGCCTTCTTTCTCCGTAAGTCAAATAAATCCAAAAAAATCCCAATAATCTTCCACCTCAAGTTTTTCACATTGGGTTCACCAAATTATGTCGTATGTCATGAAGTCTTATTTGAGAATACTTCGGGTACTTGGTTATGGAAGATAAAAAAAAAAAATATAACAATAACTAGTCCTAACCTCTCTAATCAACTTCTAAATAATCCTTAATCAAAACTTAATTAAATCCTAGTCAACCTTGATTAAACCCAAATAAATCCTAAAATAAATCCTAACTAAATCCTAGTCAACTCTGGTCAAATCCTAATAAATCCTAAAATCCTAGTCAATCCTAATCAAAGCCTAATAAATCCTAAAACACACCCTAATTAAATCCTAATCAATCTTGGTCAAATCCTAACAAATCCCAATTAAATCTTAGTCAATCTTAATCAAATCCTAACAAATTCTAAAATCCTAGTCAACCTTGGTCAAACCCTTACAAATCCTAAAACAAATCCTAATTAAATCCTAGTCAATTTTAGTCAAATCCTAAAAAATCCTAAAATCCTAATCAATCCTAGTCAAACCTTTACAAATCCTAAAACAAATCTTAATTAAACTATAATCAACCTTAGTCAAATCCTAACAAATCTTAAAATAAATCCTAATTAAATCTTAGTCAACCTTGGTCAAATCCTAATAAATCCTAAAACAAATCCTAACTAAATCCTAATCAATCTTAATCAAGTCCTAACAAATCCTAAAATAAACCCTAAGTAAATCCATTCCTAAATTCTAATCAAATCCTAACCAAGCCTTAAATAATTCCTAAGGCTATTTTAAAACCTCAATAACTATTGACTAAATTATTGATCTTGCTTAAAAATTTATACACTTCTTAGAGACTAAATTAGCACCAAGCATAAAAAATTTGAAGAGGATCAAACTTACCAGCAAGAAATTCAACCCAAAATTTCAATCAAGTGGCGGCCGGCCTCCTTCTCTTATCTTAATACTAATTATCTAGTACCAATATCTCTTTTTTACATAATTTATTTGCTTCTAAATTTCACATACATATAAAAAATTAAGTCTTCTACATATATATATAAATTTTACTCCAATCCAACTAGTAGATTGCTAGAAATCTTAGAAAACCTAACTGTCCCTCAATTCCCAATTTTTGAGACCCCAACCTACATAAACTTCAATAGTCTTTGATTGAATTGTTAGATCAATCTCAAATTAATAGCACCCTACAAGCACTATTATATGCATCAACCTGCAAAATAGCACTTGTAGATCTATAACCAATCTCACAAAATGCTCAAAAATATAAATCCTAATATATTTCATAAAATTAGAGTCATCCAAAATCAACTCTAACTTTACAAAGCTATTACAAAGTCATTACTAACTCAAATCATTTCTAACTAATGCTTAAAAAAAGATCCTCTAGTCTACTCTCTAATCCCACCTTTCGATTTCCAAAAAGTCTCTTGATCCACTATAGGCACACGATTTTGTGCCTCAAGGTCTGATTTTGACCCTAGCTCATAATCAATCCTCTACGCGTATTTATTTTGAGATTTTTGTAATAAATTTTTCTGAAACCTATTCTTAATTCCCTCCTATATATGCCTATATTATTTTATTTTTCAATCTACTTTGTTTTGCCTTACTTATGGCCCTATAAAATAAATAGAAGATCATTTGTAAAAAAAGCAGCATTAATATCTATTAGTTTTATATCTTTTTTACTATTATCTATTTTTCTAAGATAATTTGTTACAATACTTTGAACTAAGATCTTCTATAATATATTATTTCTACACTCTTTTACCTAATAGTCACGTTGCATCACAACAACGGAAGACATGCTTACTGATTTGTTGACAAAGATATTAGTGAAGGATAGGCATCATATGTTGATAAAGGAATTAAGTTTAAAAGCTTTTGACAATTAGCAAAGTGGGAGTGTTACAATAAATAAGTAGAATAAGTTACCAAATAAAGGATATTATCTTAAATAAGTTACTAATAGTCAAAGGTTGATTCTTAGTATATAGAAAGGACATTCTATAGATATAGGATATGGTCAAAAGAAAAGAGTTAAAGTCAAGAGGATAAAATATATACTAGAGAATAATCTAAAGACTAGGTAAGAGTAATTAGTGCTTGGCATAGGATACCTTCGTGGAACATGAGATATCCTTATGTTACGAGAGATGCCAAAGGATCCTAAGAGTATGTGTGTAAAAATCAAAGAGTGGGATTTGTCTTTTAGGGCAGCAACCATCATATATAAGTTAGGGTGTTTGGAAGTGAGAGTTATCTCATTCCACACTTCTCTTGTATGCAACCTTGATGATCTCTACTTACTTATGTTTTGCCTCTTGTGTTTCTTCAATAGCAATATGGAGTGAGGGAAGTGTACAAACTCATCAGCATTAGCCGGTTGTAGAATCTTGGTTGAAGAAAAGCCATCTGCATAGTTGTATGAATTTGTTCTGCAGAGTGACTGTGCAAAGCCTTGTAAAATTCCATGGGTGTCTTATATGCTAGTAGATAGTAGGCGTGACCTTCCTTCCTTCTCTAAGGAAATTGTTGCTGCTTGAGGGACTACACAGTGGATCACATACCATTGTTCCATGATATCTCGTGAGACTCCAGTTCACAGTCAGATTTAACAGTGCATGTCAGAGGGATTGAGCCTGTGAACCTCAACATCATTCCTCCGAACAGAACTATTCAAAACGACTCAGCAGTTCACTTGATATGAAAAAGAATGCCGATGACTCGCTGCAGCACTTTTTGCAGCGGTCCACCGCACCAGACATCAATGTTTAGCGATGACGACGACGACGACGACGGCTTCAACATGAGACTAGCGTTGACTCATCAACTGGGTCCGCGTCTGAGATGCTCCAAAACTTGCAAAGTTGCTCTCGCGCATCTGATAGCGTGCCGTGATTGCAACCATGGCGATCGTCAGAAGCACTAGGTCTCGTCAACCCATCTCTCTAACATCAGAACCAGTGATGGATACGTCGATCAGCCAGTATTCCAGCAAATTCCACAAGCTTCGATCAAGCAGTTCTGCGCGGCGCTGACGAGCACCATCTACTGTGACAGACGGGGACACACCAGCGGCCGTGGCATGTTAGACTGAAGTCATCGAGGCAACGCGTGCAGAACTGAGACAATTCGCCGACTGGGTCCGGCATAGCACATCAGCGGCAGGACTGAGCGGTCAAAAGGGGGGTGTGTGTGTGTGTGTGTGTGTGGGGTGGGTGCGATTGCGGTGCGGTGTTTTCCATGTGATCGCAGTGCGTTAACACGCGAGAAGATTGGCGTGGGATCAACGGTCGCAACAGGCTGCCAGGGGCGCTGTGCGCTGGCCGCTGCAGCGGCGCCCAGACTTCATCGCCACCCCAGCTGCAGACAGACAGATCAGATAAGACCCTTGAGTCCCTGACAAGCCTAGAATGCAGCCAAATAGAAAAACAGAATAAGATAATATCAACATGGCGCATCTATTCATTTTTATTCATCGACCCATCCACCTCTCTATCTACCTATCTTTCTCTCTCTGTGTATATGAATACATGAGAATGAAAGAAAATTGTAATAACATGAACACATGAGTCATGTACAGGAACTTTGATACACACAGGAAACTGAAGTGGTGAGGATTATATATATATATATATATATATATATATATGTTTTTTTTTGTGAAGAAAATTGTTTTTTAACGTGTGAATCTTAGGGCGTGCATCAGCGGACCAGATCTGCAATGATGTTTTTTTTTTTTTAAAAGCAAGGTCAGCCATGAATTAAATTTTAAAGCTGTACTTTGATATGATGTCTCTTGATTCCTTCAAGCAAGGTCTGCAATGAATTAAATTTTAAAGCTGTACTTTGATATGATGTCTCTTGATTCTTTAAAGCAAGGTCTGCAATGAATTAAATTTTAAAGTTGTACTTTGATATGATGTCTCTTGATTCCTTATAGCAAGGTCTGCAATGAATTAAATTTTAAAGCTGTAGAGAATGGTGTTGGTTGAGTTCTTATTAGGAATGACAAGTTCAGTGCTTGTAATTGATGAGTTTTGTATATCTCTTGAACTAGTGACTTAAAAGTCTTAATTGTGAAAATATATATGGACTATTGGAATATCTTTGGTACAAATACAAATAAATAGTGCAATTTATTATTGAGCTTTAATTTTAATTTTTTAAAAATGACAATGGGATGATAAGTAAAATTTTATCAATTATATATAAATTTTGAATTACTTTAATCAAATTTATTTACTTATTTGATACATGAAATTTAAATATATTTTTTAATTTTCATTATATTTATTTTAATTTTTTTTTTTGACAAAAGAAAACTAGTCTATTGCTTTAGATTATTAAGTTAAAAAAACATAGATAGCCAATGTTTTAACATTGAATCATATTTATAAGTTTTAAAATAGAATAACATAAAAGAAAATTACTTATTGTCAAAGTATTATAAATAAAGGAATGTATGTATTATAATCCTACTAAGTATAATTTTAGAATTTTATCTAATTATATTTTTTCTTTATATTCTAATATTTTTTTAGCCATTAAAGATTTATTCTATTAATAGAAAAATTTGAAATTAAGAGTTTAAAATATTTAATTTGAAATATTTAGATCTTCATTATTACTTTAATAAAGATTTAAAGATTTAAAGATTTTTACTTCATTATTACTTTAATAAAGATTTAAAGATTTAAAGATTCCTTTTTCTACTTTAATAGTCCTTAGAAAAATAGATTGGCTTAATTATAATTAATCTTTTTAATCTTACTATAAAAGAGACAATTTGAAATATCTCTTCTATTATTTATGATAAAGTTTTGATTCTTTTAATGTATAAAATTACAACTTCTATAATATTTACAATCATTTGTTTTACTTTCTACCTTGAATTTGTGTATTGTAACTACTCTTACTTTTTCAAATTGTACTTGTCTTAAATGATAGTTTCTACTCTTTTGTAATTGCATAGGATTAGTTAATATTTAAATTTTTTTAATAATAATTTATATCCTATAAAACAAGCAATAACTTTATGTTATATATATATATATATATATATATATATATATTTTTTATAATATCTTCATCTATCACAACGTCATTTACTCTTGACCAAAGAAAAAAATGTGTATATTATTTTGTAAAATCTAGTAATAAATAGGAGCAAAATATAATAGTAATTATAGTAGTTTGGAACTATATTAGTTGAATGATGTCTATCATAGCCATTATTATTGCCTTGTAAGTTGAAAATACTTGCCATGGCAAATTCATCTAACATACTTCACTTTTCATCTCCAAAGCAAAGAACATGTGCATTATATATAATATATAATAAACTAACAATAAATACACTCTAAATATACTTCAAAATATATATATATAGGAATTTTTTTTTAAAATAGTTGTTTAAATTTCTTTCTTCTGACCGACAGAAGTTTCCTAAATATCGATCAGCTGAACTGCAGCAACTCTCTACCAGGCTAACAATGATGTCGTTCAGACACCGAAGACGATCCACATAATAATACTCAGACTCGAAGTGCTTGATGTAGTAAGGGTTCGTCACCGGAAGGAGGAGAAAGATCGTTGCGGTCGATATATGGGTCGTTCCCTGTATCTTGACTTGTACTGTGTGCCGCCGTAGAGATGTGCGTACTGCTTGTGCATGGAGATGTACTCAGCGTCGTGGTGACGGTGTCTGTTGAATGAAGGCATGGGGCGCATGGTGAAGTAATTTCGCCGACGATCCCTGGGCTCGAAGTCGTCGTATGGGTTGTAGTACGGAGTAACCCTGGCGAAGGAGGCCAACCTCCCCAAACCGCGGCCGAAGGAGTTGGAACGGGTTAAGCCACCTCCATAGCGATGGTTGTAGACCATGCGGCTGTTAATGTACCGAGTGTCGCCGTCGATTTCATGGCCGTCGTCGTAACCTGAGCGGCCGGAATGGATGCTTTCGATGTTGGTGCCTCCGGTGAGAATCTCTGATTTCTTCTTCACCCTCTTCACTGTATTGAGCGCCCGGAGAGGGTCGACGAAACCGATGACTGTCACTCGATGACTGAGTTGGTCGCAGATAACGTTTTGCACGCCTTCCATCTCCTCCAACTCCTCTTTCACCTTCTCCTGGCACTTCTCGCAGCACATGGGGACCTTGAGCTCCAGCACAGGCAGGGAGCTGCGAGATCGCTCAGAGTATATTGAGTAGCTCCGGGAATAAGGACCCCGGGTTTGCTGATGGAACCTCGCGCGATACACATGTTCGTTATAGAACACTTATATTCACCCATTAGCAGAAAATAAACAGCACTTAGACACGAGATTCCAATGTCGCTTTCCAATATGGAACTACAGCATGATTTCCTCATATTCCAACGTCCCCAGCATTGACTTTGCAACCGCGACATACATACTGCAACCCCAAAACGTGCGACCTACGCAGTAACTCACAGATATTGAGAAAAGGTCTAACAAGAAAAATGCTAAACTACGCTCATCTACACCAAAAGAAATGTGGAATCAACAAAAGTACAGGAAACTCCTGCCAACGCACAAACTAATTTGTGTTAACGCGCTCCTCATCAGGAAGCCAATATTGATGCGATCTCTTTGTAAGACGCATGCAGAGTTACTACACAAAGGTCCGCAAGGTTTACACCGGCAGTGCACGTACCCGTTTATGTCTAGTAATGAAATTAAAACCTCAAACCAGTTGAAATCATACCTCTCTCAGCCGGCTACCCATTCTTGATATCTGCTTCAATCCACGAACTAAAAATCGCACTGCCACACCTCTTTGCTACTACCGGTAGAAAATCTGTTATCTGTCCACAAGGTAGTATGCTCCTGAAAAGAACTTGACAGCAGCAACAGCAGATGGCTTAGCTGGCGTGCAAGCTCGACAGCTGCCTTCAAGTATATCAAACTCGTCTCAATTGCAACGATTGAAATAAGCTGATCGATCCCTCACCACGATCTCTTTAATGCTTTTAAGTCACAAGTATCAACAGCCTCAATGACCGACAAAGGGAATGCAGTTTCGCGAGCTTTCGAAGTCATGAGGGGTGTGTTAAGAGAAAGAATAGATGTCCTTGTGTACCAGAGCGTCGACAGTAGTAATGTAAAAGTATCTTTTCATGTTGTTGTTTAGAACTTGTACTTTGCATCATCACAGCAATGCTTGGCAGGTGCTCATGCTGTACGTAGTGCCACACACTTTAGCGACTTCATAGATATGGGAGTCTACAAAAGCTTGCAGTGCTTTAGACTTGAAGGTAGTACCAAACAAAGGTCCAATAGGTTTAAGTACTTGATAGGCGAACACGATATATCAGAAAGGTTCCTTAGTGGTGTTATAAGTAGCATTAGTAACTGTTCACAATCTATATTGTGCAATGTGTCTACCAGACTATTTTAAATGACAAAGTTTAATAAATTAATCTACAAAATATTAATAATTCCCAATTTCACTTTAATGCTTATTTAAAACACATGTCAAACATCTAACTTATCATAGGCATAAAAAAATATACTAATAAAAAGAATTGTTAATATTTCTACTAGTCTCTTACTTGACCATGTAATGTTTGCATATTTTTCAATCCTCACAAAAATCCAAAGAATTTGCTTATAAGTGTTGAATATTATCCTAAAAATTATTGCATATTTTTAATCAATTAAGAAAATAAAAATTCATGTTTTTATAAGTATTTTATAAGTATTTAAGCTTATTTCTTATACATTTTTTAAGAATTATAAAGAACCAAAGTAGCTTGTATTTACAATAATTCAACATTATTTTTGATTTTTTTATAATAAATTAAAATAAATATCCATAAATTAATTTTAAAACAAGTAATATTAATATTATTAGTAGTTAATCTACTATATTGTTGTACTATCTCTCTTATTCAATTAACTTGGCATTGAAATCTTTCTTTTGGTATTCAATGAATGCCAAATTTAAATGAAGGAAATGTGACATCTTATCAATATCAACATAGATCAATTGTTCTATTTTTTAGTTTTTATTTTATTTTTTTTATTATTGGTTGTTGCTAAGAATAAGTTTAGATTATCAAAGCAAAGTACAAAATGAAGTATAGATCATCTAAGCAAAACAAGATTCTACAAATTTTTTTGTTGAAGTGGAAATGATTTTGTTTAACAAAAATATTTTCTCACCTTCATTACTTCTAACTATAAATTATCTTTTACTATAACTAGGTGGAGTCAATTTTAGATGACAATTGTAAATAGAGTCTATGACTTTTCAACTTACCTTTAATGCCCTCAATTAGTATTATTCAAAAATTCATATTCTACCTTTGTCTTGTCTCCTAAAAATTTATATCTTATAATGATTTCTATGTTAATACTCTCTTGTTGGCTTTTCAATTCTCACTTAAAATTTCACCTAGTCATTCTTCTTCTCAAATGCCTCTTATTGTATCCCTTTTCCAAATTCTTGACTATTGACAAAGACAACTAATCTCCAACACAACAAAGCTCAAACATAGGAGAAGAGTGGGGCATGGAGGTCCCTCTTATGTGAGAAACAACAATTATGTTGCCAGTACTAACAACAGTGTTTTTAGTCATTATTAACAGACATGAATCCAATGAGGGTATTAAATTACTGCTCTCTACTTCACAGTTGTGGTTGAAACTGTAGAATTCCCTGCACACAAATACAGGCTGTAGTGGGAGCTGTAGTCATAAAAGTGACACTTTTCACAACAATGCCAAGGCACGATGTCGTGTTGTGGTTCGGCTACTATGTGAAAAAATTGTACATGTATATTTAATGTACAATTTACTACTTAGCTAAATGAAAGTCATATCAGTGGATTTTATTGGTTATAGGATGTCATTAGGTTGCTAGTTTTAAAAGGATTTATTAAAAGGATTATTATTAAGGTTTATACAACCTTATTTTCTTTTTAGTAGTGACTTTTGAAGTTAATTTTATATGGATAATAACTTGTATATATCTTAAGTCACCTATGTTAGACATTGGTGATCCTTAAGATCTTATTTACTTCTTTTATTTGGTGCTTAAAGCACCAAGTATATAAATCTTATAAGAAGAAGGGTTAGAAAAGGGTTTTTAGTGTAAAAAGGGTAGTTTGGCCATCCATGTGGATGAATAGAGGTAGATGATAGAAATCTCTATTCTAATTGGCCAAAAATCATGCCCAATGGGCTTCAAGGAGGCTGCCCGAGGGTTTATTAGGAGTTAGGGTTTGTTTTTCGAGGGGAGTCGAACATCAGAGGCAAGGGTCATCAGGTTTAGGTTTTTGGGTATGGTTTAGGTGCAAATCTTGCATGATTTGGACTTTTAATGAAGAAGTTATAGGCGCTCAAAGTTAGGGTGTCGATTTTGGACCTACTGTCACTCTTTTGGGTATATCTCGCGCATACAGAGAGCAATCAAAGATCGGCGACTAGGGTTGGAAAGCGCACTTTCTTGGCTACACTTTTTACGTACAGCTTGATAAAATCCAAGCTAGGGTCAAGGAGATATTGCGAGTTGAAGTCAGTGCTTGTAAGCTAAAGGCAGTAAGTGACTCTGCTTAACTAGCGGTTACATTTTGAGCTATATCTTAGTCAATTTGATAGATTTTTGGCTCAAAATTTTCAGGAGTATATATGTTTATGTCACAAGACTATGTGCAAAATTTTTGTGGCATTAGGGTTTTGGGTTTGTGAGATATAGAGAAAATAGTGCTCGGGTGTCTCTGAGCTAGGGTTTTAAGCACCTGCTAGGGGTTTTGAGATATCGAACGATCGGAAGTATATTTGCGGTTGAATTTTTTTGTTGGTAAAGCTTAAAGGTGAATTCTACCTTGCTTGAAAGTTTGAAGAAAACTGAACGGCTGGATCAGAAGATATGATTTTCTAAAGTTTGGGAAGAAAAACATCCTTTGCGGGAAAATATATTTTTAAGGGTTTTGTTGCAAATTTGGACTTTTGTGCATACTAAAGGTGTTTTTGGGAGCCAAGACTTTATGGAGGTGTAAAAGGTGGATGTATAGAGCCATGATATGATTTTGATATATAGATGAGTCTTTAAAAGGTTTTTAAGGATTTTCTACATATCATAGAGAAAACTTATGTACAAACCTACTTAAAAATAAGAGGTTTTAATCATACAAAACCTTTTTCTTATATTATCGTGTGTATTTGTCCTTCTTATTAAGGACAAATAACTCATTAGAGTTTAGCCAATAAATATTAAGTAAAATTCTCTACAGCTAGGTACCCGGTGTATTCCTAGATAGAAGTTCACGCCACGCGACAACG